>JARDYH010000002.1:202383809-202898809 GCA_029215795.1 Anniella stebbinsi | reverse complement strand
CCTTGTGGTACACCACATAGCAGCTCCTTCTTTGAAGAGCAGCTATCCCCAAGCATTACCATCTGGAACCTGCCCGAGAGATAGGACTGGAACCACTGAAGCACAGTGCCCCCGATTCCCAATCCCCTCAGGCGTTCCAGAAGAATACCATGGTCGATAGTATCGAAAGCCGCTGAGAGGTCCAGGAGTACCAACAGGGACACACTCCCCCTGTCAATACTCAGGCGTAGATCATCCACTAAGGCGACCATAGCAGTCTCAACTCCGTATCCTGCCCTGAAGCCGGTTTGAAATGGGTCTAGAAAATCTGTATCATCCAAAACTGCTTGGAGTTGGGAGGCAACTGCCCTCTCGATCACCTTGCCCAAAAACGGAAGATTTGATACTGGCCTGTAGTTATTAAGGTCCAGAGAGGGTCCAGGGAGGGCTTTTTTCGAAGCGGCCATACTACCACCTCTTTTAAACATGTTGGAAAACTCCCCTCCCTGAGAGATGCATTAATAATACATTGTAGATGTGATCGAACTGCATCTCCTCCCTGGACAACAAGCCAAGAAGGCCAGGGATCGAGAGGGCAAGTCGTCGTCCTCACTTGTCCAAGCAGCTTGTCCACGTCCTCAGTACTCACCAACTGAAACTGATCCAGTGTAATTCCACTCGCGGAGTTACTGGACACTCCATTGTCAGCTTCTGCTATAATGATGGCGTCTAAGTCGGCTCTTATCCGAGAGATTTTATCTGTGAAATGGTCATTAAAGGCATCACAGCGAACTGCCGAAGGCTGTAAAATCGGGTTCAGGGGGAAAGGTGCCTGAGTTAGACCCCTCACCACCCTGAACAGTTCTGCTGGACGCGAATTCGCAGACAAGGAATTTGAAAAGAACCAAAAACAGCTCCTGAAAAAGGAGATAATTTCTACGAATCGTGTAGAGCACAATAAATCTTGCTTTCTTTGAGCACTGGAGTTTGCCTCGTCAGTCTGCAGTGCCTTTCCCTTCACATTCGCTCAAGTTACAGGAAGCCAGATTCCGGCTGGACATCAGGAAAATCTTCCTGAATGTTAGAGCAGTGCAACAATGGAACCAATTACCTAGGAAGATCATGGACTCTCCCACACTAGAGATCTCCAAGATGCAGCTGGACAGCCATCTGTCAGGTATGCTTTAAGGTAGCTTCCTGCATTGAGCAGGGGGTTGGACTCGATGGCCTTATAGGATCCTTCCAACTCTACTATTCTATGATTCTTCTTATGTTCTTATGTTCTCCTTTTACCATTTTACAATATTTAATCATATAAAACATTATGGCATTGTGCTTCCCACTGAACCAGTAGCCAATGGAAAAGGGTGGGGATTAGGAGCTCCCAGTGCACTGATGTTATGTCATCCATTTTTTCTTACTAAATGTCACAGGGGAGAGAGAAGGAGGATGTGAGTGCCTCAGGCGGTGGATGCTGGGAGATGCTGGGAGATGGAGAGCAGCAATGAGATGTTGGTAATGCAGAACTGTGTATGTCACATTGTCTCCTGTTCACTCTGAAGCTGGCCTGCTTCCCTCATGTGTAATGAGACTGTTCTGTCACCAGTATTGAACTGACTCAACTGACAGTTAGAGACTTTAGAGAATTTCGTTTTGTCAGCATTATTAAGTGAACAAACCTAAATTCATGCTTACTGGACTAATATGTGGCTCAGAACACAGTTACCCTTCAGACTGTGCAGTTCTCCAAACATTGTGATCAGTTCTCAGTTCAAAAATTGTGTACAAGAAAGTACGTATTAGGGAAACTTGTGAAGCAATACTGAAGTAATGAGTAAGCCATGAACCATATCTATTACTCTGTAATTCAGTACTGCTTCTAAAGCAGTAATGCAACACTGCATTGCATTGATGTCTTCTTTGCACTGAATAAAGTTTCTGAATTTTAAGGTCATGCTGTCAGGGGCATTTAGCCAAATAGTGGCAAGTACATGTATTGCAACTGTCATGTTGTGGATTTAGGACTAGTGTGATGGTCAAAGAGGGCAACAACAACAATAGATTGACCTGCCAATGTGTATAGCCACAAAAAAAAAGTTGCAGTTAGCACAGGTCATATACAAAGTTGTCTTTTCTAAGATTCTCAGCTGTATCAGTATTTCTTATTTCAGTCATATAATTTTTTGAAACTTTTGCTGCCTAGGTCAAATATAACAGAAAGGATATTAGAATGGCTCTGTGTTATACAGAACCTTAGCAACAATGGACAGATTATTAGCTGTCAAATTAGTATGTTTCATCAAGCTGCTATACTTAAGTGTGTGTGTGTGTGTGTGTGTGTGTGTGTGTGTGTTAATTCTGAGGATGTCTGAAAGGCTTTGCAATGGAAATCTATTAATGATCTTCTCTGTTCAGTCATTGGTCTAATAGGATTCATTAATTGCTTCAAATTTTATTAATGTGGATTAAGACCTTATTAGTTGATACTAAACATACAAAGAAGCCATGGGCTGAAGAACATATTATTGAATGACACTTAAGGAGTGGCATGACTTGTAAATTCTTTCACAATCCAGCCTCTTATTTGCTACTTCTAATATTTGTTTACTCATAAAATCATAGAATAGTACAGTTGGAAGGGGCCTACAAGGCCATCGAGTCCAACTCCCTGCTCAATGCAGGAATCCACCTTAAAGCATAGCTGGCAGATGGCTGTCCAGCTGCCTTTTGAATGCCTCTAGTGTGGGAGAGCCCACGATCTCCCTAGGTAATTGGTTCCATTGGTGTACTGCTCTAACAGTCAGGAAGTTTTTCCTGATGTCCAGACGGAATCAGGCTTCCTGTAACTTAAGCCCATTATTCTGTGTCCTGCACTCTGGGATAATCAAGAAGAGATCCTGGCCCTCCTCTGTGTGACAACCTTTCAAGTATTTGAAAAGTGCTATCATGTCTCCCCTCAGTCTTCTCTTCTCCAGGCTAAACATGCAAAATTCTTTAAGTCTCTCCTCATAGGGCTTTGTTTCCAGACCCCTGACCATCCTCGCTGCCCTCCTGCCCTTTCTCCATGGAGCTCAAGTCAGCATATGTGGCTCTCCTCCACCTATTTTATCCCCCACCCTGTGGGGTAGATTAGACTGAGAGATGGTGACTGACTCAAGGTCACCCAGCAAATATCATGAAGCGCTGGTCTGTGTTTATTACTTTAACCACTATAACACACTACTTCACAGTCAGCTCTCTGAATATTTGGCCACATAACACTTTTTCCTAAATGCTGAAAGTATTGAGCAAATACTATCTCAATAATAATAATTACAACAACCCTGTGAGGCAGATCCCATATTATAAATGGAGGCCTAAAGCTGACAAACAATGGCTTGCATATGTGTGTTCAGTTCTCAGCTGAAGCTGAGAACTGAACAGGGAATTTCCTAACTCATGGCTCAAGCTCTTTTTCAGACCAACAACATAGATAATATAAATGGACATAATCCTTGCATATAATTTGCACATAAATCAAAGGATATAATCCATCAAATGTTTCATGGAATCATAGAATCATATAATAGTAGAGTTGGAAGAGGCCTATAAGGCCATTGAGTCCAACCCCCTGCTCAATGCAGGAATCCACCTTTGCTTTATCAAAACTGCCTTCATTAGTGAATATTTGTTTTAAGTCATACATGTGTAGGCTGTATGCAGAAGAGGTTATCATTGTTCTTGTATTCAACCACATTAAGTGGTTTCACATCTGTAATCCCAATTGCATGAGATATGTGTGTATATCTGACACCTGCTTTTCAGTGTTCAGGGAATAAGCCCTCCCAGATCACAAATGACCAGGGGGAACTTTGCCCAAGTGATAGGAGGAACACTTTCCTCTGTAGCCCTGCCTCTATACTTTTAGAGAACAGGCTTCTGTTGATCTGGTAGAGCCAGCCCAGAATTACCAAAATACATAGGTGCCCAGCATGCATAAATTAGGGTCATGGTTTAGGTAGCAGACTGCCCTTGTCAGGTCCTCAAGAGACAAGCTTTTCAGAAAAGGGAAAGTTTTATAAATAAAACAAAATAAAATATAAACAAACAGCAATTTACAATTTAAATACTGAAGGCTGTTTTTCCCTATAATTTCCCCACCCACACATGAAAAGGAGGGTATAAAAAATGTAAAAAGAGCCTCCATTGACACCAATGGAGACTTCCCCCCCCTTTATTTTTTTAACCTACCCCTCCCATGGGATGATTTCAGGGGTAAAAGTGGGGGAGGTTTAATAGCCTTAGAAAACAAACTAATTTTACAAAAGAGTAATGTGGTCCTGGAATCATTACCAGTGCAGATTAGGAAAATTGTGTCTTTTTCTTCTTGACTAAGGAGTGAGGTTGCTTGACCCTAAGTGAATGTGCTACTTGAGTATACTTAAGAGCTAAGAGCTCTCAATAGTCAACTTTCATCAATTCAGTGTTGACCGAATTGAGAAGCAGAGGATGAGGGATTAGAAATTCAAGAGGTCCCATGCCAGCATTTAGATGGCTGGGAGCATCCCCTTTTCTATTTAGAGGGATTCTGTGGGAATTACAAATCAGTGGGAACTACAAAGCTTGACCAGGCCAGTATCTACACTACTGCTTTATAATAATAATAATAATAATAATAATAATAATAATAATAATAATATATTTATTTATCACCCGCCTCTCCCAACGGATCGAGGCGGGGAACAACACCAAACACAAAATACAAAAACTGATTAAAAGCAGATAAAACCAGTACATCATTAAAACACCAATAAAACACCAATAAAACACTTTAAAATTCATCTAGGTAGGCCTGCCGGAAGAGATCAGTCTTTATAGATCTTTTAAATTCCTGAAGACTAGTAAGTTGGCGAATCTCTCCCGGCAGGTCATTCCACAATCTGGGAGCAGCAGAAGAGAAGGTCCTCTGGGTAACGGTTGTCAGTCTAGTTCTTGTTGACTGTAATAAATTCTTCCCAGAGGACCTGAGCGTGCGGGGCGGATTGTATGGGAGAAGGCACTGACAACTGTGGGGGCCCATGGCACATTCCATATACTGTTTTCAAACCATTTTCATACTGTTATATTCCGCTTGGGGAAGGTCTGGCCCAAATGGAGGATTATAAACTAAGGTGATCATAAGAGGACCCAAAGTGGAGGTGGAATGGTGCTTTGTGTGAACACATCATTTACAATTATTTATCTTCTGATTCAGGATGTGGTGAGGCATCTTAAGACTTTTTCTTGGACCTTCAAATG
Source organism: Anniella stebbinsi (assembly GCA_029215795.1). Classification (NCBI taxonomy): domain Eukaryota; kingdom Metazoa; phylum Chordata; class Lepidosauria; order Squamata; family Anniellidae; genus Anniella; species Anniella stebbinsi. The sequence goes on along the minus strand of JARDYH010000002.1, from coordinate 202,893,553 downwards.
TTGATACATATAGGTAGGAGAATAGTACCTTTGCCTAGAGAGAGGTCTGAAGTAACAATACATTGTATTTCTAAGCAGATGTTGATCTACTTACATGAGATACTACCTGGATATCCAATGTATGCTGCTCAGAGCTCCTTCGAGGGGTAGAGGCTCCATATTAATTTTAAGTTAGATCGTATCCAGTATTAACTTCTATGGAAGTGAGAAGGTCGAAATTCAGTGCCTCTGATAATTGCAAGAGGTATGCCGGCAGTATTGATCTTATTGCTGGATATACAAACACCACTCCGCAAATTTTGGCAGGATCTACACTAGTGCTTTATAACTGTTTATGGTGGTATTGACAACTGTTTGGGCACATGACACATTCCATATACCATTTTCAAGCCACTTTCAAAGTGTTATATCCTGCTTGGTGTAGATCTGGCCATGTATAGTCATGAAATAAACGTCTAAATCTAAAGGTTTCCTTTATTTTGGTTTATATCCTATCCTCACTACCAGGAGAAGCTGGACAGCAATCTGTCAGGGTTGCTGTAGCTGCGTCCTGCCTTGCAGATCCTGCCCTGAGCAGAGGATGGCCACCAAGATCCCTTCCAATTCTATGATTTCCAGATTGTTAGGGCCAGCGCCAGATTTGAGGAAGCTTTTGGAAAGCTGCCCTCTGCCCCTCTCGCCATGTTACCCTGGGGTGCCACCATGGGGAAATGAAGGAGATACACTACATTGGGGACCAGAGGCATTCTGGACTACTAAAGATGGCAGGAACAACTGCAGATACCTCACCCAGTGCTTATTTTCAGAGCTCTGGGCTCTCCAAAGTTTTTCATTTCTTTATTTTTTTATTTTAAAAAAAGGATTAAGGGAAGATGGTATCAGTCCTAGTGGGCTCTGTGGGGTGTGTGGGCTCTGGCATTTGCCCCACTGACCTGGATATTAGTTGTAACAATGAAGCCCTTTGGTCATTTCTTTGCCCTGAAAATCTTTCCTTAACATAAGAAGAGCCATGCTGGATCAGACCAAGGATCCATCATAGTCTAGCACTCTGTTCACACAGTGGGCAACCAGCTGCCGACCAGGGAACCACAAGCATAACAAGGGTGCACCCATGTTCCCCAGCAACTGGTGTATATAGCCGTAATGCCTCTGATACTGGGGGTAGCACATAGTAGCCATTGATAGCCTTGTCCAGGAATTTATCCAACCCACTTTTAAAACCATCCAAATTGGTGGCCATCACCACATCTTGTGGTAGTGAATTCCATAGTTTAACTATGCGCTGTGTGAAGAAGTACTTCCTTTTATCTGTCCTGAATCTCCACCCACCCACCCCCATCAGCTTCATGGGATGTCCCTGGGTTCTAGCATTATGAGATAGGGGGAAATGTCTCCCTATCCATATTCTCCACAAAATGCATAATTTTGTACACCTCTAGCATGTCTCCCTTTTTCTCCAAGATGAACAATCCCAGCTGTTGTAACCTTCCCTCAAAGGGGAGATGCTCCAGTCCCTTGATCATTTTAGTTGCTCTTTTCTGCACTTTTCCAGCTCTACAATATATATTTTTAACTGTGGTCGCAGATTTGTATCAAGGCACTATAATGCTGTCAGTTTTATTCTCAATTCCTTTTCTAATAATGCCTAACATGGAGTTTGCCTTCTTACATCAGCCACACACTGGGTCGACATTTTCATTGAGCTGTCCAGCACGACCCCAAGATCTCTTTCTTGGTCAGTAACTGCTAGCTCAGATCCAGTTATACTTGAAGGGTGGGGGGTTGTCCCAAGGTGCATCACTTTACACTTGCTTACGTTGAACTGCATCTGCCATCTGGATGCCCACTTTCCCAGCTTGGAGAGATTTTTGGAGTTCCTCACAATTCCTTTTTGTTTTAACCATCTTAAATAATTTGATGTCATAGACAAACTTGGCCACTTCACTGCTCACTCCTTACTCCAGAAACTTACTAAGCAAACACTGCACACAGGACTAAGAAAGTATGCAGTCATATTTATTACACATTCCATGCTGAATTTCTTATCTTTGAAAAGAGAAGCATTCCCCCCCCCCAAATGGGAAGAAAAACTCAAAATAACTTGTGGCTTCAGGTTGCCATTTTTGATATATGACGGTGTTTTTAATTCAAGGGAAAAGTAACTGGAAAAGAATTTATGCACCACAGCCTCCTTTTCTCCAAGCTGAATATTCTGTATGAATCTGTCCTGAGTTGCTTCATTTGTTGTTGGTGGAAATCAGGTTTATGTACAAAAAAATACAATCCAGAAGGAATAGTGTAAGGCAAGAAAGGGCCAGAGAAAACCTATCAGTGTGGGATAGCCGTTGATATATATATATATATATATATATATATATATATATATATAATTATTTCTTTAAATATATCACTTGTTTTCTGACACATCTTCTTTCAGTTACATAAGCACATTTCAAAACGGTGATGATCCATGCAGTAAACTGTATTCACTACCGAATACCCTGGAGTGCTGCACATGAGCTGAATGTCAGCACAGACTGCTGAAACAAAACACCTCTCTTGTATTTTATTTTCAGTCCCTTTGTGAGGCTGTTAGAGGAAGGTTACATACATGTCAGATGATTGGATAGTGAAGGGGCTTTCGCTGTAAAATAAAAGATGGCCAAATAAAATGAAAGCCCTGGCTTTAAGGCAATATTGCTCAGCTTACCATAATAAAATCTCTCCATGATGACCTCTTCTGTGAGGATTGATCTCTCCCCCAACATTTCAGTCACATCAGAACCACAACTTACTAAGCAAGCTGTACTAAGGCAGCCGTTATCAATTCGATGTTGTCCACATGTTTTAGACTTAAACTCCCATAATCCCTAAGCCAGAGGTGGTATATCTCTGGCCCAGGAGCCAAATCCAGCCCTGGGGCCAAATCCATCCCTTGGAGGTTCAAAATCCAGATGGGTGAACCCCCTTCCCCTGGCCTCACCTCCATTTCCCCAACCATTAATTATTTGGTGGCTCCCAGCGTTTATGCCGTTTCCCCCCATTCTAAAGGCCTGATGGGGTGATGGGGGTTGTTATCCAAAACATCTGTAAGGATCCAGGTTGGAGGAGGTTCGTCTATACACTGATGAGGACTGAATTAGCTGCTTTGAGAACCCAGGAAAAAATATTGGGGGTGTAGAGAATGGCTCCATGAAAAAGCATCAATTCTGGCCACAACCCTGTAGCTCAAGAGGGAATATGCCCCACTGAACTCAATGAACTTACTTCTGAGTAGATATGTACAGGATTGCACTGTCAGTGTGCCATGGTAGGGCAAAGGGCAAAGTCAGTGTTAGACATTGCTAGGAAAGGGCTTGAAAACTGCTGGTATCCTAATGCCTTCACATAAATGTGTGGTGTGACCATATTTAGAATCCTATATACAGTTCTGATGCAGTGTTGAACATTCCTGTTTTAAAAGATGTACAAAAGAGTGAAATTTTGTAATCAGTGCCTTCCCTCTTGGTTTTTCCTGTCTTCGGAGATTATGCCCACTGCAACACATACATAGATCATCTTAAAGCAGGGCTGGCTGGGGGATGCTGGGAGTTGTAGGGGAGGAGGGAGGTGCAAATGAATGGAAAGAACTGAAAGCTGAGACACATAGTGCATAAGTAAACTATGGAATTTCCTACCACAATATGTTGTGATGACCACCAACTTGGATAGCTTTAAAAGGGGATTGAAGAAATTCATGGGGGATAAGGCTATCAATGTCTATTACTCATGATGACTGTATATTCATTAAACAAAAAACCTATGGTTTACAAAAACAATGTTAAGGCTCTACAGATTCCAACCAAGCACCCAAAAGCAGGGAAATTGGGAGTTAAGGCTCACAAGCCTTAACGCCACATCCTCCCTAAGGAGGCAGAAAGTGCAAGTGAAATTCTCATTCTCCCAAAGCAGATAAACCATGAGGACAGGGTGGAGAATATGATATGCAGAGATGACTGTGGGGTTGTGGAAAACTGATCACGAACAACTTAGGGCCACCTACTTCTCTTTTTTTGTTTAGAGCAGCCCTTCCCCAACCTGGTGCCCTCCAAAGGTGTTGGACTACAACTCCCATCATTGCAAGTCAGTATGTCCCATGGTCAGGAATGCTGGGACTTGTCATCTCAAAAATCTAGATATGCAATTTGATATGCAGAGGTGACTGTGGGATTGTGGGAAATGATGATGAACAACTTAGGACCAGCTACTTCTCATTTCTTAGAGCATCTCCTTATGTTGAGAGTTGCAACCCAACACAACTGACAGGCACCAGGTTGGGGAATGTTGTTCAAGAACAAGGGAAGGCAGAACGTAGATCTCCAGATGTTTTGGAATTCAACTTGTAAAAGCCCCTATCAGCATGGGCAGTTATCAGGAATGCCGCGAGTTGATGTCCAAATCATCTGGATAGATCTATTTTCTGCCCACATCTGTACTAAAGTATGATGTTTTCCAGCATTAAGATATGTGATCAATCAAAGAACTACAAAAGAGCTGCATCACTTTCAATAAACTGTCAAAACCAAATGAAACAACAATGAATGAATCTTGAATACCTAATCCAGATAGCCCTTCAGACATCAACATTAGTTTTCAACACATGGCATAGGATGTCTGTTTCTTGAATATCAGATAAAGGATTTCTCTTACTTGTTCAGCAGTGTGAGATCAAAGGCAGAGCTACCACCTAATACTTTCATGCGTAAGTATTATTTTAAAATTAAGTATGAATTGATTTTTGTCTTCCCCATAACACATAACATGGGAGTTACATGTAACACATCTCGAGAGCACCAGGCTGGAGAAGGTTGACTCCTATACACGTCTTCTCATAAGCCAGGGCCACTGAATTCACTAGGGCTTTCTCCCAAGAGGTATAGGATTGCAAACTAATCTCATTTGAAAGGTGTTCAAGACAGCCAAACTAAACCTCTTCTGCTCCACTGTTGCTTTGATGAGATGGTGTATTGTGCAGGGATTGTGGGGAGTGAACAGTATATTTTGTATAAATACATTTAAAGAAAAAAAACATTGGTTCTTTGAAAGGCAGGATATTGACCAAAAGTTGGAAGTGCCTGGCACATGCTCTGGTTCTAGATCTGTAATGAATAGTGCCCCTTTTGTTATCAAGAGTGCTGCTATATGCAAGATGTGTGTGAGAGAAAAGTATTGGGCAGACCCTGTATTTGGTAAGGGTATGGAACAGCATTCCCCATCCTGCTGCCCTCCAGGTGTTTAAGATGACAAGTCCCAGCATTCCTGACCATGGGACATACTGACTTGCAATGATGGGAGTTGTAGTCCAACACCTTTGGAGGGCACCAGGTTGGGGAAGGGCTGCTCTAAACAAAAAAAGAGAAATAGGTGGCCCTAAGTTGTTCGTGATCAGTTTTCCACAACCCCACAATCACCTCTGCATATCATATTCTCCACCCTGTCTTCATGGTTTATCTGCTTTGGGAGAATGAGAATTTCACTTGCACTTTCTGCCTCCTTAGGGAGGATGTGGCGTTAAGGCTTGTGAGCCTTAACTCCCAATTTCCCTGCTTTTGGGTGCTTGGTTGGAATCTGTAGAGCCTTAACATTGTTTTTGTAAACCGTAGTTTTTTTGTTTAATGAATTTCATGGCTTTGTGTAACGGATGACTGGATATTATACAGTTGACAACCAAGCCAGCGTCAGTCAGAATGTTATGCCATCTTGACATCCAATATAAAATCAAAGCTAGTGTTATGTGTTGAACTCACTTTTAACATTAATAAATCAACCAAAATGCTTGCATCTCCCTCATTTTTAAAGATAAAGAGATGAAATCTGGCATCATGGTAGCTCTTAGTAGGGATACAGCTATGCCAAGTATGAAGCAGATCCGTTCATGCCTTGACTTTTAGGAATTTTTTAATTTCAAACAGAAATCTCTTTGGGGTCCAGGACCTTGAGCAGTACAAGTTTAAAAAATGAAATTAAAGATAAAGAGATGAAACTTGGCACCGTGGTAGCTCTGAAGTAGGAATTTAGCCATGCCAAGTTGGAAGCAGATCCGTTCATCCCCCCCTCCTGGTGAAATTCCCTCTTCATCACAACAGTTAAAGTTGCAGGGGCCCTGCCTTCTTTTGTATATGGTCACTCTAGTATAGTGCCTGCAACTTTAACTGTTGTGATGAAGAGGGAATTTCACCAGGGACTAATTGCATACAAATGACACTAGCTGAAATTCCCTTTTCTCTACAACTGTTAAAGTTACATGAGCCCTGTCCTCCTTTTCATATGGTCAGCCTAAATATACAAAAGTTAAAAATATAATTAAATACTTTTCAATATTAAAGCATTTAAAACATTTTAAATACATAACAATTTAAAAGTCAAAGGTATAGACAGAGATCCAGATGATTTGCCAAAGGCCTGCTGAAACAAAAAAGGGTTTGTCTGCGTCCAAAAACACATCAAGGAGGGAGCCAGTGTAGACTGCAAGGATTAGAAAGAAAATCCATGTGTGTACACTATGCAAAATAAACGACAGCTCAACTGTTTCTAAACCTTATTAGAAAAACAGGGTGACTAGGCCGAAACCAACGTTGTAGGCCCAGAAGCACTTTGAAAGGTTTTAACATTGTACTTAAAACTTAACACTGGCCCAAACTAATTAAATGAAGTGTTTGAAGCTTTCAACTTATAGCAGTATGGACCAAACTCTTAGAAAAGAGGGAAGGAGCACTGTGAGTGTATGGGGTGGGGGGGATAGAAAGAAAGGTATAGCCACCTATTCCCTAGAGAGATCTCAAGATCAGGTTACCATGAATCCAGAGGAACCACACCCTGCTTCACCAGGGAGCAAAAGAGCAAACTGGCCTTATGAAGATAGCCCAAAATACTCTCAGAGCCAAAGGAATGCATGTTCCAGAAGAGAAAAGAGAAACTCTTCTTCTTCTTCTTCTTCTTCTTCTTCTTCTTCTTCTTCACTCAAAAGGTCTATGCTAGAGGCAGCAGCCATTTCACTCACCCACCCCACATTCTAAGGCAGGAGGGAGGGGGAGAGCGATGCTACTGAGCATATGTCGCGCTATGAGGGAAGATGGCCGCCTCATTGACTTGAATGAGAGGTTAAAATAGTCAAAAGTCAACTGAAGGGAATTTTAAAAAAACGAAAAGCTTTCCACCAACTACATTCAAGGAGGAAGAAGACCCCACCACTGGATTAATTAATAAGGCTCTAGAAATTATGCAAATTGTGAGCACAAAAGTCTCAACCCGGAAGTAAATTTTACAAAAGCAGGGAGACAGGTTTGTATTCTTTTTTTACCTTAAACTGCTCTCCTTCCCTCAATCTTTCACCAATCTTCTTGAAATTTTCAGGGAATGTAAAACAAACATTTCTTTCTGGCACCTGTAAATTTCAGAAAGGTTGATGAAACATTTTCGATTTTATGGCTGTTAGAATGACCCCCCCCCCAATTATCACTTTAACATGGCGGAATGTGTTTTTTACTGACGGCCCTTAACAATGGAGGCACGGCTGTGCCTCCATTAATTACTTCTGGTATCAGAGGCAGAATGCTGGGGAACATGAGCAAGGGGTGCTATTGTGCTCATGTCTTGCTTGTGAGTTTTCAATAGACATCTAGTTAACTACTGTGAGAACAAAATGCTGAACTAAACAGACCTTTGGTCTGATGATCCAGCACAGATCTTCCTATGTTCTTATGAGGCATGCATGCAATTTTTAAAAATCATTTCTGGGTAACGTAGTACAGTGCAGAGTCCTGCTACTTGGTATTTCTGTTTTATTGAAAGGTGAGGCTAAGTTGCTTGTAAGCGCATACTGTATATCTCTGAATAGAATGGTATTGTTTTATTAAGCGTCCAGATAACTGTGCATAATAATACATGTCTTTTGTTTGAAGGGAAAGATACAGCTTATGCTTCATAATGCCTGCTGTGGTACCAAAGGTGATTTAAATAGGATCACTCTGTAGCTGTTAACCTCCAGAGTAAGATGAGCTGCTCTTCAATCTGTAACTGATACTCAAATTCCACTTTCTTTTTATGCCCATAGAATGGAAGGGGTTCATTTGCACAATGCCCTAACGTTTAAATGATGAAGGAAACACACGTTTTGCATTCCCCCAACTTTATAGTAATGTAACTTGAGAAAGATTAAAATGTTTATGCAAATACTAATTAAAATGTAATTATGGCATCACTCACCTGAGGAGCAGCATATGGCATAGGACTAGCTGTGAAGACAAAGGCTTTTTTAAAATGCATTTTAAAAATTAATTTAAATGCATTTGCCAAAATATATATATTTTTTAAATGGCAGGTTAATGTTCTGTGTGCATTTTCACTAAGAAAGAAGCTGCAGCTTAATGGACACTATAAAATGAGAGAAAATGAAGTAGCTATGAACAAATAAAAAAATTACAAAATGCCTCTTGGGAAATGTTTCCAAATCCTGAGAGTGCAGGAAGCTGTCTTTATACTGACTCAGACCATTGGTCCATTTAGCTCAGTGCTGCCTACACTGACTGGCAACAGCTCTCCAAACTTTTAGGCCAGAGTCTATACTGAAGCCGAGACACACCAGACCAAGAAAACTTTCAGCTGCATGGTTGTCAAGAGTTGGATTTTATTGTTAACCACCTTGAGTGGCTTTTTTTTTTTTTTTTTTGGCAGAAAGATATAATATAAATTAAATAAGCAACATTTCATCCAGATAGTGGCTTCCTATAACTTGGATTAACAGCACAATCTTACACATGTCTATTCTGAAGTACTGTCAAGTGCCCAGCCCCTGTCTTTCTTTGTAGTCAAGCTGACAAACCATGTTTCCAGTCAATTACTTTTATTATGCATACTATAAACAAATAAGCATTGTCTCAGGCTGCAGATAGTATTCTCATGCAGCAATCAGCAACACGTTTTCCTAGCAGGCTTTGCATAATACAATAGATTTCAAGTAGCTCCTGGGGTAAAGCGCTATGAATTAGAGTTGCTACTAAACTGCTGGTAGCTACTATGGACCTCTCTTCCCAAAATGAGTGGGCTACCAAGTCCCATCTTCAAGGTGGATCTTTTCATGGGGTTGCCTCCCTTGCTTCAAGACTCTGGGAACACTTCATAACCCTGCATTCTTCTTCCCTTTTTATCTGGTATCCAATTTTTGGGTCTCTTCTCCTCACCCCTCCTGCTCTTCTTTAGGAGCCTGCATTCTCATGGGTTCAGAGAGCTCAGCCTGGCTGCCATCCAGATAATTAGATGGCAGCTGGGATTCACCCTCTCTGTCACAAATATTCTCGCTGGACCCCCACTCTTGCAACCTTGACTCTCAACAACCCTTTCCCCTCCTCCTCCAGTCTGACTCAGAATCAGTTCCCATGTCTTCTTGTGAGTGTGTCTTCAGAGGTGCTAGGCCCAATCCCTACAAGTAAACTTACTGAGTTCAATTGTGCTTACTCCCAGGCAAGTGGGGAAAGATTTGCTACGACTAATGGAGAACAGAAGTCTCAGAGAAAGGCTGTTACCTTTTCATCCATGTTATGTCTGACAATGGGTTAGCCTGGGAAAGCCACTCATGTGAACTCCACAGCTCAAGCTGTGAGTCTCATGCTAGGGTGACCAGATAAAATCCAGGTCAGGGCTCATGTAACTTTAACAGCTGTAGAGAAAAGGGAATTTCAGCCAGTGTCATTTGTATGCAATTAGTTCCTGGTGAAATTCCCTCTTCATCACAACTGTTAAAGTTGCAGGGGCCCTGCCTTTTTGTATATGGTCACTCTAGTATAGTGCCTGCACCTTTAACTGTTGTGATGAAGAGGGAATTCCACCAGGGACTAATTGCATACAAATGACACTGGCTGAAATTCCCTTTTCTCTACAACTGTTAAAGTTACATGAGCCCTGACCTGGATTTTCTCTGGACAGCCTATCTCATGCCAATCCTATGAGTTGTTTTACTGCCTGTGAAGAAGCACTGTTTCACCACTTTTTTTACCCCAAATTATTTATTATTTATTATTGCAGTTATATCCCACCTTTTTGCCTCCAAGGAACCCAAGGTGGAATACATAATCCTCCTCCTCTCCATTTTATCCTCACAACAACAACCCTATGAGGTAGGTTGGACTGAAAGTCTGAGCACTAGATGAGGCTCTAGATGAGGAGCATCGAAACTCAGGCCCATGGGCCAAATCCAGGACACCATCCCTCTGTAGTTTCTTGGACGGCCACCTCCTTTCTCTGACTCGACGCCTTTCAACTGACTGCCAATCATTTGATAGTTTTCTGTGTTTCACAGTCCGTCCCCCCATTTTAAAAGGTTGGGATGCCTCTCCTAAGGCTTAGATAATGGCAGTAAGGGCTTTAAAATGAAATATGCTGGCGTTTTTACTATTTTGGCTGTGGCCACTACTGGAATGTGATTCCCCGAGAGTTCCTCCAAAATTGAATTCAGCCCTCAAACAGAAAGCACTTTGACACTCCTGCTCAAAATGAACACTAGGAAATAACGTAGGAATAATATAGCAAAGGAATTGAGTAACTAGTTCACTTTATAAATGAGGAAATGATGTAGTCATGCAAGAGGCTTTAGTGGATAGCTCACCATTTTGTCAATAGGAGTAGCAGAAAACCAAAGATCTCAACCGATACACAACTTCTATTATTATTGTTATTATTATTATTATTATTATTATTTTGCTTAAGCCATCAGTGTTCAAAGTCAATGCAAGGTCAAAGAGCATTTCTTTAAAAGGGCAGAGTTGTAGCAGAACAGTAAGAACTATGTTCTTCTTTGCTGCTTTTCTGAGCAAAAGCATCAGCAGTATCTTCCAATTTCTCACCCCATCGGTTTCATGGCTGAGGCAAGGAAAGCAAAGTACAGGCAGGGATCACTGACAACCAACATATTTAAGATCAACACTTAACAGTTCTTTCGGGTAGCTTAGGAAACCAGGCCAGCATTTTACTCTGCTTCTGCACCTCATTGTTCATGTTTCTTGTAGACCACATGCATCACATGACCACATGAATGACATGCATCCCAGAGGCCCCTGAAAGCTGCTTTCCCACCCCCACCCCACTGGGTGTCCTCTTTTTTAATTTCCCAAATGTGGTCACCCTAGCAAAAGGACACTTGTTATCTACCATTTACCATTTACCATTTTAAGTGCTTCCTTTTATGTGTGTGTGTGTGTGTGTGTGTATGTCTGTGTTCTACATTATATGCCAGTAAAGATGAGTATGCAAATTGTCATACATGTGAATCTGTGTGGTACAAATGTTTGCACCCAAGTTTATTTCATGCATATGTTACATTTTTCATAAATTCAATTTTTCATGTAATTTATGCATAAAGCATGTTAACTATGCTCATATAAGAGTAAGATGTAATGACCATGAATTAACTGAACCTATTTTTTTTTTAAAAAAATCAGGTTTTAATCATTTTCCAGAAACCTAATGTAGCCATATTTTAGGCAAAAGGTAGGGTGACCAACTGTCAGGATTTCCCCGGATTTGTCCTGGTTTTTGTTCTCTTCTGGGTGTCAGGGGGGATTTTCTGTAATTTTCTATAATGTCCTGGAAAGACACGCTTTCCCTTTGAAGGCTGCATTAGCATGGTGAAAGGGAATGACACACCTTCTGGAGGTGGGTCATTTCCCTCACACTGCTCCAATCAGGGCCTGAAAGGGGAAAGCGTGTCATTCCCAGACATTATAGAAAAGGCCCTGATTGGAGCAGTGGAGGGTGGGAATGACACACTTTCCCCTCCTCCACCCCATTTGGGGCCTTTAAGGTGGTGGAGGTGAATGACATGCATCCCAGAGGCCCCTGAAAACTGCTTTCCCACCCCCACCCCACTGGGTGTCCTCTTTTTTAATTTCCCAAATGTGGTCACCCTAGCAAAAGGACACTTGTTATCTACCATTTACCATTTACCATTTTAAGTGCTTCCTTTTATGTGTGTGTGTATGTTGTTTATATTCATATATATTTAATTTGATTGTTGTACATGAGAGAAAACTACTTATTCAGGGCCAGCATTTCTTCTGAAGCGAACCACATAGTGCACTTGAATTCTAGTGAAGCTGGATTTTTTTTAACTTTTATGCTGATATATGTGGATTCAGGTGGAATTACATTGGCATAAAATTGGAAAAACACGCTGGCGAATCATGCCTTCAAGTCACCTCTTAACGCTGTGTTATGTATATGTATGAAGAATGCTGGGTTCTTAGATATGTTATGGGTTAGGATAAAAGTACATAGCTCCATGTATTTCAATGCAGCTATGATGCTTTGTACAAGGTGAGGAAATATCTGTGTGGAGGGTGTGTGTACACCCATCCACACTTGCTGCTAGCCACTAGGTCTTATCAGATAATTGCTAAAGAGTAAACTATTTCCCGTATCTTATTTTAGCAGCCTGCCAAGGATATTTAACATGCTCTAGGACTGCTTACTTTGAGGCGGAGGTTGGGTGTTGCCATTGCAGCCCCTTTTTTTGAGTGAATGCTTTGTATTATGCGTTGCAAATAACTATTTAATTTGCACTTCAGTTGAAAGGCATTTATTGTACACTGAGAATCAATTGACTGCTACAAGAACCCTTTTTATGATTTTAATCCATCCAGAAGAAAGGCTGGCTGCTATCACGCCATTCTCAAAATGGCATAAACAATCAATGTAAAAATTAATATATTATTAGCTGTGCTATGTGGGTACCTAATTGACATGGGACATGATATATAGAGGAAATTAGCTCTCAATTTACATTCTCCTGAAATGTCAATACATGGTTTAATTAATTTATTCTTTCATGAATTAATTCCAATCAGATGCTCTGATGCTGCATTATTAAATGGCAATTAAATGACTAAAGAATTGTTTTAGCTTTCATATGGGGTAGATAGAGGCAGTTGAACATTCACAAAGTGAACACACTCCATTGAAATTAGCTGGACTTCTGCAAGAACAGACATATGGGAATCTATGTGCAGTTTTCTGTTGTGTAATAGCTACAATTTTTGACTTGGACCTGAAGGACCTGGCCTGATGTACATGTTGTAGGACAATCCTCCCTCATCCAGATGCAATTACTTGCATTTCCAGTTAAGGACATACTGTTTTTCAAGGTCACTTTAAAAACAAAGGTGACAGCCAGTTTAACATGATGTAGATCCACTCCAGTCAAGATCACTAATGAAACCTGTTTCAATAGAAGGACGCTGCTGAGTCAAAACAAAAGTCCTTCTAGTCCAGCATTCTGTTCCCACAGTAGCCAGCCGGATGCCTATGGGAAGTCCACATCAAGACACAAATGCAATAGCACCCTCCCACTTGTAGTCCCCAGAAACAGAAAGCCAGAGGCTCATTGCTTCTGACACTGGAGGTAAAGTCTACCCAGCATGGCTGGTAGCCATTGATAGCCTTCTCCTCCATGAATTCTTCTAATCCCCTTCTAAAGCCATCCAGGTTGGCATGCAGAAAAGCTTTGTTGTTTGCTATCAGACTTGGAGAGTTGGGAACATGTTCAAAGTGGGGTGGGATGGGCTGGGATGCCATACCATGTCTTTTCAGGTGGACCCATAACCATCTCACCTTTTTGAGTCTAGCCTAACACTCACCTTCTTTTTCTTCCTCCCTCTTTGAAACCATCCAAAACCATCCCACTTCCTTTTTTTTCTCTCATTTCCGGCACTAGTTGGGAACAAAGACAGCAGTAGCCGGTGAAGTGGTTCTCTTGCAGGCACTCCGGTGGGACAATTAAGGGAGGAAGAGTAACCACATTCTTACCAGGGAGATTTAGGAAGGAAAGGATGAAGCAAGAATCATTTCAGTCTACAACAATTTATTTAAGGCAACCAAATACAGGTTTTAGCCAAGCAAGTACACAAAAGTTCTACACAGATTATAAAAATGTGAATATATTATAAAACGTTAAAATAAACATGCACATACAGCTAAAAGCTTACATCTCAAGGCAGGTCACATGAGTTTGTCTAAGCTGAGCTGCCTTCACGGCAAATTTGGCTGTGTTAAACATTACAACCCTGTCTGTACTGGTCAGTAAATATTTGATATTATCCATATTACTGAAAGTAGGAATCACCCTTAAGAGCTTCTCTAGATATTTTTTCCTAAGTGTTTCATACAATTTACAGTGTAGGGCATAGTGTATGGTGTCCTCCACCCGTTGGCTGCCGCAGATGCATAGGCGCTGGTCTCTGGGGATTTTCTTGAAACTGCCCTCCAAAAAGTTGGATTTCATTGTCTGGCAACGCAGGGCAGTAAATACCCTGCGAAGAGGTGGATTTAGTTCAGACGAGTCATTTCAGTCAGCACCGTGCAAGTGTGTAGTTGCTGACCAGCTAGCAGACCCAGCTAATGACAGAAGCCTGCACTCACATCAGGGCTGCTAGCCAGTCGGCAAATTCACATTTGTACTGTGTTTTCTGAGACAGATCCTGCCTCCAGTTTCATGTTTACCTCCAACCATTTCCCGTAAGTCATGCTTTCCCCTTCCCCTTCGATTAACCCACAGCAGTAGCTGATGGTTCCTGGCAGCAAAACACTAGCTGCAGCTGAATATACACCAAATTAGCTTGATCCTTGCTATGGATCACTAGCTTATTCTATGGGCTCATCTACATCTTTGAGCCTTCCAGATGGGTTGGGGGGAGGATTTCAGGTTTTCCAGCTTCCGGGATCCTCCCCCAATGTCCAAATGCCAGCACAACGTCCCTGAAGGGATCAGGGATGTCTGGCATTGGGGGGGGGGGGGGTTGGAAGGAGGAGACGGTTGCGCAACAAAACCCCTTAAAACAAAAGTGCCAGCAACCATCATGTGAATGGCTAAATTACTTCCCCACCCCACCCCTGATGGGCACGGTCACCCTGTGCAGCCACACTACTCTCAGGGAGGAGGAAGGTCCTGGGAGCACTGGCCACACTGCCCGTGGTCCTGGGGTTGTCCCAGGACCATGGGAAAAACCAGGATAAAAGTAGTCCATTTTATCCCGGGGAAAGTGAGTGGTTGTCTCATGTTGACCCCGGGATCCCCGTGCGTCATTTGGATGCACAGGGATGACCTCAAGCTGACCCCGGGATAAATGGATGGTGTAGACATGACCTAAGTTCCACAGTTCAGGGACCAACACATATAATGAACAACCTCAGGGCCAGCCTTAGACATTTTGCTGACCGAAGCAAAGGACAAGATGTCACCCGTCCCATTCCAAGTACAAAAGCTGACTGGTCTGGTGGTTAATCTTTCTTCATACTGGCAATGGGACAGCATCCTCCACCATACCTGAAAGCAAAGTAGCATTAAAGCATAGGGGGCACAGGGCAAGCAGCATGGCCCATAGCATGGCTCTTTCCTCCAACACCTTGCTGTCTCCTCGCACCATCTAGTACTTGAGGCTACTGCCTCGCTCTGTCTAATGGTAAGGCTGGCCCTGTGTAACCCACATTCTATATACCAATGTACACACTCCCCCTTCTAAGACAGAAAAGCAGTGATGAAAAATTGTCATTGAGGCAAGACTAGGCCTATAAGCCTTTGACCTACAAAGTTGCATGCAGCTCGCCAACCACATATGGAAATATGTCAGTAAACGTGAGGAAAGTGGAAGTCAAATACCTGTCACGTCAATATATGTGGCAGGTCTGGAGTTTTGTGAATCACAGGCTGTACTGGAGACCTTCGTTCTTTAAAATACTGTCAGTCCAAATGAATTAAATGTAATATGATGCAAGTTTTATGGCCAAATCTTTTGAGCACTGAAAATAAGCTTTAGGGGTGAGTTTCTAGTACAAGGAAAGATTAAATTCAAGAAAATATTGCTCCTTTCAGTCATTCCCTTTGCATAATGTAAATATTTAGGGGTAAAGTATCCATAATGATGGACTGACGCTGAAGTTTAAATCCTATTTTCCAGTGTGAAAGCACACTTTGGTCCAAGGGGAAAAAATTAAATGTCAGCTAAGCATCACTTCAGCATCTGAGTCCTATTGATGATCACTGGGTTGAGTGTGTAAGTCAAACAACTGTCAACATGATTTATGTACACAGTTCATCATTATTATTATTGCTAATCCGGACTTAACTTTCTTTTGAATAGAGAAGACTATTATTTAGGGCCCCAAATGGCTTAGAAACATGTAGGAATTTTGCCATTTATTTATTTACTTAATCCAGACTATTAAAACAGTTCTGTGGTCACTTGGCAAATAAGTTAAACTCCACTTTGTCAGCCTTAAAGAGTAGCACAAACCAGCTATTTTTCCCATCTTCACCCAAAATAATGTTGTTTTAAAATAACAACCCAAAGGCCTTCCCAGTTGTAGCACCCACCTTCAGAATAGTCTCGCTAGGGAAGCTCAACTGGCGCCTACTCAGAAAGGCCTTTTTTTTTCATAGAATTTTATGTCCTCATTCTATTTATACAGCTTTTTATGCATGTCTGTTCAATATGTGCATGTCTATTCAAAAGTAAGCTCCACTTAATTCAATACTGCATACACCAGAGTAATTGTGTTTAGGATTGTGTACATACTTTGTTTTATCTGCTATGCTTTTATTAAAATCATATAAGCTGCCCTGTGTTTTTATTAAAATCATATAAACTGCCCTGGTAATTTTGAAGGCCATATATAACAATAGAATAAACGTTTCACTACAAAGTGCATCTGTCAAGCCCTTTTCTCCCTCACTCTCTCTCTCCCTGTCAAGAGTCCCCTGGAATTCCTCGGCATCTTCACCATTGCAACGTAAGTGTTCACCTGCCTCTCATTCTGGTACAGACAATGGTGGTTGAGAGAAGGAGGAGCAAGAGATGCCACTGACCACTTGCAAACTCACCCTTGGCCTATCAAGCAAGCGATGGCGGGAAAATGGGTGAGGGGCAATAATAGCTGGTGACAGTGGTAGTGAGAAGATAGACTCATTGAGCGAGGCCAGTGAGGGTGACTTGCCCAAGGGCCCTGGAGCCATGCTGGATCAGACCAGGGGTCTGTCTAGTCCAGCATTCTGTTCACACAGTGACCAACCACCTGCCAACCAGAGACTCCCAAGCAGGACACATGTGCAACCACCCATGTTCCCCAGCAACTAGGTTATATACGTTTACTGCTCCTGATACTGGAGGTAGCACATAGCCATCAGGACCAGTAGCCATTGGTAACCTTCTCCTCCAGGAATTTATCCAACCCCCTTCTAAAGCCATCCAAATTGGTAGCCATCACCATGCCTTGTGGTAGTGAATTCATAGTTTAACTATGTTCTGTGTGAAGAAGTACGTCCTTTTATCTGTCCTGAATCTCCCACCAATCAGTTACATGGATGATCCCAGGTTCTACTATTATAAGAGAGGGGGGGAAATGTCTCCCTATCCATACTTCGAACTTGTGATCACTCGTCTATCATCCAAGTTAGCACTGTACTGCTTAATTCTTCTTCCTGTCTAGAGACTGGTGATCCTCCTCAGGCTATCCCCATTTAAAATAGGGACACAAGTGACAAAGAGCGTCGTCACACAGGGGAAACTCGCGTTTCCTTACTGTCGCTTCTCCGCACTTCTCATTCTTCCCGGAGGGGAAAGAGGAAGTAAACAACCACCACGTGGCCCAGTCAGAGACAGTTTTTATCATGCCGCTTTTCCTGCACACAGAAGGAGATCACGACACACTCTATTTTTTAAAAAAAAGTTGGATTAAAAAGGGTCTATTTTGCTATGGAAAAACGAGCAGAAGGAGCGGGAGGTGCACAGGAGGCGGACAACATCTAAAGAATGCGCAGACATCCGTAAGTGGGCAGTACTGCGCGTGCGATAAAACACTTGTCTGATGAACCTCAAAATGCTGAGAGTTTTTTTCCTCCCAAGAGTTATGCAAGAAAGTGCAGAAAGACCAAGCCAAGTACAAATGAAGATGGGACAAGTTTTCCCTCATCCCAAAATGATAACCCTGAGTAGAGTTCAATTGTTTGGGTATGGCTGAGGTGTGGGACAACATTTCTGTGACAGAAAACTCTTTTTTAATGGCCATGTCGACACCAGCCATTTATCCCAGGCTGGTCACGTGGTCATCCCTGAGTGTCTAAATGATGCACAGGGGATCCCAGGGTTAACAAGGGATGACCACTCACTTTGCCTGGGATAACTGAGACCGTGGTTTTCCTGAATTTGACCATGGTCCCAGGATAACCCTGAGGTCCACAGGTAGTGTGGCTCCCACTCCCAGGATCATACCTGCTTCCCCATGAGTAGTGGGACTCTGCCACCAGGCACGGAGCTCTGCAAGGGAGAGTCCATGCCCATAGGGGGTGAAGGGGGTGTTCTTTTGCCATCATAGTGATGGCTTTCACATTATTATTATTTTTTTAAAAAAAACACTTACTGGTGCAACACTGCAATTGCGCTCAGTCTCCTTGGGGGGGGGGGGGAATGGCATCCCAGAATGTCCCTCCTTACTTCCAGGATGATGCACAGGTGTGGGCATGCTGGGGGATGATCCCAGAAGCAGGAAAGCCCAGGATCCTCTCCACGCATCCTAAAAAGCCCATAGGTGAAGATGAGCCCTCCAATTGCAAGAGAAGCCATATGTAGAAAAGTTCTGTCAAAAGCGTTCTTTTAGAGTTGTAGGGAGAAGTTCTGTTCAACTTGCAGGTGGTAGAATTATCTATTTCAGCGAGGCTTTATTTTAATGGATTCTTTTAAAGTTGGCTTTTGTTATTTCCCAAGGTTTCCTGAAAAGAAATCTCTTTTAATAAACACATCTTTTCCACTGCCGTGATTCGGTTTCATCCCCTACCATGTTCTATAGACGTTATCAACATCAACTTATCTCAAAAGTCTTCATTAACTGGGGTTGTTGATTATTTCTTACACAGACCTCTCTTCCACATTTAGCATTTTTAATAACTTATTCCACAGAGAATGGCTTTGAGGATTTTTTCTCCCTCCAGTTTTGGATCATGCTGGGCTATTTCTGTGAAATTCAATTAGAACCTTATAACAGTTCCCCTTAAATTTCATCACTTCAAACATGGATGGTAAGATCTTGAAAGGAACACTCAGTAACTGCCGGAGAGGGTTTATTAACACTTTTGTCAGAAAAGTGTATTTGTTTTGGGCAGATCAATCATATCTACTTGAAATGACGTCCTTGAACTCTTAATGGTGTGGGCCAAACTTTCATATTGTACAAGGAGGAAGATGAATATTCCATTTCAGTTTAAAAGAACATTGAGCAAGCCAGCAAAATCATTAACTAAAAGCATTTTCTTTCTCCTTCAACTTCAGGTGAGGAGAGGACATTCCATTCCCCCACTATTTGTGTTTTCACCTTGTTCCAAGCCTTCAAAGCCTTGCAACATGACAACTTGCCATCTTTCAAACATCTGTTTTACACAGAGAACATCTTCATCTGCAGACATTGCTAATACTTGTCATAAATTGCCTTCAAGAAAGGAGAGTTGCACTGCTAAACCATCTGTAGCAGAATTTTTCATCAAAATGGGTGTGGGGTCAGCCCTGGTTTGGTTTAAATGGACGTGACATCTGCATTTGGAACATGCAATAGTATAGCTATTTCAGTAACAAAGCTACGCAACACTTACCATTGTGAATGTGATTATTGAAGGCACACTCCTTGGTTGATTGGTTTGATTTGGCTTGTATCTCACCTTTCTACCAAGAAAAGTGACACTCAAAGAGGTTTGCAATCATAAATAACACTTGATTACAACAATAGTAAAACAAATGCTTTAGAACACAATTAAAAATACAACCATGTGGAATAAAAAGAGCATCCAACCCAACAGACCTGCTTACATTCAAGCAAAGGATTTTTCTTGCCGGCAGAAGGACAACAGAGAGGGAACCCACCTAGCCTTCCTTGGTAGGGAGTACCACAGCCTGGGAGCATCCACCAAGAAGGCCCTCTTTTCTGTCACCACCACACACCTCAGAGCAGTATCAAAACAAGGGCCTCTCCTGAAGATCTTAAGACCTATACAGGCTCATATGGGAGAAGATGGACTTTGGGGCAGCCCGGTCCAAAACCCTATAGGGCTTTATAAGTCATAACCAGCACTCAGAATTATCCCTTGAAACAGACCAGTAGCCAGTGAAGCTGTTGTAACAAAGCTGTTGTAACATGCTTCATGTAACTGACCCCAGTCAATAGTCTGACCGGAGCCAGCTGGCTGCATCGTAATTCCAAGACCTCTCATTGTGATGCAAGATAATAAAGAGGTCTGCCAAGTAATCCACAAAACTTTATTCAGCAAATAAACATCTCTTCACACCTGAACAGAGTGTAAACACTAGGAGCTTTCCTCTAAGCAAAAACTTGGCTAATTAAACTAGGCATTTGTCCTTTCAACAAAAGGGAAGGTTTTTCCCTGAGCCACTTTTGCTTCAGGGAGGATACTTCTGAAGAAATCTTTGGCAAGAAGCTAGCCAAGCTGATCACCTCTTTCAGCTCCTGCTTCCAGCTCCTCCTGCTTCACCCTGTTGCGGACTCTGGGATTGGTCAACTCTGAAATCCCTTCCCCCTCTGAGGAAAGCTGAGTTCCCATGGACTCTGGGTTGTTAACATTCTCTCTGATAATGTCTGGTGAAGAGTCATCCCTGGCTTCTGAAGAGCCTGGGAGAATCTCCTCCCCTGCTTCCTGTATTGGCTGGTAAATTTCTAGTTCTGTTTCTTCTGGTTCAGAATCTGATTCCAATTGATAACCTGAAACATCTTCCCCCACACTAGGGAGAATAGGACTGATCCTGACAGGATGCAGCATTTTGGACCAGTTGAAGTTTCTGAACAGTTTTCAAAAGCAGCTTCAGGTAGAGCACATTACAATAGTCCAAGTGAGGTATAACATGTGTCCAGATCAGACATCTTCAGGAATGGGTGCAGTTGACTGAGGGGATACAGGATTCAGTGGATGCCCTGATATATACTGGTGAAAGGTCAGATATGTTACTGGAGCATTTTAAATACATTGACAAAATATGCCACTGGCAGACATTCTGCCAATGAATACATATTGGCAGACACAGAGTTGAAACAGAGTGGAATTGTGTGCAGGTATGGGCAGCAGAAAGAAGGAGCATGTTTATGTCAGACCCTGTACTCTTCCAATCCATGGCCACGTTCCATCAATGGAAAACTTTACACCAGCCCAAAATCTGGCACTGGAAATTTCCCTGTGGGGTGTGAATTAAAAAATAGTTGCTCCCATATCAACAGCCAGCCTGCCCACATCACCACAATAGAGCATAGATATGGTATAACTCAGCACCCAATCATATGACACCACCAGTATATAGGAAGAGCATGACTCAGATAGCAAGTCCTTCATCTCTCTATGGCTGAATAGTAAATAGTGGGGTAATATTCAACTTTACAGTTGTTCATCTAGGGGGTACTCCCCACACAACATGGTAATAAATAATCAACTGTGGTGTGGATTAGGATCAGCGCTGAGTTGACTATGGCAGCATTCGGATAACACGATAGTCAATACAAATGACGATTGTTTCCCCCCACCCCCCAGTTGCTTATTGTGTTGTCCGAATTCAGCCTATATCTCTCTAGCACCGTGTTGTGCACCTGTAGAGCTCATAAAGGGGACCTCTGGTCACTGGGACTGTGGGGAAAGAGAACATGACACACACAAAAACCTTCCTCCAGAGCATCCAAAGGAACTTGAGCACAGAACCTTCTGTCTCTGTTTTAGTCCTTTTTTGTCTTTCTCAGGGCGTATCTAACAATCAGTGCTTCTCAATAGAGTAAGGGTGGGCCTTTCTACACCACAGGGGTGTAGAGGGCCCAGCACGAGCGAACCTGGAAGTAGCCACTTCCAGGTTCGGCGCACTCAAACCACATGACAAGTGTGATGGTCATGTTTTTTTAGATGTTCCACAGAGAGCGCACGAGCACTCCTCTGCGAATGTAAGTATTTTTTAAAAAAAAACACCATGTGCAATTGTGCCTCCTCCCCCCGCCATCCTGGGGATGGCGATTTTGGTTTTCCCCCAATCCTGATGGCCTCACAGCTATGCAGTGTGGCTCCATAGCCATTGGTGCAGTTCCGCTTACTCGTAAGTAAGCGCGGCTGCACCGGGGCAGGCAGCCACATTCTTCCACGGTTCCAGGAACTTCCTGGGACCATGGAAGAATTGGGATTTTTCTGGTTCCTGAGAACCAGGAAAAATCCTGTGCCTGCCCCACCCCAGCTACTCCCTGTGCATCATGCAGACTCACAGGGAGCAGCCGGGGTCCATCCCAAGCGTTTTGCCTGGTGTGGCAAGAGCTGGTGTTGAACGTCTTTCAGCTTGGGGTCTGAATTCACTTTTGAAGATCATAGAATCATCATAAAATATTGGAAGGGGCCTATAAGGCCATGGAGTCCAACTCTCTGCTCAATGCAGGAATCCACCTTAAAGCATACCTCACAAATGGCTGTCCATCAAAGAGGTGGGACCAAAGGGGCAGGACCAAAACTAACAAATATAACAGCATGATTTCGTTTAGGGCTCTTACTGCCAGTAATTAACTCTTAGACATATTTCAACCTTATTAGAAGGAGAGGGGAGGTGGCACAAAAGCCAGGAACAAAAACAGAATAATTAAAGGAAAATAATGTATATCCAAAAATATAACATCTTTTAAAAATATAAATACTAATATCTCACTCAAAATTAAAGCAATTGATTAGCCGTCAAAAATATGCCCATCAATCCATCATATCCATAGGCTGGACATAGTTACTATATTGGCTCCCAAAGCTGTAGAAATACACAATACCAATATCCAAAAACATGTTTTGACCAATCTGGCCCTCTTCATTGGAATAAAATATAAAGATTTTTTACAGTCCTTGCTGAAACACAATTAACATGATGCTTGAATTTTATATTGTGGTTTAAATTTTATACCAAAGTTGCATTTTATGGTTTAAATTTTTTGTGAACCACCCAGAGAGCCTATTGGTGCTATAGAAATGCAGTGAATAAAATAATACTAAATAATAACCTGAAAAGCAAAATACACATGCTTAGACATACTTGAGCTGAGGTAATATGCCATATCCAAATAATAATAAAAATTGACTAATAAAAATAATAATCAATGTACCAGGAGTTGTTCAATATACAAAAACTGAAGTCCATACCATGCAACTGGTAACTGCAAAAGAAAAATGGTGGGGCGGGAGGAGCCAGGAAACTGCCAAACTATCATTGGTCAGGGGACAGGAGTGATGCCTGAGGAAGGGGGCGTTGCCAGCTGGGGTACACTAATGCTGGATTGGAAGCCCAGGAAGGGTAGATTTGGCCTATTCGCCTGAGAGGATCCTGGGGATTGTAGTTCTGAGGTAGGAGGGTGGGGTTAAAGATTAACAGAATTCTTAGCATGTGAATGAATCTGCAATAATTAGCATTTGAGGGCATGGTATACTGACAGTTAAATTCATATGGAACCCATATGCATTAATGGCATAGACATATCCTTACTCTTCCTCTTCCTCTTTTTCCTTCCCTCTGTCTACTTCCTTTTACATAGTACCCCTGATATAACCCGGCTCTGATCAGGCTGTGACTAGGGATGTCAGAGAAATCCACCATGCATTCAGATGTGTTCGGATTTCTTTGAATCTGCCCTGCGGAATCTACAGCGATCCAGCTTTTCCCAAAAACTGACAATTTCACAGATTTGCAGATTTTTACATTTGTGGGAGAGAGTTGTGCTAATACTCATTAGCATTAAAGTGCATTCGTGCAAATGCACATTTGGAAACAGGAACAAAATCCTTGTATATCCAAACTCAATTCTGTCAATGAGCGGGCGATGGAACGAAAGATGTCCAATGGATTTAACAAATTCTGTACCTCCCTATTTCAAGACCTATACAATACACCATCAAGGAATCCATAGTTATTCCATGCTACTGCTTAGTATGAAAGGCTGGATGGAAGAGAAGGAATAAGAGGAGTATATCTTTATTGGATTAGACATTCTAAATTTCCAATACAAATTCCTTTCCTTCTACATTAATTTTACACACCTTTTCTTCAGTCATACTTGCATGCATTTTTATTACTGCTGGCTTAAAATTGCCCTCTGTTTGCTGAATACATAATGCCTCAGTCTATGTTTGTGGGATGTATACAATTTCAGTGATTTTCACATTGTACTTGGAAATGCCACTTCCTCTTACACCTTAAGGTCACCACAAACATCACATTTGTAGTACTGACATGATGTGCATTTAATGATGGCTTGTGTGGCCCAGTAATACCCCTTATCTGTCAACGTTCTTAATGCATTTGCTGCAAGAGTAATGAAATCACAAATGGCTCTGTCTGAGAAAGTTTACTCGTGGAAGATGTACTGTCATTTCAAGCCTCATACTTTTATGTTGGTTTGCCACTTTGGGCATGTAGTGGACCTCGCTAAATTGGAGCAGTCCCACCAAAGCAGTGGCTTGCAATTATATTTGCTTATGATACCCAGGACCGGATTTAAACTTGTGGCACTAAGCTATAACATGAGTGAGGCCCTTCCCTCTTCAACAAAAAATATTTTTTTAAAAAATGCAAAATACGGGCTGTGCAATTAAACAGAATTTGATAGTCGTGTGGCGATCAGAGGCACTAAGGGACCCCTGGAGATAATTTAGACTGACACCAACCACATAATACTATTCACCCTTCTGAAGAGATCTTCATTTTGTATGATGTTTATGGTTTCCCCGTGGCAATGCGGTAAACGTGTGTTTTTTCTTTCCAACGTGAGGCCCCTTGTAATGTGAGGCCCTAAATTGTAGCTTGTTTAGCTTGTACGTAAATCCGGCCCTGCATGATGCTTGAGTGGTGCATCTTTGTATATGTGGACTCTGTAGTCCACACATGCAAAGATGGACCACTCAAGCATCAGTCAGTCAAGGAAATTCAAAAAGAATAAGAGGCACTTGTACTGTGCAGAGTTGATGGGGCTGAGGATGAACAATATGCAGCACAAATGCAACTGGAAACATGTTGCAGTGTGAAGTGTTTCTGTTCAGGATCTCGAACAACCAGCCTAAGGATGTATGGATGTTGTACACCTGCAGCATCTGCATTTCACAGATTGTTGTGTGCTTTTTATTCCGACGGCTGATCATTGATGGAATTGGATTTTTTTTTCCAGTTTTCCGAATTTGCACAAATCTGCATGTACACAAATTGCATTTACACAAATTCACACTTGCAAAAATGCACACCCTCCCAATGCACAAATTCCCCACCACCACCCTAAATGTGCATTTTCATTCTTTAGCCCATGGGGAAAATGCACATTTTCAGCTCAGACTATATATATATATAGATATACACACACAAACACACACAAACACACACAAACACCACACACACACACACTTTTTTTCTAAGACTAAATTTGTGCAAAATAAAAGTAAAACAAAAACAAAAACTGGTCCCAGGCAGGCTCCACAGATTGGATTCACAGAAATCTGAACTCATTTGATTCTGTAGCACATTCTCTGACATTCCTATGTGAGCTACATCTTTTCCGAAGATACTCTGTTCCATCCCTCTCCCGCATGTTTCTGTTTCACACAGAGAGACATGGATTTTTTTTTCCTCTCTAAACATTTGATTCCTATTTTTGGTACTTCTGTGCGCCTTGGGACTTTACCAAGCCTGCCGCTACCTCTGTCATGGGCATAGCTGATACT
This sequence comes from Anniella stebbinsi, assembly GCA_029215795.1. Classification (NCBI taxonomy): domain Eukaryota; kingdom Metazoa; phylum Chordata; class Lepidosauria; order Squamata; family Anniellidae; genus Anniella; species Anniella stebbinsi. Next base: position 202,867,773 of record JARDYH010000002.1, on the reverse strand, counting down.
TCTTTGGCTATATAAGGATCCACCCAGAGAATGAGTTTGCTATTAATGTATAGAATGATTTCATTTCCCTTTGATCCATCCTTTGCTATTCTGAAACAGATCCATACTAAGAAACAAAAGGTTTAAGAAAATTAAAGCCCAGAGAGATTCAGTGTGTTCATTGTTTGACCTTTCTCCTATTCTATTCAAGCACTGCTTAGATTATTTTTCCAGTTATAACATTTTAGTCATTGTTTTCAACCATATAGTCATTATATGGTAGAATCCTTCAGGGGGGAAACGTGTTTAGTTTTTAAATGCATTGTCATAACATTGCCATGTACTACAAAACTACTATTATTGGCCACCGGAAGAAGTGAGCAGTAACAGTGACAACTGCAACAAGTTTCAAGCAGCAGGCTTGCGTGCTCCTGCTCTTGACTCCATCCTCCATCCATGACCTCATCATGTTCCTGTGGATAAGGAGGACTGAAGAGACGCCATGAAGGTCCTTCCCCTCATCTAGGCATGTTCCCAAGGCTTACATCTACTCAAGGGTTAATTTGCACCAATCCCATGTGCAGCCCCATTAGGCAGTATGAACCTGGCAGCTTTTTGAGGGTATGAACAGCTGCCAGTCGTGTGTTGTTTAATGAGGCTGCTTAAGAAGATGAATCAGCTTTGGGACTGCTTCATTAGGCAGAAGAAACCTCAGTGGCCTGCAGCTCTTGGTATCAGTGAGTTGCATGTTGTCATAAGAGAGAGAGTTCTGTATGCCATCAGCCAGTGCCACTGAACATAACCCACACTGGTTATTATCATAAGAACATCAGAAGGGCCCTGCTAGATCAGACTAAAGGCCTAGCTAGTCCAGCATTTTATTCCCACAGTGGTCAACCAGATGTCAATGGGAAGGCCACAAGCAGGACATGAGCACAATTATACTCATGTTCCCAAGCAACTGGCATACTGAGGTGATACATAGTAATCATGACTAGAAGCCACTGATAGCCTTAACCTCAATACATTTCTTTAATCCCTTTTTGAAGCCATCCTACTTGGCAGCCATTGCTACACCTAGGGGTAGCAAATTCCATAGTTTAATGATCCATTATGTGAAGAAGTACTTCCTTTTGTCTGCCCTGAATCGCTCACCAGTCAGCTTCATTGGATAACCACAGGTTGTAGTGTTACAAGAGGGAGATGTTTTTCTTCCTATCCATATTCTCTACACCATGCATGATTTTCTACATCTCAATTGGGTTCCCACTTCCTCACCACTTTTCAAAGCTAAAGAGTCCCAAACTTTGCAACCTTTTCCCATAGAGGACTTGCTCCAGCCACCTGAGCATTTTGGTTACCCTTTCCTTCAGCTTGTCCATCTCTGTAATTGTATATATACAAATCTGTGGTGCAATCACACATGGAATACTGTGTGCCGTTCTTGTCAATAACGGCACACAGTATTCCATGTGTGATTGCACCATAGATTTGTATAAAGGCATTATGATATTGGCAGTTTTATTTTCAATGCCTTTCCTGATTATCCTCAACATAAAATGTGCCTTTTTCACACACACTTGGTTAATGTTTTCATCAAACTATCCTAGGGTGACCAGATGAAATCCAGGTCAGGGCTCATGTAACTTTAACAGTTGTAGAGAAAAGGGAATTTCAGCCAGTGTCATTTGTATGCTATTAGTTCCTGGTGAAATTCCCTCTTCATCACAACAGTTAAAGTTGCAGGGGCCCTGCCTTCTTTTGTATATAGTCACTCTAGTATAGTGCCTGCAACTTTAACTGTGGTGATGAAGAGGGAATTTCACCAGGAACTAATTGCATACAAATAACACTGGCTGAAATTCCCTTTTCTCTACAACTGTTAAAGTTATATGAGCCCTGACCTGGATTTTATCTGGTCACACTAAACTATCCACCACAGACCCAGGATCCTTTTCCTGGCCAGTTAAGGACTTTTTGCCCCAGTGTGAATCACTTTACAGTTGCTTACACAGAAATTCATTTACTATTTTAATGCTCATTCACCAAGCTTGCTTCCTGCCTGCCCTCGGGACATATTTGAAGCTTCTGCATACATGTGCGAGCCACCCATCCTCCAGGAGAGCCACTCTGACCTGTCAATGAACTACTGTTGTAAACTATGGCAGTAGATCTATGGTAGGCCAGAGCAGCTCTCCTGGAGGATGGGAGGCTCACAGGCATGTGTGGAGGCTTCAGGCAAGTCCTATGGGCGAGCAGGAGGCAGTAGCTAGCAATCAGCCTAAATCAGCCTGAAGCGTTTCGGGTGCTTTGAACAGAGGTGGCCAAATCTGGTCCTAAACCAGATTCGGGTCGAGGTGGGCTGAATCACTCTGTTTCGACTCAGATTTGGGGTTCAGCACTGAGGTGAAGCACAACCCTACAAGTTACCCAGAACAAAAGTTAAGCTAACCAACCTGTAATTTCTAGGATTCTACCTGGATCCCTTTTAAATATCGACTGTTACATTGGCCACTTTCCAGTCTTCTAGTACAGAGGCTAGCCTTAGGCACATCACTGAAACAGCTATGAGGAAAGGGATTAAACACTCCTTCCACCAGAGCCAACTTCTCATTCAAATGAGCAAGATTCCCCTCCCTGCAGCTGCTTGCTAAAGTAACAAAAGAGATGACAGGGCGCTTTACCTATTATTTATTTGATTAAGTTTTATCTCACCTTTTCACCAGACATGGCACTCCAGGTGACATGTCATGTCCAGTATGTTCCTAGCTATATATCCAATTAGCCCTCTAATACTAAAACCATTGTTCTCAATGGAATTTAAACTTCCACGCAAGCATATTTGTCATTAAAAATGATGTAATGGATGCACAAAATGGGAAGGGCTTGCCACAGGAAGAAAGTTCTGACACATGTCAGAAGAAAAAAGTTCTGCCACTTCTCACAAGAAGAAAGTTCTGTCACTTGTTGACACTGGCAATAGCCAGTCATGGTCCATGGCTCTTGTACAACCATACTTCACATATCATTTACATGTGACATCTAACCGGAATGGGGGAGGGATGGGGGCTGTTTTTCACTATTACAAAATATTGTAGTGTATTGCTGGGCAATATGACTTCCTGGAAATGAAATTCTTAACCTCATTTCTGGGTCTATAAGCATTTGTGATTAGGATGCTTCTTTGGATCTGTAAATATGGATGCAGAGAGTACAGGGTGTAAATGTAACTTTTTTAAAAAAAAATATGCATGAAAATTCATACTTAAATACACTTTTATATCTGATGTTGATTGCATTTTTTCTTAAAAACACCTTTCTAAACACATTTTATCATAAAATATGCATTTTATACACCTCGTAATACATGTTTTAAGCTGATAATTGCATTGAAAATTCAGAGAAGTGCAAAATTCAAGGGATAACTATCTTCCAATCTGCACATTAGTCCAGGACATTTGTTTGCTTCAAAATGCAAACCAAACAAAATCCTTGAGCATCCCTAGCCCTATGACATTCCCCTTGTGTGCTGACAGCTGCACTTCCTGGGGGATGAATTGTGCCTTAAATAAATAGTAAATATACATTTCGCAACATATCCAAGACAACACCTAAGTCTCCATCTGGAAACTGCAGATCTGTCTTGGCCAAATAATACCAAATAACAAGTGAAATGCTATGTTCTAAATCAACTTCAGCTCTAGAAACAAGCCTCAGCATAATAGAACATATTTTTAGTCGGTAATTGCTTCTGATTGCCATTAATGCTGCTTTTCTTGCATCTTCAGAATGTTAGTTCCTCATTTCAATATGCCTTCTTTTTAAATGGTCTTTTAGAGATGAATTGCTAAGATAAGCCATTTTAGGCTAAAGAAAACCATATAAGGATTCTGCATTACCATGATTCATTAACTTAAACAAGGTCCAAGAAAAACCAATCCCAAACAGAGATGTTCTACTGAAAGTTGGGTGAATTAGAGTCAAACTAGACATAATGTTATACACATCTTTCATCCTTGTATAAAGGATTTGTTTAGAGTTTGTTACTAAATACCCAATGTGAGGAGGAGGAGAGCCATATCATGATCGTGGCATGAGGGAAAGGTTTAGCCCTTTGCCCCATCATGATTCTGATCCTGCTGTTCGCAATGGAAGGAATTTTCCTCCCATTGCTAGTATTGGGGAAAGGATTGGGAAAAGGATTTTTTAAAAAAAAAACTCTCCAATCTGACTCAGAGCCGATCTACACTGTAGCTTGGAATGTTTTAAATAGTATTTTAACACATTGTAAATAGTAGGCTGAACATATGAAAAGGAGGACAGAGCTCATGTAACTTTAACAGTTGCAGAGAAAAGGGAATTTCAGCCAGCGTCATTCGTATGCAATTAGTACCTGGTGAAATCTCCTCTTCATTACAACAATTAAAGTTGTAGGCACTATACTAGAGTGACCATATACAAAAGAAGGCAGGGCCCCTGCAGCTTTAACTGTTGTAACGAAGAGGGAATTTCACCAGGTACAAATTGCATACAAATGATGCCGGCTGAAATTCCCTTTTCTCTACAACTGTTAAAGTTACAAGAGCCCTGTCCTCCTTTTCATATGGTCAGCCTAGTAAATAGGTGTGTTTTAAAACATTTTAAGCCACATTACTAAGTACTCACGTTACAGGAGAAAATTTCTACAGTCTTCAAAGCTGTGTGTGCGGTCTCACACTCTTCTGTCCGTCTCTTTCTGTTTCATTTTTTCAATGAGTTTAGGGCTAAGCATTGGGGCCGCTGTAGTTCACATGCCCACTTCCTCCTTAGTTCCCCTTTCATTCCCTAGCTTTCAGTGGGTTTAGGGCTAAGCATTGTGGGCGCTGTAGTTCACTTGCCCACTTCCTCCTTAGCCCCTCTTTCTTCCCCACCGATCAACAGCTAAGCATTTGGGCGCCGGAAAACGAAGCACTGCCCCCACGAATCACAAACGGTAAGGACGGACATATTATTTTACTTAAAACGATTTATTAAAAGTAAAAACCATTATATATAGCTGAAGTGAGTTTTAAAAAAACACAAGTATACATCGTTAAAGGGAGTGTGTCATGTGGCCCAAAGAATTTTCATAACTCTTATGAAACATTACAAAGCTAGAGTGTAGATCACCTCTCATTCTCCACTCCCCACCTCTCCTGCCAGCTATTTAGTTTTCCAAAAAAAAATCTGCACATACCAGGACTGAACACATGAGTGATATCATGTCTACTTGGGCCCTTAGACTAAACCTAGATTTTTCACAAAAATTTACCTTCATTCCATTTCACAAGGAGACACTTCAAGTTCAGACTAGTGATGGGTGTGTGGTATTTTCAAAGTAAAAAGACAGGTTAAAAATAGATGCTTTGGTCATGCAGAGCAGAAAGGCACTTGGAATCTATCTCAATTTTAATAACAAAGTTAGTTAGACAGCCCTCTTAGCTCAGTACATGTGTGAGCATTGTGAACGTAACAAATTCCACTAACGAACCGCCTACATTTGGGTTTCAGTGGAACAGCTAGTTCAGATGTAACACTAAGCTATGGTGGGGTATTGCAAGAACAATCTGTGGTGAACACTCTTGGGCTCACACCCTTCCCTCTCCTCCTCCTTCATGTGCATATCCAGTTCACTCTCTTGGGATGCAATATAATGGGGAACATGATACAGTACCCAGTTGTACCCTGACATACAAAAGACAATCAGGTGATGACAAAGGAATAGCGAAGACAAAAATATAGCATTTTTTAATGGAATCTCACCATCATTGCAGTATTTCTTTTCACATGCAACAGGTTTATGTACAACAGACAAACAATGACTTGGCCATTGGGTCTGTGCCTGAGTATTCATTCATTCATTCATTCATTCATTCATTGTATTAGTAACACTTCTATTCTGCTTAATATAATAAAATCCCTAAGACTCACATGCTTCCTCTTTCATCCTGCTTCCCTATGCTATGGCAAACACTCATATGTGTGTACACCATGCAATCCTATTCATATTTAGACAGAAAAATGGTCCTACAACTCCCAGCATACCCCAGTCAGCATGATGTTTTTCACGTTTGGCTAGGGCATGTTGGGAATTGTAGGTCTTTTTTTCCATTTAAACTGCATAGGATAGTGTCCTATTATTAGGCTGACCATATGAAAAGGAGGACAGGGCTACTGTAACTTTAACAGTTGTAGAGAAAAGGGAATTTCAGCCAGTGTCATTTGTATGCAATTAGTTCCTGGTGAAATTCCCTCTTCATCACAACAGTTAAAGTTGCAGGCACTATACTAGAGTGACCATATACAAAAGAAGCCAGGGCCTCTGCAACTTTAACTGCTATGATGAAGAGGGAATTTCACCAGGAACTAATTGCATACAAATGACACTGGCTGAAATTCCCTTTTCTCTACAACTGTTAAAGTTACAGGAGCCCTGTCCTCCTTTTCATATGGTCAGCCTACCTATTATAGGGATGGGCGAAACACTCCAGCCAGACCTACACCAAGCAGGATATAGCATGGTATGAAAGTGGTATATAAAAGGCAGGAAACACACAAAGTAGGATATAGCGGTATATGGTATGTGTCAATGGGCCCCAACAGTTAGTTGTCAATGCACTTCAATACTGCTATAAAGCAGTAGTGTGGCTCCTGCCTTTTATATACCACTTTCATACCGTTATATCCTGCTTGGTGTAGATCTGGCCACTATTTTGCTTTCTCCTGCATTCAATTTTTTAAAATTCTTTTCTCTACCAAATAGAAAGAATTTTGGGAAAGTATTGCCAAAAATGAACCAAAATTAAGTTCTCATCCATCTCCACCAGTCAAATTCAATAAGCCCAGCTATTCCCAGCATGGAGAGGACCATGATGTACCTGCCTGTAAAGTTGTTGTTACAGATGAGGAGCCTGCCAGAAAAAAAGCAGTGGCAACTCTAAGGATGAGCAAAATCAGGTGGCTTGCCCCACCACTGCTGCCACCTGCACCCATGAAACCAGGCCGCATGAGCCTCTGCCGAGTGCTCATGAGTCTTGGAGACCTCAGCAAGTGCTCAGCAACAGATCACAGCTGCTGCCTACTTTGCTCATTTCCCCCTTCCACATTAATGGCAGCTGCCATGGGAAATCACATGCCCCCCCCCCCCGGCCTGCACCAAAAGTAAACTTCCGGAAATTGTGCACTTCCCCCTTTTGTGGCAATGGTGTCCGCCATTAACACAAAGGTGGGAAGTCCATGATGTTGGCAGCCAGGGCAAGCGGCTTCCAAGCATATACAGGGGCCTCACGAGCACTTGGATGCGGCTCTGCACTCACACTGAGCAAGCCTGATCAGGTCCATGAGGGCCAGACATGGGGAGGGTCCGTTGCCCTCACAGACCCAGTCAGATGCTCGTGACAACCCTAGGCAACCCTAATTGAGCATCACAAACATGATTGAATACACAGTGATTTAAACCCAATCTTTTAAGAGCAAAACACTTGAAGCCCTGTCTGCCAGCTTCAGTTTCTCCCACATTCGATTTTTTAAAAAAATCAAGTATTTTTTTTGTTCTGAGAGCTTTGTGAATTTTGGTAAGTTCTTATCAATACTAAATCGAAACAAAATTATCACCCATCCTAATATATTAATTGATTCTCGGCCTACCAGAGCTTTCAACGCAGTGGCACCTTAAAGACTAGCACATTATTATCTGAATAGATGTCCTAGTTTTGTAGCTCACTGCTCAATCTTCTTGCAACTGTTTCAGTACCAGAACGAGGCATAAATAAAGCTTGCAAACACATTGAAAATAAAAGCCTACATGAATAATCATGGCTATTAATATAAATTGCACTGATCAGAGTGAACTTGAGCTTGTGCCCTGATGACTTAGAAAATTTCACACTATTTTCTCCATTACATCCCTAAGAAATGAGGTGCATCGACCTATCGACACGATCGCCCCAAACGTCCTCTCCTACCCGCTTCTAATCGGGCGCCCTGGTATACAGAAGATCTCAGGGAGTTGAAGCGGAAAGGACGACGACTGGAGCACCGATGGCAGAAAACTCGACTTATATCTGATAAGACACGACATAGAGAACATCTTCGTTCCTATGGGGTGGCAATACGTGCAGCGAAGAAAGCTTTCTTCTCTGCACACATTGCGTCTGCAAATTCGCATCCAGCAGAACTGTTCAGGGTGGTGAGGGGTCTAACTTGGGCACCCTCCCCCCTGAACCCGATTGTAGAGCCTTCGGTAGTTCGCTGTGATGCCTTTAACGATCATTTCACAGATAAAATCTCTCGGATAAGAGCCGACTTAGATGCCGTCGTTATAGCAGAGGCTGACAATGGAGTGTCCAGCAACTCCGCGAGTAGAATTACACTGGATCAGTTTCAGTTGGTGAGTACCGAGGACGTGGACAAGCTGCTTGGTCAAGTGAGGAGGACGACTTGCCCTCTCGATCCCTGTCCTTCTTGGCTGGTCGCCCAGGGAGGAGATGCAGTTAGATCACAATTACAATATATTATTAATGCATCTCTCAGGGAGGGGAGTTTTCCATCATGTTTAAAAGAAGCGGTAGTACAGCCGCTTCTAAAAAAGCCCTCCCTGGATCCCCTGGACTTTAATAACTACAGGCCAGTATCAAATCTTCCATTTTTGGACAAGGTGATCGAGAGGGCGGTTGCCTTCCAACTGCAAGCAGCTTTGGATGATACAGATTTTCTAGAACCATTTCAAACTGGCTTCAGGGCAGGATATGGAGTTGAGACTGCTATGATCGCCTTAGTGGATGATCTACGCTTAAGTATTGACAGGGGGAGTGTGTCCTTGTTGGTACTCCTGGACCTCTCAGCGGCTTTCGATACCATCAACCATGGTATCCTTCTGGAACGCCTGAGGCAATTGGGACTCGGGGGCACTGTGCTTCAGTGGTTCCGGTCCTACCTCTCAGACAGGTTCCAGATGGTGATGCTTGGGGATAGTTGCTCTTCAAAGAAGGAGCAGCTATGTGGTGTACCACAAGGTGCCATCCTATCCCCAATGTTGTTTAACATCTACATGAAACCACTGGGAGAGAACATCCGGAGGCATGGGGCGGGGTGCTATCAATACGCTGATGACACCCAAATATATTTCTCTATGCCTTTGACAACAGCGTCAGCTAAGGATAGTGTGTCTCCTCTGAATGAATGCTTGGAGGCGGTAATGGGCTGGATGAGGAAAAACAAACTGAAGCTGAATCCAGACAAGACGGAGGTGCTTACTGTCAAGGGTCACAACCTGGGGTTGGAGGTGTGTCAACCAGTTCTGGATGGGGTTACACTCCCCCTGAAAGACTGTGTTCGCAGCTTGGGGGTGCTCCTGGATCCGTCGCTCCAAATGACAGCTCAGAAAGATGCGACTGCCAGGAATGCCTACTATCAGCTTCGGCTGATACACCAGCTGCGCCCCTTCCTAGAGTTGGAAGACCTAAAGATGGTAGTGCACATGCTGGTAACTTCGAGGCTCGACTTCTGCAATGCACTGTTCATAGGGCTACCTCTGTGCCTAGTCTGGAAACTTCAACTAGTTCAAAATATGGCAGCCAGGTTGGTCACCGGTACATCTAGGGGTGACCACATTACACCAGTTTTAAAATCTCTTCACTGGCTGCCAATCAGTTTCCAGGTGAAGTACAAAGTGTTGGTTATTACCTTTAAAGCCCTACATGGTTTGGGTCCAGGTTACCTACAGGATCACCTTCTCCCATACAATCCACCCCGCACGCTCAGGTCTTCTGGGAAGAATTTACTACAGTCAACAAGAACGAGACCTTCTCTTCTGCCGGTCCCAGATTGTGGAATGACCTGCCGGGAGAGATTTGCCAACTCACCAGTCTTCAGGAATTTAAAAGTTCTATAATGTCTGATCTCTTCCGGCAGGCCTACCCAGATGAATTTTAAAGTGTTTTATTGGTGTTTTATTGGTATTTTAATGATGTATTGGTTTTATGTGCTTTTAATCAGTTTTGTATTTTATGTTTAATGCTGTTCCCCGCCTCGATCCATTGGGAGAGGCGGGTAATAAATAAATAAATAAATATATTATTATTATTATTATTATTATTATTATTAAGTTTCAGTGACAACTGACCCCTCAGAACTTTTTAATTAAGACTTTAATAGTTCAGCAGTGGGACTTTTGTTAAAAACATGTGGAGTTCAACACAAGATGATCAAACTGCATAATAGAGATTCAGATTGAAGTTAAACATTCAAACTCTGAATCTGAGCATACAATGTTTTCATGCAGAATTTTTAAGGGATCCTTAAAAGGACCCCTTAAAAGTGCTTCATTCTCATAGAAATCAATTGGACTTCACTTTGTCATGGCCAACATTTCACATTGATTTCAATGGGACAATGTGTAGGTAATTAAGGCTGTAATCCAATACCGCCTCAACTTGAAATCAATGGAAATGAATTCTGAATAGATAGATAGATAGATACATAGATAGGATTGTGCTGTTAGTTTGGATCCAGTGTTTAACTTGTTCCTCCTTATCCCTTCCTGATGTCAATTCCTATCAGGCCGACCTCTTACACAGTTTCATTCTCCCACAGTTCTGTATCTTGTCCTGATCCTTGGCAATGCAACCAGTGGTCAGGATCCAAAGGCTGCGTGTGCAGTTGGAATTTCTCCAGCAAAAGTCAAAATTCCAGATGCTTTCACAATTCTCTTCCCTTACTGTATACCACAGCCATTGACTTTATTGGGATTATACCATCTCATATCAGGCATATCTGTGCTGCAGATAAGAATTTGCTCTTTTTCCATTCCTTTTTGAATCATACTACACAACTGGAATTCATGTTATATGTCTGCGGCCAAAAGCGCCTTCAATTTATATCCAACAGAGCAGCAGAAAAGCTTATTTATTATCAATATGGAGGGGTGGAGGGGGGAAACGTTACATGTGATGGAAGTGCTGTGGTTGTCATAGCACACAGGGAACATTTTACTTTCCCATAGTAATTGTGATCAGTGGCAAGCAAGACTTGATGAAGTGATGTGTTCCAATGTGTTCTTCCATCCTGCAGGAAGAAAAAATACTCTTGACTAACATTAAAATCATAGACGTATCCGTGGTAGCAGAGCAGGAACGGCAAAGATTCTCATCCGCAAGGTTTTTTTTCAGGAAAATGTGTACTGCTGGGTTTCTTTTTATGTTAAATATGTCCATAGCAAACTACAAAAAGATCAAATTCACTGTCTAAGCTATTTTTCCATGGAGGTGCATTAATGCAAATTAAATGGAATGACTTTCCCAGTTATAATTGGGCTGAAATGAGGTGGAAGGAACAGAAAGACAATTAACTTTAGGGTTTTTTTCCCCTTCTGTTTCCCCACCCCCTAATCTGCAGCAGTTTGGAGTAGGTTTTAGTGCCTGATGGTGGTACACTGTCAATGCCGCCAGGCAAAATTATTCAGAGACCTTCAAGGGCTTTGTTTATCTCATTTTTCAATTAACCTCTGTGTTTTAACTTCATCATAGTGCCTACACCAATTCACACCAAAGAACAAATAAAAATCCTCCTTTTTCTGCCATTATTTCTTTGCTTCTCAAAATCAAGGTTTTTCCTTTTTCTGTAAGGGGGAGAAAAAAAACCTACACGAAGGAAGGAAGAGGATGTAAATTTCAGATTACAAGAGACCATTACTGGATGCGGAAGGTTTACTATAAATTATGTTTCTGCATTCACCTCCCCTCCCTTTTTAAAAAATATGCCTTGTCTAGACTTACAGCACGGACAGTACTTTCAGCATGAATTGTTGGGATGCAGTTCTATTGATATACCTATAATGCAATTATTTCACATTAATTTACTACCAACAGTGCTCAAGGCACAGAACGTATTATAGATTTACGAAGGTAGCTGGAATTTTTGGGCTGGTTCATGCAAGACGTTACCTTCTTGAAGCTTTCAGTCCTAGGCTAGCTGCACCTGGGTACGTGTTCATGTGTGCTTCCACACTAGAACAGGGCCCTTTCGTCCTGTTACGGTATTGCTTTTTCATGATTCACTGGAAGTGGAATTTAAATTGAGATTTTGCACAGCTCTTACTAATTACATTTTAATAGGCTTGATCCAGGATTTGCCTTCTGCGAGTGGAGCCCTTCCACCAGAGGAAGGACTCCACCCATGGAAAGTTCCTCCACCTGATTTTTAGGAATCCCCCCTCTCCACACACCACAGCTCACCTTATTCAGCAGGGTCTCCTGATTCTCTGTGTAGCAGATTGGGGGACCTGGAAGGGCTGCGGTGGGAAGAAGGGATGGGGAAGTCCACTTCCATCAGTGCACTTGATCCAGAGTAAATCTGGATCTAACCCAATATAGTGCCATATTACACAATGATGTCCCTCCCATAGTCTAAATCCTTCTATAATGTATACTCATAAGTAACAGTGCAATCCTATACACATGGTCAAGGGGACTTAGGCAGGATGTACACTACTGCTTTAAAATGGCTTATAACAGTAGTGATAACTGTTGGGTCCCAGGACACATTCCACATGCAGTTTTCAAACCGTTTTCAAAGTATTATATCCTGCTTGGTATAGATCTGGCCTTACTCCCAGGTACGTGTGTACAGAACTGCAGCCTAAGTTCAGCAAACATCCCTGGCAACTTCAAATAAAAGTGTATTGCCATGTTTTATTGCTTCCTATTGATTCTAGCTGATTGATTAGTAGTACTAGTAGTAATTTCATTTCTATACTGCCCAGTAACCAGGGCTCTCTGGGTGGTTCACAATGATTCATAAAAGAAATAATACAAAAACTACCACATTATAAACATGATAATACAACATAATAATAAACATGGTCTAATTTTTTTAAAGATACAAATTTAAAACAATTAAATAGCTAAAAACAATTTCAGTAGTGAACAATTCCCACTGAATAGCCTCTCTGTGAGTTGCCTCATGTCCATTTCAGTTCCCATGCTGTATGAATTCTCTGTTTTAATTCTGCTTCTACCAATTACGGAAAAGCGACACCACAGCAGTCCTAAAGGGCTGTGGTGTGGAAGCACATGGCTACCATGCTGGAAATTATCGCATTAAGACTGTAATGCCTCAAGTTCCTGATTTGGGAGGTATATATATATATATATATATGCATGCAGTTTTATTATATTAAAATAAACTTCATAAAATATAATTTGAGTACAATGAGTTTAAGTCACATGAGTCTTAAATTACTAGAATTACTTTTATTACTTTGCATATCAAACCTTTTTTTCACCAAGAATACTGTTTTAAGTTAATAGAAAGGCAGAAGCACAATATCCTTTGAAAATCACATTTCACTTTAACAAATCCATTTATTAAACATCCACATTCCTCCTTTTATTAATCATTCACATTTGTCTTTAATTAATCATTGATAAAGGGCTTCACTTGCATCTGAACTGGTGGTGCATCTACACATACCAATTTCTTCTCTAAAAATCAACCAACAGATGTGCAAGAAACTTGCTCTTGAAGTTGTGAATACTCCTGTGGCCTGTTTATATGTGTGTGGGGTGGGGGTGTAAACTTTTCAACATACTAGAAGTTGGATCAGTGGGTCTTGCATCTTTTGTGACAGGCAGTTTCTGTAAAAGTTACACTAGAACACACCACTGGTCACGGGTTCAGAGGTGAGCTGAGCGGTCATATCTTTTGACATGTAGTGTGAACAGCTGCCTGAAATGGAAAAAAGAAAGTAAGAAATGTTATAAAAAGTTAAGCTTTGACCTGTGTGTTGCATAACAGGATGCTAGTTCAAAACCTGCAATGGACAACCAGTTAAACGTTACCTGTTAGGAGGTATTACTGTGACTGACTACATAGATGAATAGATAGATGATTGACAGATATAGAGAGAGATAAATATTTGACTCAAATATGATAAGATTTCAACTTTTAGTCTATACATAACCCCAGGGAGATGGCCCCAGGTGCTTTATCTGAGCATCAAATTGATCAGCCCTTCGAGAGTGCTGTGTCAAGGCTGATGCTCAACCTGAGCATTTAATGGCAGGATCTACCCTACTGTTTTAAAATGATTTATACTGGTACTGTCAATTGTTGGGGCCCAGGACACACTCCATATACAGTTTTCAAACCGATTTCTAAGTGTTTTATTCTGCTTTGTGTAGATCTGAATATAGCTGAATATAGCTGAACTAAGGGTGTTGTTAGATGGAAACTCCTAATGCTACCAGTCAACGGACATTGTGCAGTTATTGTATCTTTTCCTCCTTAATAGATATTTTGTGGAAAGAAAAAAAGATGGACGAAACAGTGGGGAAACACGAAAGGGTTACCAAAAGAAGACAATGATGACATCAGGAACCTCTGTAAAATTCTGTGAATGTTGTAGTGCTATTACACAATAAAAACCTTTGCCTGGAAGCACCCGAAGTTTTGGTTTCACGAACTCAGGCAATACATTTCTACAGACCCTACAGAGTTAATACTAGTTACTTGAAGTGAAAGAGTCAGTATAAAGGGGGGGGGGGGTTCTGATTAGACCACTGTAATCCTAATCCCTTTTCTCTGATCTTGGCAGAGAATTTTTAGCAAGTAACTATATTTAAATAACTCCCAGAATTAATCCTTTTGGTTGCTGAAGGCATGAAGGGAAAATAGGAAAAACAAAGAATTCAGAAAAGTGTTGCAGCTGTTTCATAGAATTCCCTACTTGTAATTGAAAAGATTTTTTTTTTTTTTTTTGCTTTTTGACGGCACAAAATGTAACCTTCAAGTTGCCTGCCTCGTCCTTTCTTTTAACAACAGCAAATTTAAAGTCAGATAGTATACATTTTATACTTTAGGAGGATGGATTTAAGTGCTTTTGACACTTTATAGTATTTTCTCTCTGTATAGCTGGAGGATGATTTAATAATATAAGAAGAAACCTTCCCCCCACCCCCATTTTGTTTCTGCGGTGATTGGTTGAATATTTGAGACTCATTCCAAGATAGCAAAATCTTCTGTCGAATTCCTCTTATTAAAAAAGAGATTTATATGAACCATTTTCACCATATGATTTTTATTATCATTTCATAAAACATAGCACTTTTCACCCGCAAGTCATTTTTATCATTATCTTTAATCTCTGCAGCAACCCTTAGAAAACCTTCTTAGCCAGTTTCAAAGAACCAGATGCTGGACTTACCATAAGTTCCAGTCCTCCCCACACCCCATGGTAACTATCGAAGCTTCCACAGAGTCAACTGCTACATGTGACTCGCTTTCTGTGCCAGCCAAACTATAATAATAATAATAATAATAATAATAATAATAACAACAACAATAATTATTTATAACCCTCCTCTCCCTCCGGATCGAGGCGGGGAACAACAACAATATAAAAACAAGAATCACAAAACAGTTAAAGTTTTAAAAACAAGAAAAAATACATCATTAAAAACATCCTAAAATTCATCTGGATAGGCCTTCCGGAAGAGAGCAGTCTTCATGACTCCCTTAAATTCATGAAGACTGCTAATTTGTCTAATCTCCTCCGGCAGACTATTCCACAGTCTGGGAGTGGTGGAAGAGAAGGTCCTCTGGGTAACACTCGTCAGCCTAGTTCTGGCTGACTTGAGTAAGTTCTTCCCAGAGGACCTGAGGGTGCGGGGCGGATTGTTCGGGAGAAGGCGATCCCACAGGTAACCTGGACCCAAATCATGTAGGGCTTTAAAGGTAATGACCAACACTTTGTACTTCACCCGGAAACTAATTGGCAGCCAATGAAGCGATTTAAAAACTGGTGTAATGTGGTCACCCCTAGATGTACCGGTGACCAACCTGGCTGCCATATTTTGAACAAGTTGAAGTTTCCGGACTAGGCACAAAGGTAGCCCTATGTACAGCGCATTGCAGAAGTCAAGCCTCGAAGTTACCAGCGTGTGCACTACCATCTTTAGGTCTTCCAACTCTAGGAAGGGGTCCTCCATCGCTTGCTCGGAAGAGGCGGGAGAGGGCCGGATCTGGAAGTGACGTAACCGGCCCTCTCCCATCTCTTCCGCGCAGCCTCTGGCCTTACGAGCCCGGCAGCGGCGGCAAAGGCGGAGGAGGAGCCCGGGAAGCGGCCGCCCCAGCAGGTAAGTGCCCCCTTCGTGCTTACCTGCTGGGGCGACCGCTTCCCGGGCTCCTCCGCCGCCGGGTCTACTGCCGCTCCTTGCTTGCTGCCACCGCCGCGTGACCCCCCCCCACCCCGGTTTGCCCCTCCCGCCCCCCGGTTGGGCCGGTTTGCCCCTGGATTCCCGGTTAGGACCGGGAAATCCCGAGCCACCTGGTCAGCCTAACTATCCTTAGCTGACAATGTAATCTGTTGACAGGTGTAAATCAGCCTTAACACAAGCTGTAGGTTCAGAATGTAGGGCTGACGTACTGATTGAATGTGTCAACAGGGAACAGGTCCACAATGGGTAGACCTGTTCCTGATGTCATGCACTTAGCTGGACCCATCCCTAACCCACAACACATTGACATGTACCTCTGCAAAAGGAAGGCCAGTGCATGTTGGTGCGGCAATAGCTGGACCTTGAAGCTGGACTTCAGGGCCCCTCCCCAACCTAGTGAGCCCTCAATGACCATCCAGAGAGCAGCGGGTGATGGGACAGAAGAACACAGGATCTGTGGCAGCACCTGAGCTGACATGGGCACTCGGGCCCACCAGGACTGAATCTACAAGCTGTGGCATCCTTTCTTTCTTTCTTCTCATTTTTAAGCATGTTAATATTAGAGTCCAGCCATTTGGGCATGTATTCGGTTAAAGATGCTGATTTATTATTATTATTATTATTATTATTATTATTATACTTTAAATATATGTTATCCTTTCCTACAACAAAATGATGTTTATTTCTAAATAAAGGGATTTAGGATGAAGGCAGCAGAAGCTGTTCTAGTCCTGTAGTCATGATAGTGTTGTGAATTAAGTGTGTTTCAAATGCAAAGCTGCATGTGCTCAGTGCATTTTTTATCAGGGTTGGCAAAAAGGGTTTTGTTTAATTTATTGGGAATGTCGAACCAGTTGTGGATCACGGAATAGCTAAACAGGGAGAAGAGAAATGTTAGATGTGGGTGCTGCGACTGCAGTCTTATACAAGGCCATCAAAATGGGACACAGCACCCATAAGATCATAAGTCCAAGGTCTGAAATTACCTAGTTGCACCACTGCCTTTGTGTATGCAAAAGGGTTCCAGATGATTGGAAACTGGCATGATATAGCTTCTCGATCACTGTATGTACAGAGGTACACATGAATGCTTTTCCTTTTCAGACATCTGCATCAACATGTGGATGCCACGGCTGGGGTGTGTGAAGAAAGGGGCCAGAAAGGCTACAGTCTGGCTGGACTGGCCAGCGTTGGCCTACCTTGCAGGACTGGGGCCTTGGAGGGGGAGGGGGAGAATTCCAAGGAGAAATGTTACAAGACTTCAAGCTGCTGGTTCCCAGCACCCACACCTGGCCCTCTCACTCTTACCTTGGGAGGCCCAAGCTTCAAGGGCAGAGTTAATTGGAAGTGAGCTGCAAGAGCTTCAGCTATGGGAAACAGCCATTCACAGGGAGGGGGCTGGTGGCATGAGCGGGATGGTCGAGGATTGGTTTCGGCTGGTCACAGTACCAGCTAACCCAAAAAGGGAATACCCACTGGGTGGAAGCCATCTTCTCCTGGACCGGTGTGTGGAAGGAGGGATCCCTACTCAACAAGGAGATGCTGGGGAATAGATAGATTTATTGATTTCAGGTCTGGTGCGTTCCAGGGAAAGGCTTGTCACCCATTGGGTGTGATTTAGAGTGGGTTAAAACTGTTTTATTGTTTTATTGTTTTACTGCTGCTAACTTCTACCTCAAACCTCATCCTACACCCCCCCCACTCCCCGCTACCCCATCTTTTCTTCCCCGTCTTGTATTTTAAGGGCTTATCGGACCGACTGGAGCCTTACGTGGTTAGACATTAGGATCTCAATAAATTACTTCAGTCCTTAACTTGTGTGGTTATTTCTAACAGCTGGCTTGGGGCTACATGGCCTTTGGACAGGGAGGTGGGCTTGAGGGAACTCAGTTAAAGAGTTCCACACCTACCTGGAAGAAAAGGGGTATCTTTCCTTCACAGGGTGTACAACCGTAGAAGATAGCACAACCCCACTCTCTGCTCATGTACTCTATCAATGCCTGAGCCCAAAATTCTGAAAAAGGGCTACAGAGCCTTGTCATTTCTCAGTCTCTTTCCTACACACACACACACACATATTTAATTATTCCACAGGAGCACCAATATCTCTGGTCCCAAACACTGAATTATCATGCAATAAACAATAGCCCCTATGTGAACATTCAGCTGGATCACGTGTGGGCTAAAAGTGCTAGGCAGCAAAAGTGACGAGGCAAAGTTCCTGATCATGCAGAGGTTTGTAAGCCTCTTCCAACTTCGAAATGTGCGACCAAAGTTCTCAAGTGAGAACTGTTGGCTCAGCACTACAGAGAAGACATATTTTGCATAGAAAGAAAGGAGTTGGATGGAGCAGGACCGGCATCCCATTGAGAAGAGCCCCCTGGACTTGCTCCTCTTCTTCATCATTGCCACGTACTTGTTCACCAGCCTTTTGCTCTGGCCCAGGCAATGGTGGTGGCAAAAAGGAAGCACAGCAGTAGATGCCTCTGCCTACTTGCTGGCTGAATCTCTGGCTGTCAAGCAAGCAAAGGGTGGCAATGAGGAGCAAACGTAGCTGGTGACAATGATGGTTGGAAGGGTGAGTCACTGATGGAGAGGGCCTATGGATTGTGCCTTGCTCCAGAGCCCTCAACAACCTGGAGCCAGCACTGGGTTGGAGGAAGGTGACGCCGGTAGAAAGAACACATCATCATGGGCATAAGCATTTTTTAAAAACCAGAATCTCTTTTTATGTGCTATGCTACTGCACTTCTGCATGTTCAGTGAACATATGTGGGGGAGCAGTGAGGTTTTGCCCCTGAACCACACATATTCACTGAATATATGTACAAAGTCCCCACATGTACAGCTCTATATGTATGCATCCCTGCTCAGGTATTCAATGGAACATAGGAAGCTGCCTTATACTGAGTCAGACCATTGGTATAGTCAACACTGACTGGCAGCAGCTCTCCAGAGTTTCAGGCAGGAGTTTTTCCTGCCCTACCTGAAGATGTCGGGAATAGAACCTGGGACATTCTGTGTTCAAAGCAGCTACTCTACCACTGAGCCACAGTAGCTTTTGCCACAATGCCTCACCAATTGTATTCGTTAACTGAACACCGGGATGAATGGCAGCTAAAATATTTAAAAGACTACATGGGCCCCTACTTAGGCTGACCATCTGAAAAGGAGGACAGGGCTCATGTAACTTTAAGAGTTGTAGAGAAAAGGGAATTTCAGCCAGTGTCATTTGTATGCAATTAGTTCCTGATGAAATTCCCTCTTCATCACAACAGTTAAAGTTGCAGGGGCCCTGCCTTCTTTTGTATATGGTCACTCCAGTATAGTGCCTGCAACTTTAACTGGTGTGATGAAGAGGGAATTTCACCAGGGACTAATTGCATACAAATGACACTGGCTGAAATTCCCTTTTCTCTACAACTCTTAAAGTTACATGAGCCCTGTCCTCCTTTTCAGATGGTCAGCCTACCCCTACTCAATCTGTGAAATTTATTGATTTATCCAGTAACCCATTCATGATGGGTTGATTGAGAATGGTTTGAGTTTTGTTTTTCTACTGTGTATTTGAATGGTTAGAGAAAACTCGTTTTGCTGGATTAATGATCTACAAGGTTTTGTAGGAGAATGCATATATCTTTGCAGAGATATTTATTTATTTATTTATTTATTTATTTATTTAATAGCCCGCTGTTCCATTAAACAAAATGGTGCTCATAGCAGGTAAATGTTCTAAGGTATGCTGGGTTAACTGAGCCATGGTCTGTGTCAGTATAATAATAAGACCTTTATAGCTCTCTGTCACTGGGCAGACTGCAGACATTTTAAATTTTCCTCAAACCTGGGAATACAGCTGGGTCATATTACAAGCCAGACAATGTATGTAGAACAGCAGGAAGTTTTGTAGGAACCCAGATCAATAAGAAAAGTAGACAAACTTTCTACGGTCTCAGCCAATCACATTGTAGCATATGCCCTGAATCTGGCTGTGCCCCAACTCTATAACACACGTTACAGAACAGTTAATCGGCAGGTTGGTGAATAAAATGAAGTGGACAGGACATTGTTATTAACTGTGCCAAAGATATTGCACCAGTCAAGGGAAAGACAGGGTTTTCCCTGAACTAAGCAATTACCCAAGATCTTGCAGTGTTAAGTGCTAACGCACTGTCCAATCAATATCTACTGCAGAGGAATGGTTTGATTTGTGTCACACATGGCCTAGACTGTGGATGCCACCACATACATCAGAGAAGAGGACCCAATTTGCTCGGTAGCAGATGGGTAAACTAAAAGCTACAGAGGGGGATGTGGAAAGGAAAACCTGAGTAATTGCCAACACAAAGCTGTTTTGACTGTCTGCGTTATTTAAGCACCAGCCATAGGTCCTAATTCATTAGCATTACAATAAAGCATGGCTTCCACCATTAAAAATGACACTTGAAAATATTTTCTCCTTTTCCTGGCTGACGCCATCACATGACATAGCTAATACAAGAGGAAAATAAATTCCACTAACAAGCATCATGCTTTGTAGTCTATTAAAGCCCAGCTGTCGGCCGGAGTTAAGGAAAGGATTGTGCAGTTTGTTCCAATTCTAATTAATAATAATCAAGGATTAATAAAGCAATTTGGGAAAAGAATGTACCAGGTAAGGATTTATGGACAAATGAAAGTAGTTTTATTGTAAATAACCCTGAATGGAGTTAAATGGGAGCAAAGACATTTTACAGTGCAGCAGAAAATGTTCATCACATTTTTCAAGCTCTGCTTCATTCAGAAAGACATTAATGGAGCTGGACTGGAAACTTGCAGTTTTACCTAAGACAAATAGATGCACTACCTTCAGTGTTTTCTTGTACTCTCCATGGGTATTATAGTAGATCAATTTGTAAACATTTTATATTGGTAATCTAATGGCAGGTGACCAGTGGTCTTAATGCATTTCTGTGCATGCTAAACAGACTTTGGCTGTCTTGCGATAAACACAAAGTGCATTGTTTCTTTGTTGGAATATTTTGTTAATTTAATACAATAACCTGTTTTTAACTGTGAAGCAAAAACCGGGAGGAGAAAAGCATCAAAATCAGATGAAATGAAGGGAGACGCAGGTTCTCAAGATTCTTACTTTTTAATTATTTTTCCAAAGTTGAAGAGCCCGACGCGTTTCGGCTTATATCTTTATAAGTCCTTCTTATATTTTAATCATTTACAGCTCCCTGAAGAAGGCCTTATAAAGATATAGGCCGAAACACGTCGGGCTCTTCAACTTTGGGAAAATAATAAAAAAGTCAGCATCTTGAGAAGAACCTGTTTTTAACTGTGACCTGTATCAGAGCAGGATCACAGAAGAGCAATTGACTATACTTGTTAAGATGATGGGAGATTTTGATGAATAAGGAAGAAATTCCAAATGGCACTCATCATGGTGTTGAGAATGTTGTTGTATGTTCTCCAGTTCTCCAGTGTGTGAAAGCTACAAGGACAGCACTACAAGGTTTAATATCTTATGGGTGAGAGATCACTGGAATCACAAAGTCCTGGTTCATGCATAATGTTAACCCAAGGTTTATTTAGTCCATGGTTTGTTTCCTAGCTGGAGTTTGTCAGACAAACAATAGAACAGACTGTGGTTTGTTTTCTCAGTCTCAGGTTTGTTTCCCTCCTCCTTCACCCACTCTATTCCTGTACCTTTGTGGCACTATAGTACTGTCATGTATAGTGCCTGAGGTTTTTCACTACTTTTGCCTGCTACCCTTGTAGCCTATTAAAACAACCCATGAACAACCCAGAGTTCTAGGTTTGCCTGTAACAACAATCCATGGTTTAAACAACCTGGAGTTCACAACCCAACAACAAACCATGGCTTCTGTTTCTGGGAGGTTTGTGGTTAACAAACTATAGTTTGTTTGCATGACCACATTCACACATCATGACAGCCTAGAATTCAGTAACCCATACTATGGATTAATACTATGTCCAAACAAGGCCAACATATATTTGTGCTATATCTTTTATTTATAATACATACAAGGTAGGTGTATACTTTCAGTCAGAACCAGCCAGAACTCTAAACAGGCTATCCAAGGCACTGAACCTATATGAGGGCTAGGGTTCAGCACTTTGGGTAGCTCATTTAGAGTTCCTGCTGGTTCTGTCTGAAACCCAGAATGGATTCACATCCCCACCAAAATCACAACCACCAGCCTCCACTGTTCACACATTCAATCACCAGATACTTCTAACGGCAGAGGAGAAAACGGGAAACCTGTGCCAGTCCCCAGTTTCAGTGCCTCTCAAAAGGGTCAGTCTACATTAATACCTCCTGTGGGGGCATGGGGTGTGGAAGAGTGTAGGACTGTGAGATTATTAGAAAATGACTAGCTAAATCCCTGTGAGAAGGGCAATAACTAGCCAAGGCTTTTCAGTGGTGAGTACTGGGCAGCTTGTTTTTCCACTTACTGATGTGAAAAAAACATTGCTTAGTGCCTGGGATTAAAGGAAGGGTCTTGGGGGGGGGGGGTGTAATCCTAACCTATCTATGTCAGGGGTAGAAAACATGGTGTCCTCCAGATGTTTGGACAACAACTCTCATCAGTTCCAGCCAGCATGGCCAATGGCAAGGGATTGTGCAAATTGTAGTTCAAAGCATCTGGAAGGCACTAAGTTACCTCCCCTGCTATAGGTGGACTCTGAAGCAAGTCCAGAGACCTGTTTGACACCTGGGAAGGATGGTTCACCTCAGACTGGCCAGCCCTTGGTGACAAAATATCCTGTGCAGCCTCACCTGGGTGTCTTTCAGTGAGCTCCTGGGTCCCTTCATACTAACGTGCCCGGAGGGAGAGATGTACTGTAATATATGTATGTGGTTTTCCACACATACACACCTCCAGGCCTCCTGCTACCTGGGCAGCACACCTTGACACATTCCTTTCTCAAAGAAAATTTTATCAGTGCTGATAATAGACAGCTCTAAACTTAATGGGAAATGTATTGCAGAGTAAGTTTTGCCTGATCACACTTGAGACAAAATCATAGAATAGTAGAGTTGGAAGGGGCCTATAAGGCCATCGAGTCCAACCCCCTGCTCAATACCGGAATCTACCTTAAAGCATACCTGGCAGATGACTGTCTAGCTGCCTCTTGAATGCCTCTAGTGTGGGAGAGCCCACGACCTCCCTAAATAATTGGTGCCGTTGTTGTACTTCTCTAACAGTCAGGAAGATTTTTCTGGTATCCAGCCGGACTCTGGCTTCCTGTAACTTGAGCCCATTGTTCCGTGTCCTCCACTCTGGGAAGACAACTGCGAACTTTAAACAGGACCTTAATATTAACCTGCACCGACTTATTGCAATGAAAATCAGGCAAATGTGAAATCAAAACCAGCAACCCAACACCCTTCATGCATTAGCATTAACCATTTGGTGACTTTTCCCCGCCATACAGTGGGTGTTGACTAATGGCTGTTGCTTATTCCAACAAAAATAATCCAGACACTCGCTTGAATATTACTGGAAAGGCAGAATGCTATGCAGGAGATAGATTGTTGTTGTTATTAATCTCACAAATAGTTGTTCACTTATCACAAATCTCTCCCTCCAATTTCGTTAACATGGTGCTTCCATTTGAACTCAATCTATTCTCCAGGTATGAGAACTTGGTCATTCTCTCATTCAATGGATGGGTTTCTATGTCATAAGTATGCAGACTGCCTCTGGGGGGGACAAAGACTATGTGAAACATAGGGGCATCATACGTTGGGGGGAGGTGGTAAGAGACCTGCCCTACCTGTGGGATTAGTCACCTACCTTCCAGCATTCAGTGTCAGTCTTCTCCAGAAGGCCTTGGGCAGCGGCCAAAGGGTGGTGCCAAAGGGCATTGCCTATTTGGTGCCCATTCTGAGCCTGCTTGGGGCCTGATGTATTAAGAAGGCTAAACTTTGTGCTAAAAATTGGGGTGAGGCTTGGGCTTCAAGTACCATTTCCAATTGTCATTGCATTAAACCACTGCACCCTGACCTCTACAGTCTGTTTTAGCATTTACTGGAATAACATTTTATAGTACAGTGGAAGATTAGGGCCAGATCTACACCTTAATTATGAATGTGGAATAAAAAGCAGAAAATAACCCTATGAAAGCAGTATATAGAATGTGGATTGTGCCCCAACAGTTATCAGTGCATTTCAAGACCACTATAAAACAGTAGTATAGATCTAGCCTAGGAGTCATTTCCAGAAAGGCTGTACAGGTGCCCAGGACAACGGCAAATACGGGGATCAGAGCAACGCTTCCAATTGCATGTGTACAGAAATGCAGGACATAGCAGTATGGGATTATGTTTGCTTATAATGAAATATGAGGCTTGACTGGCGGCACCATTAGATATAACTCTCCCAATGGTCACTCCTTTCTAGGCAGTAGGCCTTGGCCCTTCCCTTATCTCTCCTTTCCACTATGTCTGGTCTCTGGCTTTGTGCTCACTGGAAAGCTATCATTCTCTGGCAGTGCCAAGGAATTGCTCCACTGGGAGAGCCATTGTACGCACAAATTCAGCTTCAGGTGCCTGACTGACTATTAAGTCTCACATGACCAAGCTAGTGTCTCCATACAACAGTCTGCATTTCCTCAACATTATTGAGTCCTACAGTTGTCCCTGTCTACCACTGGCGTAAACAGCAGCTGTGCTCATTGGCCATAGTTTTAGCATGCTTTTCCACCTTGCAGTTACTCCCTTCTAGCTACATTTTTGGTCAAGCATCATTCCCTTTTCTTTAATATCACATTTTGATCTCGCTGTGAAAAAGGAACCAGGAAACAGCATCTAATGCTTGAATTACAAGCTGAGGGAGAGCAAGAGCAGTTTTCTTCTGCCTGCTCTTTTTCCCCCAGCAAAGAAATATAAAAGAAAAATGACATAGCCATTAAGAAGAGTAAGTGAGTACAGCTCCATCAGCCCCCTAATAAGCACTCAGCAGAGCACCTCATTGGGTTTTAATGTCTACATAGCAATAACAATGGGTTGGCATAGGAACAATGAGCCTTAAATCTCCACATTCCGTATTTACTTGGAACAAGAGTAGTGTAATTTGTACGAGGGTTTAAATTGCTATCACTATTGATTTGATAATCTATTGTGTTGGATAATTAGGAATTTGTATATTTTCCTTGAAAGTCTTCCAACTTTACTGGACTTAATTTCACCACCAGGACATAATCCACACATTCATTAAATCAGAAGTGGGCAACTTCCGGCCCTCCAAACGTTGTTGGACTACAATGCACAGCAGCCCTAGTTGCCATCATCAATGGTGAGGAATGATGGGAGTGGTTTCTTTTCATTTCACTTTGATACACTCATTGGAAAGACTGGGGTTGCTTCCACACTTGGCTTTTATTGTGCAATTGCACTAGCTCATTCACAGAATTTTAGGGGGTGCAGATTTTAGATGATGTCATCTTCACAGTGTATCCCTCTCATGTTTTCCCATCACTTGTCTCTTGTTTTTTTTTCTTACCAGAAAAAAAATTGATTAAAAATCCAAGAAAAGATGGAATAGCTGCAGAATTATTGTTGGCGATAGGAGCCCTCTACCTGAAAGCACTCTGAATACTTCTTTGGAATTTCTTCCATTTCACTCATAAATACAACAATCGCATGACAATATAGAGCAGCCTTCCCCAACCTGACACCCTCCAGATGTGTTTTACCACAACTCCCACCATGCTGACTGGGGATAATAGGAGTTGCAATCCAACGTGTCTGGAGGGTACCAGGTTGGGGAAGGCTCATTTAGAGTGATGTTTTCATTCATGATACTTGTGGATGTGAATCATACCAGTGCAGGATTGTGAAGGTTGCTATTGTGATGCAGGAATGCCATAAACACAATCCACATGACAGAAGGACAAATTGGTGCTGAGTTTATTTTTATTTTTTAGAATAGAACTAACTACCA
Source organism: Anniella stebbinsi (assembly GCA_029215795.1). Classification (NCBI taxonomy): domain Eukaryota; kingdom Metazoa; phylum Chordata; class Lepidosauria; order Squamata; family Anniellidae; genus Anniella; species Anniella stebbinsi. The sequence goes on along the minus strand of JARDYH010000002.1, from coordinate 202,841,606 downwards.
CTTTTTAAAAAACTTTTCCAAAGTAAGTTTTTTTAAAAAAAAAATCAATTGCCTTCATGCACCACATTTATTGAATTGGCACAAAAGAAAGATTAGTTTCAGGTATTCCTGTATTGTAGGAATAAATGAACTTCTAGCCAATGGGCCAGATTATGGGTCGGATTCTGTTCCACAAGTTTCCTCCAGAGCCCCTGCCCCTTCTTCCTTCATCCACTCTCATATCGCTGATTGCTAATTGAGGATAAATGCTAAAGAAAAACAGCCTTTCTTCAGCAGGGGTCAAAAAATCCCACTCAGTGATCAGAGATAAGAGGGGATTTAAAAACATTGGAACTTTAAATACCCTACTCTTTAAATACCTTTACAATTTAAAGGTATTTCATGAGCAAGGTAGTGAAACCAATCCTGTAAAAAAAAAAGGTGTAGAAACCAGAGAGTTGTGTTTTGTAAGTCAGTTGCTTTGGTTTTGCATGAAGAAGGTTCTAAGTTTAATTTATGCCATCTTCAGTTAAAAGGATCTCAGGTAACAGGTGCTGAGAAAAAGCTTTGCCTAAAACACTGGAGTTCCCTACTGGTCAGATTTTAGACAATACTCAATTTCCCCTTTACAGCTGCCATAGTTTGTGGCCATAGATATGCCAAAAGTAAAGAGCCCCTGCAATTACTTTAAATCGTGGCCCAGCTCTCAGGAGGAGGACACGTTTGCAGGTAAGTCCCAGTGAGCAACGGGCAGGCGGCAGCAGCGAGCAGTGGCCAGCAGGTAGGTGGTGGTGGCTGGGCAGCTGTGGTGGCGGTGGCAGGTGGGCAGCAGCAGCATCAAGGGAAGGCCAGGGGGAGTGGGGAGGGAGAGGAAAGTAAGTACGGTGAGACCAATGGACTCACCTAGACTCATGGATGGCATTGAGCAGGCTTTCCCGGGCAGGTGGGTATGGGGGAGTGTATATAGATGGTTCCCAAACAATCAGAAGAAAGCCATTCTGTGTCAAGAAGATCTCAAAAGCAGTACTGAAATGTCAATGTTTGCCTTCCCTTCCAGGTTGGTTGGCCTGTCGGAGAAGCAACTGGTAGTCAAATACAAAAGGCCTTTTGATTTAGGGGGAGTCACATGCCTGTACAAAAAGGGATCTGTCTTAAAATAAGAAGCATCTAACAACCCAATAGGAATAGTGAAAGTTCTGTCTAGAAAGTGGTCCATTTAAATCAGGGGTCTGGAACCTCAGGCCTGGTGCCCATTCTAGTCATCTTGGGGTCCCAAACTGGCCTTCTGGGGTTCCCCAGATGGCCATGATCTTCCCACCCCTTCACCCACCCTTTCACCCCTTTCCTGCAAGCACCAAGTGATCATGGTTTCACAGCTTTTGTGGAGTTTTCCCCCATTCTAAAATGTTGAAATGTCTCTCCTAAGGCTCAGTTACTGGCAATAAGATTTTTAAGCTGAAATGCACTAGTATTTGGGTCCCGCCCATTTTGCCTTTGGCCCTACCCCTTTGACTTCAGCTCTGAGGGGTTCACTGTAATTGAATTCAGCCTTCTGGCTGAAAGATGTTCAATGTTCCTGATTTAAATTAGTCCCGCTCCAATAGACAACTATAATGTGCTCTGTGTGGGGTCACCCACGTGCATGATTCATAAGCAGCAGCTAGTGCAGACTGCAGCAGCTAGGGTGCTGACAGGGACACTTGGCTATGCTCAAATAAAAGCTGTGCTAAAGGAACTGCACTGGCTGCCTGTTAGCTACCAAGCCACATAAGAGTTATATTATTACCCTATAAAGCCCTAAACAACTTGCGACCAAGATACCTAGCAGACCCAGATGGCATTTATGACCTTCAGAATATGGCCAGATCTACACCATCCAGGATATAGAGGTATGAAAGCAGTATGAAAGTGGTATATAAAAGGCAGGTGTATGGTATGTGTCCATGGGCCTCAACAGTTGTCAGTGCATTTCAATACCACTATAAAGCAGTCGTGTGGCTCCTGACTTTTATATATTGCTTTCATACCGCTTTCATACCGCTATATCCTGCTTGGTGTAGATCTGGCCAAGGTCTTGTTCATCATTTCAAAGCAAATGGAATGCCACCATGAAGAACCTCGATGCCAGGCCTTTTCCATAGTGGCACCCGCCAAATGGAAAAACCTCCCTCGTGCGGTTCAGGAGGCAGAAAATGTAACATATCTTTTCACACAGGCTTTCCCTGGTCTGCAACTTATTTTGGTTTTATATGGTTTTAAAAAAAATTTTATAGCTTTATATTATGTATTTTATGGTTTTAATTATGAACTGTCCAGAGGGCCTTGACTATTGGGCAGTATGAAAATGTAATAAATTAATAGACTTGCTAGCCATGGTCAAAGTAGGGTGTGCTGTCATCTGCTCTCTTTTCAGGCAGACACTGTCCAGATCTTAACCAAGCAGGATATAGCAGTATGAAAGCGGTACGAAAGTGGTATATAAAAGCCAGGAGCCACACCAAGCAGGATATAGCGGTATATGGAATGTATCAATGGGCCCCAACAGTTGTCAGTGCCCTTCAATACCTCTAAAAAGCAGTAGTGTGGCTCCTGCCTTTTACATACCTCTTTCATTCCGTTTTCATACTGCTATATCTTGCTTGGTGTAGATCTGACCATAATTAAGCCACTTCCCTTTTTTCTCCCACTTGGGCACTGCTTTTGAGAAATAAATACACTTGACTTTATGCATGAAGTAATCATATTCATATGACTCCACTGCAGGAGTGTATTTAGTTTTAAACTATAATGATGGCATCAAGATTCAGTTTTGAAAATTACTTCATTAAAAGAGCTGGTGAGTTCTTGCATCCAGCTGCAGCACAATTGCCAGGGTTGTTTCACTGAAATAACAAAAGGGGGATGAATATCAAGATCAATGATAGCAGTAATAAAGAAATGCCCTTAACCTGTGCTTCTGCTATCAGTCGTGATAATAAACTGAACAACTACATTGACCTCTGAGGCTGCCTCTACAAGACAGGTTTAAAGCTCTTTCAAGGCGCTTTAAAAAATTTACCTCTACAAGAATGGAGCGCAAATCAGGCGTAGAGGCGCGTTATCTCTCCGATTATGCGCATTTTCGAATGTGCGTTAAATCGCGAATTTTATTTTGCTCTGGCCGTTAAAGCGCATTTTGACTATGTGAACAAGTGCTTATGCACATTAACTACTTGTAAAGCGCATTTTGGTCATCCGTTAATGCGCTTCGCCGCCTCTCGCCGCCTCTCGTGCAGAGGGATTAGGTGTAAATGCGCTTCAGCGATTATGCGCATAATCGCCTAACCGGGCGCAAAAGCGAATCCTTGTAGAGGAGACCTAAGATGATGTTGTAGCTTTATGGTCTTAAACCTGACAGAAGAATGGAAATCAGTCCTTACGAGGGACAATCACACATTGAAGAAATGCAGAGAGTCTCATATACCTTCTGGTGACAAAAATGGAGTATAGCAGGGGTTTTCAAACCACTTGTGTTCTGAGGAACACTTAGGCTAGATTTACACTGCTGCTTTATAATGGCATTGAAGTGCACTGATAACTTTTGGGCACAATCCACGTTCCATATACTGCTTTCATAGTGTTATATCCTGCTTTTTATTCCACATTCATAATGATTTGACACAAGGGGCATCATCAGACGAGCGTTTTATCACACACTCGTTAGTGGCCACTCATGGTTTTTCGCAGGTCCTTTTGACGACGATGGTCGCCTCCTGCCGTCTCCCACTCCTTCTGGTCTTCTTTCCGTAACAAAGTAGACCCGATTTTGGGGTGGGAAAATGAAATGTGCTGCCATTTCCTGCTGTGTGCAGGAAAAGCAATGCAATAAAAATGGCCCACTGCACGTGTTCATAGTTTACTTCCTCTTTATTCCCCTGTGTGAAGAAAAAGAAAGTATCCTGAGTCAGAAGTGGGGGAGAGGGAGTGATGGTAAGGAAATGTGATTTCCTCCCCATCTGATGACATTCAAGGTGTAGATCTGGCTTTGGCTGGGATTCCTCACTTCCATTGTGAGGATGTTTGCTTTTTCTACTGATGGTTACAGTAGAATGATTCTGTGTGCAATTCAAGTGATCTGAATTACAGACAAACCACTGTCAGTTAATTGTTTTAACAACTGAAGAGAAGCCCTTTTGACAAAAGGGTAAAGAGGATAGAACATTATTTTCTGCCACTGAGGTAAATATTCCATAAATAATGAGAGGTTTAAATAAAGCATAATAAGTGATTCCATTCATATAGAACTTTTAAAAAATGCAAATTATAATATGCTCTTCATTGTAATCTAATGCTAAAAAAGCCAATTGTTGTTCAAGTCTGCAAAACTGGAAAGAAAAACAGCAGAAAGCAAAGTACTGGAAACAAAGTTGTGAAAAATTGAGATATGCGGCTCTGGCTAGACTTTTGTATCTGGTCACTTTAGTATAACTACTTGCAGCTTTAACTGTTGGGATGAAGAGGGAATTTCACCAGGTGCTGCATGCATACAAATGACACCTGCTGAAATTCCCTTTCAATACAACTGTTAAAGATACAGGTGCCCTGTCCTTCTTTCCATATGGTCACCCTATTATAACATCCACACACAGTGCTAGAGAATTGTGCTAGAGAACTGCACAAAACCACAAATGCTGCATTTAGACCAACTTTCCCAAACAGTTCTCCATGATTTTTTTTAAAAGTGTAATGATTCCTTTTAAAGTATTCCATTTTTCTATTTCTTTACTTGCCATGTGTTGGGGAGATCCGTTGACAACTCACCTTCCCCCTGTTGTTGTAAACATAAGAGCTGGTCTGGAATCTTACATAGGAGTTGTTTAGGTTGCAATTCTATATGCACTTACCTGGGAGTAAAGCCAACTGAACTCAGTGGCACATGATTCTGAGTAGGCATGCATAGGATTGTGCTGCAAAAGACCTTTAGAATCAGTACGCTTTAAGCAGCTTCATTACATGCAGGATCGTAGCCAAGTTCTCAGTGGAAAAAACAATGGATAAAATCCAACCAAAATCCTACTTTGAGGAGACTCATTGAAATGAACCCACTTAAGTCATATTTAGAGTAGACTAATTGAAATGAAATAAGTCAAATTAATTTCAGTGTGTCTACCTACGTTGGATTTTACCCAAGGAGTTAGCAGGAACCTCAGGCCTATTTACCAGCTGTGTTGTGGCACAGGATGGTCTATTTTGCATCATAGCCATACTACTGAAAGAGAAGACACTATATATTTTGCTATCTGGCTACTCTCTGCCTGGAGCCAACCTTGGATCAAGTTGTAAGTCCAGTCTGGACATGACCTCCAAACTTTGATTTCATCCTGGGAGGGCCACATTTTTAGGGCTGAAGAACAAAACTGTTCCAGATACACATAGCAATATTCTCGGTGGGACAGAAAAAACAAGGTATCAATTTATCTTGTGTGCTAGTAAACTGTATGTGGTATGAGAAAAGCATTATGCTCACACTTGCTGGAAATGCTAAAACCAAGGCCTTTTACTCTGAGGAAAACATTGAGATGAATTTTGCATCCAGCATGGATTAAGTTTCCTTTCATTTATCTTCCTCTTGTCTCAGTGAACATTGCCAAGGGTGATAACCAGTGCTAAAGGATACAGGGGGCTGCACAGAGCCATTAACTGTTGTTCTCCCATGGCTCTCTCTGATCTATCTGCCCTCCTCTAGCATTGCATTACGCTGTAGGACCAGAACAATTTCACAGAAAAGGGAGTTTCAGCCAGCGTCATTTGTATGCAATTAGTACCTGGTGAAATCACCTCTTCATCAAAGCAATTAAAATTGCATGCACTATACTAGAGTGACCAGATACAAAAGAGGGCAGGGCCCCTGCAGCTTTAACTGTTGTAATGAAGAGGGAATTTCACCAGATACGAATTGCACCCTGAAATTCCCTCTTCTCTACAACTGTTAAAGTTACATGAGCCCTGTCCTCCTTTTCATATGATCCCATTTGCTGTCTTCATAGAGAGCTGGTGTGGGCAAATTGCAACCTAATTTCATGTGGACCACAGCCTAATTTCAAAAGGACTCAGGATGCAAGCAGTTTGAGAGCGATCTTTCCCTTCTCTGCTTGAGAAGGCAGTGCTACAGTTTTCCATGCTCTGATATGCTCTCGTCTGGATTACTGCAATGCATGATATGTGGGGCTGCCTTTGAAGACATTCCGGAAACTTCAGCTGGTACAAAACAGGGCAGCAAAATTGTTAGTGGGGACTGGCCAATGAGACCACATTACGCCAGTCCTTTTCCAGCTTTACTGGCTGCCAGTTCAGGTCCGGGCCCGATTCAAAGTGCTGGTATTAACATTCAAAGCCCTAAATGGCTTCGGCCCAGGTTATCTGAAGGAATGCCCCTTCCCATATGTACCTGCCCAGACCCTAAGATCATCTTTAGGGGTCCTTCTCCTTGAGCCCCTGCCAAAGGAAGTGAGAGAGGTGGCTACCAGGAGGAGGGCCTTCTCTGCTGTGGCACCCCGGCTGTGGAATAAGTTCCCTAGAGAGGTTCACCTGGCACCAATGTTATACTCTTTTCTATGCCAGGTGAACACCTTTTTATTTTCCCAGTATTTTAACATGTTCTCACCTTTAATATTCCTGGTTTAAATCTATATTTTAAATATTTGTATTGCTGCTCAGTTTTATTCTGGTTGTACTCTTATATTGTACTTTTATATTGTGGTTTTACATTGTGTCTTAAGTTTTTATACTTTAAATTGTATTTATGCTTTTGATTTTAGTGAACTGCCCAGAGAGCTTTGGCTATTGGGCGATATAGAAATGCAATAAATAAATAAATAAATGCACAGTCAAGAGGGCAAGTCTCCTGCAGCTTTAAATGTTGTGATGAAGTGGGAATTTCACCAGGTGCTGCATGCATACAAATGACACTTGCTGGAATTCCCTTTTCTGTACAACTGTTAAAGATACAGGAGCCCTGCCCTCCTTTTGACATGGTCACCCTATGTTGAACAGGTTGTATGTGAGAGAGATGTAGGCAATAGGATGCAGCAGGAGCCAATCTACACGCTAGGTTTTTAACGTTTTATAAGGGTTATGAAAACTCTTTGGGCCACATGACGCACTCCCTATAACGTTGTATATCTGAGGTTTTTTAAAACTCACTTCAGTTATATACAACGGTTTCACTTTTAATAAATCATTTTAAGTAAAATAATGTGTCCTTCCTTACCGTTTGTGATTCATGGGGGCAGTGCTTCGTTTACTGGTGCCCAAATGCTTAGCAGTTGATTGGTGGGGAAGAAAGCGGGGCTAAGGAAGAAGTAGGTGAGTGAACTACAACACCCACAACTCTTAGCCCTATACTCGCTAGGGAATGACAGAGGAACAAAGGAGGAAGTGGGTGACTGAACTACAACGCCCACAATGCCTTGCCCTAAACTCATTGTAAAAACAAAACAGAAAAAGACAGGACAGAAGAGTGTGTGACCGCACACACCGCTTTAAAGACTGAAGAATTTTTCTCCTGTAATGTGACCTAAGACATTAGGTCGCATTTGGAATGTTTTAAAATACTATTTAAAATGTTCCAAGGGACTGCGTAGATAGGCTTTAAGGAGAAGTCACTTCCCAACAGAAAACTATACTGGGTTTAAATAAAACCTCATATTTGCTATTATTCTTCAGCCTCACACGGGGGTTGGGGGGGAGGAGACTACATTACTTCACTAACCCTGAGCCCACCCCTAAGTTTGTGGAGTTGCAGGTCCATCGATAGGGAGCATGAAACAAAGGTACGCACTTTATTTAGTAAAATGGATCATTAACAATTGATTAGAGGAGGCATAATATATTTTACTGTTGTTCTGTTGCATCTAGTCCTGGGTTCAATTGAGGATTAAATTGTCTTGATGCCCCACACATTAATAAATGCTGAGAGTGACATTTATGAGGCTATCGTGAAGGATGAGGCAAGCTTACAGAGGAATGTCATTTAAAAGACTGGCTTAGATGCTGACATGCCCAGGTGGCTGCTAATAATGAATTAAAATGAACTCCAATTAATTGCTGCTCAGATATCATCCCCCTTTTGGCAAATATTAATAAGGTAATCAATAGGCCGCAGTTCTTTGCATTTAGCAGAGCGTTCTCTTTGTCCCAAGTGCAAATCTGAATTATGCACAACATTTTCTGCCATTTAGTGAAATATTTGCCAAAAAAAAAATGTAATCAAAATGATCTAATTTATGCAGAGGGGATCTTCTTCTGCTGTCATCCTAAAGGACTTTAAAATGTAATGATACTTTCCAATAAAATCATGTTTCTTTCCTTTGATATTGATGATCAGCTTCTATAAATGCAATCCTTGCTTAGTTCAGAGTATAAGAGCTCCATCACACCAGCATTTTATCACACTCTCGTCATGCCTGGTTTGTTGCTTTGCAAGGCAGTACTCACATGATGTCATCACTGTCCTGCACTCCTCTCACCTCTTCCACCATGTTTTCCATCTTATTTTGGAGTGGATAAAGTCTGGGGGGTTTTCCCTCCATGTGAGATTAAAGCACCATCCCATACCCGTATAATTCCGTCAGTGCGCTATGTCCTTTGTTGCGGGCGTGGGCTTTGAAGGGAGGTCTTGCTGAGGAAAGAGGAGGGCACGGCAGTTCTCCTCCAGCACACAAACGGAGCCCTGCTGCCTAGTTGGACCTGGAAGACTGGATGGATTTATGGGTTGGGATGGGAACGGAAGTATTTCCACCTGCAAGCATCCTTTGGCCCTAGACAGCAAGGTGGCTTTTCCTATCCAGAGGGGCAGGAGCAACTGAGAGTGTTGTGTTCCTTTCCCCCCCCCTTTTTTTCCCGTCCACCCACCCCTGGCAGGGGGAATTGGAAGCTATCTCTAAAATGCATCTGATTCCTTACAGCCAAAACCATCAAGCTAATCATAGTAAAGGAAATGTATAAATGATTCCGTCTAACCAGGCTCAGTCTTCTGGAAACAAAAGATGAGCACTGATCTCCTACACTTGCAGGGTGGAGAAGAGACTGCTCTGAACAAATGCATTTGCGGGGATGTGAGGAGGCTCTGCTAAAGGAAAGGAGAAAAACAAAATGGGAATGCGAGGCGGCACGGGCGCCCTGGTGCTCGGGCGCTCCTCTGCGCATGCAAACCCCAGAACTCGCTCCTTTGCGAAGGAGTGCAAATGCGGGGGGTTGGGGGGTTGCGGCACCATGGGCTGTCATCAAGATGAGCCCCTGATTCACTTGACAAGGGGCTTATGGGGGGGGGAGAGAGAGAGAGAGAGAGGGAGGGAGGGAGGGAGGCAATTCCTAGTAGCGGTTTATGTCCTGCTTTGTTGTGTTTCCCAAAAGAGGGGGGGGGGAACCAATGAACAAATGAATGGAGGAGGAAGGAGAAAGAGTGGAGTGGGAAAGCGAAAAAGCAACGAGATGAAATAGCACAACAACGCACACAAGTGAAAAGTGACCAGCGCTTGCTGCGCTAATAAAGCAGAGGTCAAAATCGTGGGTGCATATCGGGGGGGGGGGGAGGGTGAAGTAGGTATGACAGAGCTCTAAGATGTTGGGGAAGCATTATGAAGTGAATCTTTTGTTGATACTAATACAGTGTCCGTGCAGAGCTTTGTATCACAACAGCGGTCTTGTATTTATTTATTTATTTATTTATTTATTTATTTATTTTACAACACTTATTTACCACTCCACATCTAGACAGATTCCAGAGCAGCAAACAATAAAATGTTTTGTTTTGTTTTTCAAAAAAAACCAAACACCGTTATTTTTTATTTTTTAAAAACAGAGTACCAATAAAAACTGTGGCTGGTCATCAAGCAATGCCTCTTGAAATAAATATGTTTTCAGGAGGCACCAGAAACAGCGTAGTGTTGATGCCTGCCTGACTTCCAGAAGCTGGCAGTTCCATTGCAAAGACGTCATCACACTGAAGGCTCTTCTCCCAGTGGACTTCAATCGAGCCATAGGTCCATGTGGAACCATCAGGAGTATGTCTTCTGATGACTTCAGTGACTGTGGTGGTTGATAAGGGAGAAGTTGCTCTCTCAGGTATTTCATTTTGGAGAAGCTCTCAGGTGCCATGTTTCAATGGTGAGCGAGGCATAAATACCAGCATATTTTAGCTTAAAGCTCTTAGAGCCTATCTACACTACTGCTTTAAAACAAAATGGTTTAAAACAGTTTATAACAGTTTTGAGAACTGTTGGGGCCCAGGACACACTCCGTATACAGTTTTCAAAACATTTTCAAAGTGTTTGATCCTTCGTGTGTAGATAGGCTCTTAGTATCAGTAACTAAGCCTTAAGGAGAGGCATGCAAGCTTTCAGGGCCAGGGGAAGGGGTCATGACTGGATTGTGACCCAGGCCTGTAGTTCTACATCCCTGTTATAGCCATCACCTAAAACAAAACTATTCTGAAAACCTATTGTGTACTTACATGCATTGTTAATATTGCTTCAAGCTCCTCTCTTCTTTGCTAATCAGCCACAAAACTGTTCTTGTCCCTTTCCAAGAAACTCATTGCACATTGAAACATCTGCTGAGAAACGGTATCACATTGTAGTGGATTGTGGGGCATAATTTGAGGGTATCCACTATTCATACAAGGCATTGGCCAGCCCTGCCAGGTCTTACTTTTGCATGAATTAGAACTAAAAGTGTGACAGAACATAGCCAGTACTCTCCTTCATCTGAGGCTGAAAATCAACCAGATGGGTAAATGGCCCAGATAGTTTTGGGTGAGTCATAGAATACTTTCAGGAAGCTAAAAAAGAACTTTGTGGTCCCTGAAACAAGAACAGAACAGCAAGGAAATACCTTACTCCACTCAGATACAAATCCAGTGCCACATAGTGACAATAAAACATAATAACACTGTCTACACAGGGCCCGTACACGCATACCACCACCGCCCACCACTGCGCCATTGCTGGACAGGAGTCAGGAAAAAACGTTTCTGTGCCATTGAGTTATTTATTTAAATCAGAAGTGGGCCATGGGCTGCACCCTGTGAGTAAGCTGAAAAAAGTTGTTGCTTTTATCTCCCTGTTACTACTACAGAGTGCTAAACAGGCCAAAATATGCTTGTTTTGAATTAAATTTCCCCTGCTCAACACTCCATAGGAGTTATGGACCACTAAAAGGGTCAAATTCAAGTTCAAAATAAATCTAAATTTAACTAGGGTGACCATGTTGAAAGGGGGACAGGGCCCCTGTATCTTTAACACTTGTATAGAAAAAGGAATTTCAACAGCTGTCACTAGCTAGAGTGACCAGATACAAAAGAGGGCAGGGTTCCTGCAGCTTGAACTGTTGTGATGGAATTTCACCAGGTGCTGTATGCATACAAATGAGACCTGCTGAAATTCCCTTTTCTATACAACTCTGAAAGATACAGGAGCCCTATCCTCCTTTTCATATGGTCACCCTATTTGACTCATTTCACATTCTGTTTCACTAATGGATATATTCACTTTTTTAAAAGCACCCCAAATTTTGTTTCAAAATAAATAAATTATGTTCAAAGTAGTTGTGAGACAGCACAGTGATTGCTAAATGAAAGGGAAGTTAAGGGGGGACACCTCTGATTTAGCAATGAAGCCTATCATCCTGTAAGAACATCCTCCAGGGAAAGCAAAAAACAAAAAAGATATCAATAGCCCTTCTGTTAATGAATGTTTGCTCAGTCTAAGCCCTGTTTTATCATCTCTATTAGTTTCTTTACAGACCCTGTCTCTGTTGAATACTGTGGCAAAGTTGGCAAAGAATATATTACATGAAGTAATTATTGAAAGGGCTGAAGACGTTAATCAGGTTGGGTTTTTTACAGTAATGGCACCTACCTAAGGATTTAAAGATAACAATGCTATTTATTTATTTATTTATTGAAAGAAATGAGTTTTTTTGAAGTCAATTAGTCCTGTAATATGTACCAACAAGAGGAGGGGTCAATGAAATTGTGCAATCAACACTACAGGAACAGTTCAAAGTTCCATACAGTCTCTGATGCACAGGTAGAGCTCCCACATGCTCTTAGGCTACCCTATTCTCTTCAAAATTGTATGTAGAATATTCTGCACAGCCAGCATGGAATCCCAGGTGTACACAGGGAAGAGTTATACTACAGCTAGAATTATAGCCAATTATGAGGGTTGGATCCAGGATCCACCTTCCGCAAAAAGAAGAGCTCCACTTTCAGAAGGTCCCCTGGCCTATTTGGGGGGGGGAACCCTCCCCCCCCACCATACCACAGATCGTCCCATTCATCAGGGTCTCCTGACTCTCAGAGTAGTGGAGGCAGGAAGGGCTGTTATGAGAAGAAGCGAGCAGTGAAGTCCCCTTCCACCAGCACTTTTGATCCAGCAGATATCTGGATCCAACTCAACACATGGATCAATCCGTATGTCAGGCCATGGTCCTTCCTTCCATTTGAAGGCCCACTTCTGACTGTTTTTATTTGGAGGGGCTTCCAAGGACACCCTGACCTTGGATGTTAGCCAGCTTGACTCTTTTGTTTTTCCCTCTGCGGTACGGATGGTCTGTAGGCAGGGAGACCCACCTCACCACCAGCTCCTTGAATGGGAGTCATCCTGAAGGTAGATGACTCCCAAAAGGTAGCGATAGGGTTGGTACTTGATCCAAACAGTGATAGGGTTGATATTTTATGCAGCAATTCTGCTTGCCGCATGCACTGTGCACTAGCATTTGCCAAGCTGAATATGTAAAGTGTGAAGGAGAGACACACAATGCCATCCTTTTGGAGATGGAAACTGGAGAGCTGCAGTGGTTTGCCACACTGTCCTGGCCCATGCCCATGCCCTGTTTATGGGCATATGTCTTCCTGTTGCACTTTTTTGTTTTGTTTTGGTTTTGTTCACTGCAAGGAATCATGGGGTATGGCTAGCAAATCAGACTATCATAAAATGTAAATCGGTCCTCGGTAGTTTAAGGATTAAAGCACAATGACCACCAAGATGATGCTGTGCCACTATGCGCACCGTTAGAAATGAGAATGTGGCAACAGAACACCCAATGCAGTGATAGGGAAGGAAAGAGTTCAAAGGGGGGAAAAATTAAGGTTCTCTTATGCCTAACCTTTCCTTAGATAGGAAAAAAAATCATTTTCCCCCCAAGTACTGATTCCGGTTTGGATGTTTGCCCTTTCACAGACTGACTTACCAGACTGAAACTATCACATTTTGGTTTTCTGCTGTTTGATATGATCTTAAATTTAAGTTTTCTACACAGTAACTCTCTACTCAGGAGGAACATTAAAAGGCAGCAATAAAATGGATTTATCCCCCTTTCCCTTCCGCATGATTACAAATGGACGGGACAATGAAAACACATACAATATGAAGTGCTGCCCTCTCTTGGCTATACAATTTAGCAGTATTGCAAGATACATCATGCAGGCTTGGAAGTTGAAAACACAAGAGAAATGCTAAGGAATAATTACAATTACAATGTTCAGGTATGTGACATGCACTAGGATACAATTTGTAACATTTTTGCCTGTATAGAGTGCACTTTGAATACATTTAATATAAAAAGAGTCCAAGTATTTTGGATGATACAGGAAGGATGTTGGCTTTATATGCCAGGGAATTTGCAATAGTACATTAAATGAATGGGCAACTTTCCTGGCAAATTTAGGTTCCTAAAGAAAATGTTATATTGTGGTACCTGCCTGGAAGGTCATGAAATAATAATAATAAGGAATTGTTCTTATTTTTTTAAAAATGGAGTGTGTGGAAAGATCTTTGTACCGTAGCTGTATATATTTATAATTTTACTTTTGATGTCCATAAGGGAGCTGGTATTGCACAGCTGTTCCACCTTTTTAGAGCTAATTGGAAATCAAACTGTCATCTTTTAGCAATGTTTACTGCAACAACCAACAGCTTGCTGAAATTACATCAGTACAAAATCTGGGTAAAAATGACCCCCACTCACTTTTAAGGCAATATTTTTTATCTAGATGTAAGTGTGAAGTCTGTTGAAATTCAACGTTATCAATTAATTTATTAATTCTACCTGACATCCAGTAAGCTCGCTTGAACACCTCGTTTAAAATGCACATAAGAACTTGCCTATTTAGGAGCATCTTCTTTTTGAACTCAAAACTTCTCTTCCATCCCTTCCCCCCCCCCCCCCCATCCTTCTCTTATTGGTCCTTTTAAAATATGGTAAGTGTAGAGAGAGAGAGAAATCCACGCATGCAGAGGTGAGGTATTACAATGCAGCAACAGTTTCTGCACCTGACCAATGAACATTTATTTCAGAGTTGGTGCTGAAATAAATTTACACTCGTAGTAGTGTACATTGTAGGCATCTCTCTGTCTGACTGAGAAATCTGCCTTTGCAGGATTCCGCACTGCCTATGCACATATATGGGCTTCTCCATATATATATTTTTAAAAAATGTGCTACCTTACTTTGGCTTTCTGCACCTGCTTTCTTTCTTTCTTAGATGTGATCTGTGCCATTACGCAGGTGGCCACATGGTTTGAAATTGAATACTTCCTCTGTCTGCTTGCTCCTTGTGTTCAGTTCACTTTAATGAGACATCTCCATCTGGTGGCATAATTATAGTGCAGCACTGAGATTACACTATGGGAGATTTTGCGATTTCCCAGATAGTCCCACATTCTGGGGTTTTTAAACCTCCAATTTCCAGGGGATAGCACAGAAGGGCGCTGGATGCTGACAATGTTCTGTTACGAACCCACAAACTTCCATGAGAGGCCAACCACAAGTGTGCTAAAAATTGCTTGTTTAGAGACTCTATGTGTACATGTGTAGACTCATTTCAGCAGTTGCAATGAAGGCACATAGGTTGGGGTGCATCCACCAGCTACATACATTCTTCCTCTACAGTTATAGTGTGTGAAAGGGTTGTCTGTCCCATTTGTGTCTTAGGCCATGCAGTTATCCTGGGATCAGCTCAGGAATGTCCCTGTGCATCCATACGATGCACAGGGGATGCCAGGGACAACCACGGATGGGCAGAGACTTTCCCCAGGATAACCAAGACCTCTGTTATCCTGATTTTCCCCACAGTCTCAGGAAGATCCCAGCTGCCGCAGGAGTGTGGACGCCCATCCCGGCTTCTTCCCACCTCCTCCAGCTTTCAAAACAGGGACTGAGCTGTTTGGAGGGGCTCCATGTGCTTCGGGGGTGGGGGGCAGCAATTTCACCAACCCTGGGATGGTGGGAGGATTGGCGCAAATGGGGTTTATTTTTACTTATCTTTTCATCCTGAACTGGGGCCATGCGACTGGCTCCTCTTCCCAAAAAAATGGCACCCGCAACATCCCTCTTCCCTTCCAGAATGTTGCGCAGCCGTCTAGAAGCTGGGGGAGGATAAAGGAAACAGGTAAGTCTGCGATCCTTCCCCTCCCTCCCGCTACACCCTTAGGTGTAGATAAGCCCTTTGTCTAGAGTTAGGACCAGTTTCTGGTTTTGTTTCTGTATAGCACCTAGAGGAGGAGGAGGAGGAGAGGAGGGGGAGGAGAGGGAAAGAAGAAGGGAAAGATTATTTAACAATATTATGAAAATATACTGTGCTTTTGGATATTTCAGAAATGCCAGCTATTTATTTAAGTTATTTATATTCCACTTTTCACACAAAGCCTCCAAAGCAGTTTACATGATTTTCAATAAAAATGTATCCATACAAATGCTCTAAAACAGCAGGAGAGCAGAGCAGTAAGCAACAATATTAAAAACGCCAGCTGTTACCAACTTGAGACCCACAAAGCACCATGCTTTCATGGGGTGCCTCTAAACGGCTTCAAAGAAAGAATGGAGCTGGGCCTATTTTGAATTTCAAAGGTATTGGACAGGGCTGGCCTTAGGATAAATAGCATCCTGCGTGAGGAGTGCCTTTGGTGCCCCCTCCCAGTAGTCAGTTTTGCAAGGCCGCCCAGAAGCTTTATGGGTGCAATGTCCATCCAGAACGCTATGCCATAGACAACCTCTCATTCTTTGCCCCAACCCAGGGCTATATTTAATTCATTGCTCAACCCAGAGATCTGTTTCCAGTACCAGTCAGGAGGGAACCCAGGGAACACAACACTTCCTTTCCATCTACAAAAGAAATCCATTCCAGTTCTTTTTGTTTTCATTTTCCCACCTCCCTTATTTCCACCTGCTAATGCAAACTGAACAGGTGGTTGTTTTGTTGATTTCCTCATGAAATTTCTCATTTCTTGGGAGCTCAAGATTTCTTCTTCTTTTACCCCTTCTGTGGCCTTTCAGGTTCCTTACAGATCTGGGATTTATTTCTTGCATGAAATTTGCTTCCTTGCCGGAGCCGCTGAGTATTCCTAAAGATGTTTTGCAGTCACTCTTCCACAGTATGGTTGTTTTGTCACATTCTGGTTCTGCTGATGCAGTGATATGTCTTCTGTCAGTGGAGGTTTGAAGGCACATTACCCCGCTTGACAGGAACAGCGAGCTACAAGGATTTCCTGAGGAGAAAACTTCGCAGATGCAGGAGG
The DNA here is from genome assembly GCA_029215795.1 of Anniella stebbinsi. Classification (NCBI taxonomy): domain Eukaryota; kingdom Metazoa; phylum Chordata; class Lepidosauria; order Squamata; family Anniellidae; genus Anniella; species Anniella stebbinsi. Next base: position 202,825,068 of record JARDYH010000002.1, on the reverse strand, counting down.
CAAGATTTCTCATTTCTCAACTGCATTAATTACATTATCACCCTGAAACAACATTCTAAATGAAATCACTCACTAAAATTCTTCCTGGCTGCCTGGACTTCAGCAAAGTCTTTGTCATCTATAAATAATCCACAGGGAACCGAGGGAGTCTATCAAGGGAGTCTATACAAAGCTTGAACATCTGCCAGTAATTAATGTGGAAAGCTGCTTCTTCCTAGCAACTGTTACCAGGTAGAATTATGTTTAAACTAAGAAGCCAAATGGATCAACTAGGAAAGAACAGCATGCTTGTCAACCTCTTTCCAGTGGTGGTGGTAGTGCTGGTGGTGGTGCTGGTGGTGCTGGTGGTGGTGTTTTAACAAAAAGTCATATAAACAGCCACGTGTATTTGACACAGCAAAACTGTGTGCTCTGTGAATTGTGGCATTCAGCTGAAATGGTTCCAGCCATACAGCAAAGGTATTTTTGCACATGACAGTAAAAAGCATCTTTTAAGCCTCATTAGTATTATTTCTGTGCACATGTATGAGAATATTGGTATTGCAAGACAAAGGCTCTGTTCAGATCTCATATTCCCAGTCCAAGCTACGAGCTCAAACACACCATCTCCCTTCTCGCCTTTAATCTGACTTCAGAAGATACTTCAGAGCATACTTCCTGGTTTGTTAAACCTCAGTTCAACATGACAGCCAAACTAAGAAATTGTGAATTAAGTGCGGTCTACAAATCAGGAATTCAAGCCCGGATCAAACTGTGATTTGAAATCCTGGTTTGCAGGAAGTGCTCAACCCACAGTTTCTGGTTCAGACATCATGGGAAACTGTAATTAAACAAACCAGGAAGTTTCCTCTGAAGCTCTGCACACAAAGGGAGGAACAAAGCCAGTTCAAACTCCAGAAAACAAAACTTAAATCGTAGTTTTCAATATTTGTTTTGTATTAACACATTCAGGACCTAAGGCTGGCAAGCATGGATGAACTTAGTTTTCTATGCAGGATCAAAAAGATGTCTCAAGAGGGGTAACTTTCAGTCTAAAACTGACAAGAACACAAGTTCATCACAAGTTGGCTCCAAATGTGCCTTTTCTCTATTGGAAGGTGCTTTTCCTTCATGGAAAAACTGTTTTACCTCATTGTATAAGGAAAGAAAATTATATCCAAACAGATTCTTCCACCAGCACAAGCAGAAGTATGAGGACTAAATAATAATAATAATAATAATAATAATAATAATTTATTTCTTACCCGCCTCTCCATTTGGATCGAGGCAGGGAACAACAATATAATAAAATACATAAAACTGATTAAAACATGACACACATTATTAAAACTGCATTAAAACATCCTAAAAACATCCTAAAAACATTCTAAAATTCCACTGGATATGCCTGCCGGAAGAGAAGGCATAAGAAAAGCCATGCTGGATCAGACCAAGGGTCCATCTAGTCCAGTGGCCAACGCACAAACCGGATATGAGTGCAACAGCATCCTTCCACCTATGTTCTCCAGCAACGGGTGTACGTTGCCATACTGCCATCAGTATATAGCCATCAGGATTAATAGCCTTAACCTCCATGAATTTGCCCAATCCCCTTTTAAAGCCATCCAAACTGGTAGCCCTCACTACATCTTACAGAAGGGAATTCCATAGTTTAACTATGCGCTGCGTGAAAAAGTCATGGGATCAAGGACTTTGGATGCCGAAATGGTTCTGCAGGCAATCTAGTCTAGCTTTGGTACCAAGAAAATCATCAATACCCAAACACCCTTAATGGTTTGTACCACATCATCCAGGTTACCATGTCACATGAAGACAGGAGCCAGAAAGACACCATGCTTGTGAAACTTATTAGAAAAGAGATGATTCCGTTTTTAAAATCAAAGCTGATTGAGCATATGAGCTATACCAACCATATGCTACAGAGGAAAGTAGACATGCCAGTCTAAACAGAGGATTGGGTATTAGAAAGTAAAATCTATTAGTAATGGCCCAATCTTCATACCTCTTTGCTCAACAAAATTGTTGATGATGTGTCGGTAGTACAAGTAAGTGTACAAATGTGTTTTGCCCTTCTTATTCCATTTATCCTAACAACCTCCTGAGTGATTGTGATATACAGAAATCTACTTGGTATGAATTTGTACTGGTCGTTTCTTTGTCCAAAGGCAACCCTTCATACAGCACCATGCTAATCACAATATCATTATCTGCATATTATTATTATTAATTTATATCCTGCCTTTTTCCCAGGGTTGGGACTCAAAGCGGTTCACAAAGTTAAAACATGTACAATTAAAACATATAAATATAAGTTTTTTTAAATATTTCTTTATTTCATTTTCATATCTTACATCATTCAGCCACCCTTTTAACATCATTACTATTGTTTACCCCCTACCCCCTCCCTCTTCCTCTCTTTTATTGGTTAATTTGCCTCTGTTCTCTTCTTTTCTTCCAAATTCCTCTCTGTCTCTTCTTTCTTTTCAGGAGTCCCATAACTTTTTATATGCTTCCGCAATATTGTTCTTATTCGGATCTTTTTCCGTATAATCTATATATGCAGACCATTGTGTTCTAAATGTATCGCTCTTCTTTTTTCCTCTATAGACTCTAAGTTTCTGTGTTAATTTTTCATTCATTGCTATATTCCACAATTTTTTCCCCACACCTTAATTGTTAACATCCTAGCTGTCTTCCAATTACTAGCTATCTGCTGCCTTGCTGCGGTCAGCATAAATCCAATCAATATTTTGTCCTTTACATCACTATTTTCTTTAAAATTCAAAAGAGCTAGTTCTGATGTTCTGTTAATTCTTTGAGCAGTGACCTTTTCTATTTTTTGAAAAACCTTATCCCAAAATTTCCTAACTCTATAGCATTCCCACCACATATGCAAATTTGTTCCAAACTCTGTACATCCTTTCCAACATTCTGGGGTCGCATCTCTGTTCATTTTTGCTACCTTCACTGGAGTCAAATACCATTTTTGTATCATTTTTAATGCCCCTTCTCTTATATTTGTGGAAGTAGTTTTGAATGGGAATTTTTCAAATATACTCCCCCACTCTCTGTCTTCAATTTCTTGATCCACATCTTCTTCCCATGTCCGTCATATAATATCATTCCCTCATATAATATCATTCCCTCTTAGGCTGCTCTTCAATCTAAAAGGCTCAACCTCATCAGGCCACATAGTTTCCTAATGGGTTCTGCTATATATTTTTCAAGAAGCCGTATTTTTCAAGAAGCCGTATTTTAAAGTGTTTTATTGGTGTTTTATTGGTATTTTAATGATGTATTGGTTTTATGTGCTTTTAATCAGTTTTGTATTTTATGTTTAATGCTGTTCCCCACCTCGATCCGTTGGGAGAGGTGGGTAATAAATAAATAAATTTATTATTATTATCATTATTATTATTGGTCTACCCCTATAGAATCATTTATCGTTTCCTTTAGTCTCTTAGCCCATATTTTTGTAAATATCTTATAGTCTACATTCAGCAGGGATATTGGCCTGAATGAATCAGGATTACATTTATCTTTATTTGGTTTAGCTATCATTATTATTGCTGTTTGTTTCCATGTTTCTGGGAGAGATCCCCCCTCTTGTATTTCATGAAATAAACTTTTTAGTTGGGGTACCAGTTTGTCTGCATATACTTTATAGAACTCCCCGGTGAAACCATCTTCCCCCGGGCTTTTGTTATTCTTTAACTCTTTTATAACCTGTTCTGTTTCTTTTTCTTGTACCTCTGCTTGTAAGTATTGCTTTTGTTCTTCCTTTAATGGTGGTATCCCCGCTTTCCTTTGATACTTTTTAATTTGGCTTATATCCACCTCCTTTCCTTTATACAACTCTGAGAAATATTCTTGTATTATTTCTCCCATTTTTCCTTGATCCTGTGTTTTAGCACCTCCTTTAGTACTTAATGCCCATATTTTGTTTCTAATTATAAGTTTACAAAAGTTAAAATAGAATTAAACCTACAGTAAAATTAAAACATTAAAAAAAATTTAAAAGAAGTCATAAATTTTAAAAACAAAACAAAACCATACAGTAACATAGGTCCAGCATATTTCAAAAAGCCTGCTGGAATAAAAAAGTTTTTGCCTGCCTCCAGAAGTGCAGCACAGAGGGAGTCAGTCTGGCGTCCTTAGGAAGGGAGTTCCAGAGCCTTGGAGCAGCCACGGAGAAGGCCCTCTCTCACGTACCCACCAGGCATGCCTGGGATGTTGGTGGGACTGAGAGAAGGGCCTCCCTAGATCTCAGAGCACAGGCAGGCCCATATGGGAGAATATGGTCTTTCAGATAACCTGGACCCAAGCCGTATAGAGCTTTATAGGTGATAACCAGCACTTTGAATTGTGCCCAGAAATAAACTGGAAGCCAGTGGAGCTGTTTTAAAAGGGGAGTTATATGCCCCCTGTAATCAGCCTTGGTCAACAATCTGGCCACAGCTCTTTGAACCAGTTGAAGTTTCTGAACACTCTTCAAAGGCAGTCCCATGTAGAGCAAGTTACAGTAATCCAAACAGTATGTAACTAAGGCATGTGTCACCGTGGCCTGGTCTGACATTTCAAGGAACAGGTGCAGCTGGCGCACTAGCTTTAACTGTGCAAATGTACTCCTGGCCACCCCTGAAACCTGGGCATCCAGGCTCAGGGCTGAATCCAGAAGTACACACAAGCTGTGAACCTTTGCCTTCAAGGGGAGTGTAGTCCCATCCAGTGCAAGCTGAGTCCCTATTCCCTGAACTACCTTTCGACTAACCAGGAGCACCTCTATCTTGTCTGAATTAAGCTTCAGTTTGTTTGCTCTCATTCAGTAGCAGTTTGCATTGATTTAAATAGCCATATAGAGTTCTTACAATTCACTTACACACACCATTATTGCAGCCGTGCATATAACTGAGAATATTGTACATTTACAACCCCAATGTCTCACCTTCAGAATTTGCATCTTTGTTCTTTCAAATAATGCCAACCAGAAACCTTCTGTATTCTGATATTTCAAGGATGCTCCAACCAAGATCAACAGAGCCACCATATTTTATTATGTTGTATTTTGGTGGGTTAACTTTTGTGAACCTCTCAGAGAGATTTGGCTATAGGATGGTATAGAAATATAGTAAATAAATAAATAAATAAATATTGCATTGTAGCAGTTTTAGAATAAGATTCCATACTTTGGCTGGCCTAGCTCTTCTGCCTGCAACATAGATATAGTTAGATATAGACATAATGAGTATGGCACATTGGAACGTTGATACACTAAAGATCTGTTCAGAAGACACATTAAACCCTGCTGGTTAAGGCTTTGGCTAAACAGCAGGGTTTAAGGGGCTTATGCGATGCGTTTTGCTAATCCCTGCTCACCCACTAACCACAGTCGGGCCATCTGCAGCAGGGTTTGCAGCTCTAACCATGGCTTAAAGTGTTGTGTGCAACAGCACTGCTTGCGGTTAATGCTAACATCAGAGAACCACAGTTTCACTAACCACAGATATTGAAGTGTCTTCTGAACAGGCCCGATCAGTGTAATAGGCTGACCATATGAAAAGGAGGACAGGGCTCATGTAACTTTAACAGTTGTAGAGAAAAGGGGATTTCAGCCAGTGTCATTTGTATGCAGTTAGTTCCTGGTGAAATTCCCTCTTCATCACAACAGTTAAAGTTGCAGGGGCCCTGCCTTCTTTTGTACATGGTCACTCTAGTATAGTGCCTGCAATTTTAACTGTTGTGATGGAGAGGAACTAATGGGTACAAATGACACTGGCTGAAATTCCCTTTTGTCTACAACTATTAAAGTTACATGAGCCCTGTCCTCCTTTTCATATGGTCAGCCTAAGTGTAATCCTTTCAGGCGCAGAGCAGAGATTCAAAGGAGATGAACTGTCTCACCCAAAATCCTTTTGGGCTCATGCTAGTAAGGTGGAAATGAGGAAGGAGAGGCATTTGTGGTCCTGTTCCCTCACCATTCACGTTTCAGTGGCAATTAATCTATTCCAGTTGCCGGGGTGGGGGACAGGTACACATACCCTCCACACACTTCTAGCATGCCTCCTTTTATCCCTGTCCAATATTAGAACATGGATACCAGATAAATTGACCACAGAGATTTCCATGATATCTCGGAGGGGGGCTCTCTGCGCTCAGAGGGGGAGATCTGTTATATAGCCTTTGGTCACTGGGATGCCCTCCTAGGAACCATGGGACTGCATCCATAATAAAATATTCAAATGAGACATTATATGAGCCTATCTACACAGTACCTTGGAATGTTTTAAATAGTATTTTAAAACGTTCCAAATTGGTGCGTTCCAAAACATCTTAGGCCACATTAAGGAGTACTCACGTTACAGGAGAAAAATTCTTCAGTCTTCAAAGCGGTGTGTGTGGTCTCACACCCTTTTGTCCGTCTCTTTCTGTTTCGTTTTTACAATGAGTTTAGGGCAAGGCATTGTGGGCGCAGCAGTTCACTCGCCCACTTCCTCCTTAGTTCCCCTTTCATTCCCTAGCTTTCAATGAGTATAGGGCTAAGCTTTGTGGGTATTGTAGTTCACTCACCCACTTCGTCCTTAGCCCCTCTTTCTTCCCCACCAATCAATGGCTAAGCATTTGGGCACCGGTAAACAAAGCACTGCCCCTATAAAAAACAAACAGTAAGGAAGGACACATTATTTTACTTAAAACGATTTATTAAAAGTAAAAACCGTTGTATATAGCTGAAGTGAGTTTTAAAAAACCTCGGGTATACAACATTCAAGGCCCAAAGAGTTTTCGTAACCCTTATAAAACATTACAAAGCTAGAGTGTAGATAGGCTCTATATCTCCCCATCACTGTATTTGAATGCCAAAATAAGCATCACCTGGAGAATATCTGCTTGTCACCATATAGCTGTTAAAAAGGGAAGCAGCCACGAGAGAGGAGAAAGGGTTGGCAAATCTATTTCAGAATAAGGAGAGTATGCAATTGTGTTGGTCAATGAGACATTTTTTGAGAACCACCCAAAGAGCTTCGGATATTGGGCGATATAGAAATGCAATAAGTAAATAAGTAAGTAAGTAAATAAATAAGATCTAAGGGAGGCATATTCTACTCCAACTTCCTCCAAACCAATGTTCGACATTAACACTTCCTAAAAACCACATACTACTTGGTGCATGTCCACATTAACTCAATTGCAGATGAATCAGCATAGCTGAAGCTGTTCTGTGTTATGATCTTCTGACAGAAGTGTCGATTTTCTTATTTTTGATTTCCTCCCTTTCTGGTTGCCAGTATTGAGCTGACTCTTTTCCCCCTTTGTTTCCACCTTGTGATGCAATGGCTGGTTCCTTGATTTCCTTTACTGATTCAAAACCATCCTTTTCGCAGCATCGCCAAACAAAGGACAGCCACAAGGACACAGAAACCGCTGTGCGATGCCTTTTATTTCACTGCTCTTTTTCATTCTTGCGACAAAAAACCAAAACCCCAGTTAATCACTGCATACATCTGGCTCCAAAGGTGCTCATGGAGTTCTCCGTATGTTGTCTTCCACATCGGGGTTCTTCCACTATGAGATATAACTTATGCTAAGAAATGTAGCCATACAATTAAAGAGAGAAATATATATATACAGTTAACAAAATCAGAAACCTCGATGATCATTACACTCTCAGGGCCCTAGAACACTGCACCAAATACAGGCATTTCTCAATAATAATTTTCATATTATTTGGGACTTTGGGCCTTGCTCTTTAAATTCAATGGCTTCATGTAACAAGCCCAATGGTACTATTGTAAACAACTATATTTGCTTGTTTTTCTTCTCTAAGATACTAAAAAAAAGGCCTTTTCTGCTGTGGCACCCGGTTGTGGAATGAGCTTCCCAGAGAGATTTGCCTAGCACCTAAAAAGTCCTCATTTCAGTGCCAGGTGAAGATCTTTATATTCTCTCAGGAATTTTAGTTTTTCAATAGTTTTTTTAAAAAAATCTGGCATTGTATTTTATTTTATTTTCACTGTTGATAGCTTCTGTTTGGTTATTTTTATTTTTATATTGCAGTTTTAAACTTTTAAACTTTTATATTGTATTTTATAATCTGTATTTTACTGTCTTGTAATTTATGGTTGGAATTGTTGTGAACTGCCCACAGAGCTTTGGCTCTCAGGCGATATAAAAAAATGTAATAAATAAATAAGTTATTTTCACCTTGTTCACTAGACGTTTCTTACCCTGATGCAATATCATCACCCCAAGAGCCACAGGCTGCAGGAGAAGCTGAAGGCAGAGAAAGACTGTGGTAGAGGGATCAGTTCCTGGTTATGAAGGCTTGGCTAGGGTGGCTTTAGGGTATTGGATTGGGGGTGGGAAGCCATTGAGAAGAAGGCCAAATCTACACCAAGCAGGATATAGCAGTATGAAAGCAGTATATAAAAGGCAGGAGCCACACTATTGCTTTATAGCGGTATTGAAGTGCACGGACAACTATTGGGGCCCATCGACACATACCATATGCCACTATATCCTGCTTGGTGTGGCTCCTGCCTTTTAAATACAGCTTTCATACCGCTTTCAATCTGCTATATCCTGCTTGGTGTAGATCTGGTCGAAGTCTCTCTTGTTAGATACAATAACCAAGGATTTATAATTTAAGTACATTTTAGCATTCCCTTCTTATTGTTTGAATAACACACTATCCCCTTGTAATAAACCCTGTAATAAACACCCTGTTTAACAGTTCATACCATGTCTACCGTTGGTGCCCATCTCATGCCTAAGCCTGTTATACTAAGCTACTAGGAGGTTTTAAAATATTCTAAAAGAATTGGTAGAGGCAGAAAAGGGTCAAATTGTGGAACACTTAGTGGCATGGAGTTTCTTAGGCCCTGAAATATAAAAGTTCATCACATCTTTTTAATAGAAATTGGACAGATGGAAGTGGTTTCCCCAGAGGTTAGGTAGTTTTCCCCACTGGCGAGAGTATATCCCCCAAAGGTGGTGGCAGAGATGACAGGGCTGGGAGCATTTCCCCTGTACCACGCCATGCAACTGAAGGCCACCCCATTCCCTTCAGTGCTATTGTTCTATGTATGCAATGTATCTTTGCATGCAAAGCATTTCCTGACATTGAAAAGTTTGGGGAAAGTTTTCAGCGCTCATGTGGTATTCTATCTATGCATTTTTCTCTATCAATAACTCACTTTTGTCCACTAAGATTCCATGTTTCCCTATGAAACACACACACACAGAGAGAGAGAGAGAGAGAGAGAGAGAGATTTTGAACAGGCTGCACAAGTACAATGAAAGGAAGATATGAACATTTTGTTCCAGTTTTCAAATTCTTTCTTTGGTCCCCTCTACAAGATTTCGGTTTGATGCCCGGTTGTCCGATTATGCGCATCTTCTCCCAATCACTTTTACGCCTAATCCCTATACATGGGAGGTGGTGAAGCGCATTACTGGTTGTATGAAACGCGCTTTAAAGTTGTTTACATGCGAAGAATCGCATGTTTACATGGTCATAAGGCGCTTTAACTCTCACGGTAAATTAAAAGTCGCTATTTAATGCGCATTCGATAATGCACATAATCGGACAGAAAAAGCGCCTCAACCCCCGATTTGCACTCCGTTCATGTGGAGGTAAAATCGGTAATGCGCTTTGAATATGCCTCACGGTCCTCTCTAGGAGGATGGTAAAATGCTAGCCCAGCTATCATTTAGGCACCAAGCATGAACATTTTTACCTACCTACACATTGTCATCAATTTTACTGTTTTAATTGTGAAGATTTTAACTTGTCATTTAAGGAATTTATGCCATTTTCTTGCATTCGTATTTGCTTTATGCTGTGACGAAGGACAGTATAAAATGTTAAATGGCATAAATAAATAAACGTTGTCATTGGTTGTGAGAACATACAGGGAATACTTCCTGAAACGGAGCAACACCTCACTAGCGAGACTTCAGAGTTTGATTTCTACCAAAGCTGGTGAGATATATATATATATATATATATATATATATTAAAGAGAGCAATATTTAGTCAGTGCTCTCTCATAATGTCATGCATCTCACTCACAATAATTCTTTCTTATTAACTGCTTGGGTACAATTTATTTTCCTCTCGGGCTATGCAGGCGAGCGCAAGTGTGGCAGGCTCTGGCTGGAGCTGATAAGCCATCCTACAGAAGCAACACTGCTGGCCCGATGAGATTTGTTCAGAAGACAATGTCCCATTGGCTCCAACAAACCATGCGGTATATCAAAGCTATCGGCAATAATATCTGCAAAACAATGCTTTTGTGCATCTGCCAACATCTACAGAAAGCTCTCTGTGTTTGTCTAGAAATGCTTTTTTTTCTTTCTTTCTTTCCCTCCCTATCTCTCTTTTTCTTTCTCTCTTTTACTTGCTCCTTTATTTGTTGGCAGCATAAATGGTTGAAAGCATACCTAGCCAAATTTACCTGAAATATCTGATCAGCCTAGAAGATTAGCATTGAAATATAAAAACAAAACAAAACAAATCACAATAAAAAAATAAAATGTTATCATGATGATCGCATTTGGAAACCAAGAGAGAACTCTCTCTCTCTCTCTCTCTCTCTCTCTCTCTCTTTATTTTGCAGACTGGCACAGCAATCCAAAGATCTACATTATATATACAAATGAGCACAATTGGTTTACCCATGTGGGGTACACCTAGATTTTTAAGAATTGTGAGCCTCAATATAAATGGCTCTGATTTACCTTTGTACATGCTGCAGGAGCTTTGCACAATCAAGACAATGTCATAGCGATTGCCACTGTGGAAAGATAAAGGGGCAGATCCAGATATCTGCACATGGCATGCATGGATAAGTACTGGTTCATTGTGCAAACTAAATAACCTGCATAGAATGGAAAGGACTGTACTCATGTTGTTGTTATTATTATTATTATTATTATTATTATTATTATTATTATTTCCATTTATATACTGCCCCATAGCCGAAGCTCTCTGGGCAGTTTACAAAAATTAAAAGCATTAAACATTAAAAAAAAACGATATACAAAATTTAAAACCATAAAAAGCATAAAAACAAGTTATAATTACAATATCCTTTAAAAACAACAATTCTGAGTCAAAGCACAACAACAACAACAACACAAAACCCTCAACATATGCTGTTAAATGCCAGGGAGAAGAGGAAAGTCTTAACCTGGTGCCAAAAAGATAACAATGTTGGTGCCAGGCGAGCCTCATCGGGGAGATCATTCCATAATTGGGGGGCCACTACTGAAAAGGCCCTCTCCCTTGTTGCCACACTCCGTGCTTCCCTCGGAGTAGGCAACTGGAGGAGGACCTTAGATGTGGATCATAGTGTACGAGTAGGTTCATGTCGGGAAAGGCGTTCCATCAGGTATTGTGGTCCCAAGCTGTGTAAGGCTTTATAGGTTAGAACCAGCACCTTGAATGGGGCTAGGAAACGTATAGGCAGCCAATGCAAGTGTGCCAGCGTCAGTCTTATATGTTCGAACCTTCTGGTTCCTGATATCAATCTGGCCACTGCATTTTGCACAAGCTGCAGCTTCTGAACCATCTTTAAAGGCAGCCCCACGTAGAGTGCATTGCAGTAATCCAAGTTAGAGTGTACCAGAGCGTAGATGACTGAAGCCAGGTTATCCCTGTCCAGATAGGGGTGTAGTTGAGCCACCAACCAAAGTTGGTAGAAGGCACTCTGTGCCACCGAGGCCACCTGAGCCTCAAGTGACAGAGATGGTTCTAGGAGAACCCCCAAGCTATGAACCCGCTCCTTCAGGGGGAGTGCAACCCCATCCAGAACAGGTTGAACACCCTCTATCTGATCAGCAGAACCACCCACTAACAGCATCTCAGTCTTGTCTGGATTGAATTTCATGTTGATACAGCCATACACATGCCGTGTGCCCTGCTAATTTACATTGGGGCATACAGTATGCTGGTTTCATTAGTGTCAAAATCCCAGTACAGTACACACAGATCCACCCCCAAGTCTCAGTTGACCTACCACCTAGACCCCCAACCTTACTTGAAGAAATCTCCTTTGCTGCTTCCCTTGCTGCCACCAGTGTCACTGCTTTATCTCTGAGAGGAGGTCCATCTTCATACCGGTGATTGGCGACAGCAAGTAAACATCACATGACATCATGCTGGTTTAAAATGTTTAATGTTTTTAATCTTTGTAAGCCACCCAGAGAGCTTCAGCTATGGGGTGGTAAATAACCATAATAAATAATAACAATAACAATAATAATCACACAGGGATATCATGTAAAAAACAACTAATCAGAAAAGCATAATATGGTGATATATGACATCATGGTGCACAGTGCAAACTACAGCTCCCAAGAACTTGAGAATTGTCATTCAAGCTCACATGGGTAAATTTGTTACTTTATGAATCAATAACAAATTCACCCAGGCTACATTCATCCATCACTAGTCAATACCACGGAGCACAGGCCTTCTCTCCTTCTCACACAATCATAATCACATGGGTGGGTAGGTGTGGGTGTGAACACATCCACATACGGCTCTTGCCAGAGCAATCTGTTAGGGATGTGTATCATATTGTTAAAATGTACGATAACGATACGATAAGGTCATTATCGTGCACATATGTGCCAAATTTGAGATCGATCCCTCCAACCCTCGATTTTATATGAATTTATTAAAGATCGTTTCAGTTCTGACAAATCTACACATATGTGCCAAATTTGAGATCGATCCCTCCAACTCTCAATTTTATATGAATTATTAAAGATCGTTTCAGTTCTGACAGATCAGAATGACAGCTCGCTATGTGCGTTCATTCAGACCTGTCAGAACGGAAACGATCTTTTAAAAATTCATATAAAATCGAGGGTTGGAGGGATCGATCTCAAATTTCATACACATACTTAGGCATACCCCATAAGCACCGTAACCAAGTTTCAAGCCTCTAACTTTTAAAATACAGAAGTTATAGGCATTTTGTTCTTTAAAAATAGGGCTGCAAAAAATATCATTTTTTCACGATTTTTATCGTGAAGACGATGCGGTTCATCTACGATATGAATGAAGATGATAATTTTTTTGGTCTGAAATTATGATAACAATAAACAACGATATTTTTGGCATACACACCCCTATAATCTGTCTGCTTGGAGCTATCCAAGGTCCTGCATTTTCAATCTTGTATATCCTGCTTCCTACTGACAGACTAAGCCACACTCAGGCATTGCTGATCAGTCCCCATGGGCTCTCAGTTGTGGTTCAAACAGGACATCTAAATCATATCCACCACAGGACTCCCTCTGTTTGCTATCACTAAATCTTCTCTTCTCTATGCTAAACACACCCAGCTCTTTCAATCTTCTAGCCACTTTGGTCTCTCTCTCTCTTTTTTCTCTCTGAATTGGGTTGGCAGGCTTCTTGATTTGTTTTGTCTCATTCCTCATTTTATTTTCTGATGAATTTAGCATCATTCAGATCAGTCTTACCTCATTAACAAAGTATGAGATGTTCTGCAAGAAAACCTGGAGTACCCACATAAGCAGTACCAGGTTACCAATACACCCGGCTATGTCAATGGTTTGCCCAAATCCATTCTCTGATGGCAGAGAATGGATTTGAGTAGATTTCCTAACTTCATGTATTGGAATGTAAAGCCAAGACATCATAACAGCATCATCCAGTCTGGTTATGTCACCCATTCCCTTGGGTCACTGTCCTTGATGTGTTTTCTTGAGAAGCTTCCAAAGAAGACAGAACTGTGTGTCTGGATTTGGACTATTATAATCGAAGCTATTTGATGAATGTGAACTTTGCTCTGTTTGAGAGATCTATATGAGCCCCTTCCCCATGCATAGATGGATTAACCAACTTGTTCATAAATCATCTGCAGTAACATCCTCCTGTTATATTTAAAGATGGAATATTATGAGCCAGAATTACAGCGCTTATTTGAATCACCTTCCTGACATTCTGAAAAGTTCCATTCTTCTGAGTAATTGTTTCCTTCTTCCCTTTTTTTTTTGTTCTCATTCATCTTCTTTCAATGGGCAAGGGGCAGAAGTTAGAATTCTTTTGAGAAGAAAGTAGCAAAGTCTGCTGGAATAGTCATAGATTCTAGTAACCCTTGTCTGCTCCCAGGCTTTTAACCTTCTGTTTCTTTTTCCACACTTTGTTTCCCCTTTTGTGACGAGATGAAAAGCATTAAATCATACCAAGTTTCTGACCTTTGAAGTCCTGACAGCAAAAACGGTAAAACTATGGATATTGTTCTGAAACACATTCCAAGAACGTACTCCCTTTGTTCTCCTGCCTCCTGCTCAGCTATCAGGAAAATGTTCGAAAAGTACGTCAATCCATTGAGAGCAAAAGTGATACTTTCTTCTTGTAAGTTTAATTTATGAGCTCCATATTGCTGTAGTAATAGACAGAGGGGAAGGAGGAACTGGGCAAGTATTGAATATTGTATACATATTGCATCAGAATTTTAGGAGAGGAATATGGAAGCCTAAAATATGGTTGCAGTTTGCAAGAGGTATCCTGGGGTGAGATGGGGGTGCTGCTGCATGCAACAGGACTTACTCCTAAGTAAACCTGCTTAAGTTAATGATGCCTACATACACAAGCACAGTTCCCTTAAGGCTGGTACTGTCATTTGCTACTACTAAACCATTAAACGGGCTGGATAAATATTTTTCTGTGCAAAGAAAGAACAGATGATAGTCATTCATCCCACCACTTAAATTTCTTACCAGAGCTCTAAAACCTTTTTACCATCAGTAAATATATTTATGTTTTAGTAGTTGATCTTTAATACCTGCTATTTTTATCTTGTGTTTAATCTGTCCTTCTACCAAGGAGTTCAGGGCATCATATGTGGTCCCCATCAAAACACACACACACATTCTATATTCAGAACAACACTGTGAGATAGTGGCTGGGATGTGGCCTAAAGACATGTGGTAAATTATATGGCTGAGTAGGGATTTGAACCTGGGTCTCCATGTTTCATGTCCAACACCTTAAAAACTTAGCCACTAGTGCAGTGTGCAGTATCAGGCCAAGGGTCCATCTAGTCCAGCATTCTGTTCACACAGTGCCCAATCAGCTGTTGACAGGGAACCCACAAGTGGGACACAAGTGCAACAGCACCTGCCACCCATGTTCCCCAGCAACTGGTATACATAGGCATACTGCCTCTGATACTAGAGTAGCATATAGCCATTAGGACCTGTAGCTATTAAGAGCATTATCCTCCATGAATTTGCCCATTCCCCTTTTAAAGCCATCTTCACTTGTATCTGTATTCACATATGATCTTTGTTTTTTTCTTTTCTTTTCAAATAAATAAATATTCGTGCATGTTTCCATGTGCATTTTCTCAAATGTATACATCAATTGTGCATGTTTTGGGAACCTGAGCATTTTTCTCCCAGTGATTCAAGAGTGTTTTCTGTGCATTTTTCAGAGGTACTCATTTTCTCATGCTTATTTTTCAGATGTATGCATTTGCAAACATTTTGTGTGTGGGGTGGGTTGTTTGTGTGTTTGTTTGCAAATCACATTGCAAGCTCAGAAAACTACAGACTTCTGTGTCGACATTCAAGTCTCAGAGGTGCAAACTTGGGTAAATTCTGGTCTAACATTAACTGAAGCTAATTTCTCATACCTCTTCTGTACGTGGAGTACAGTGAACACTGCCTGCATATAATAGACTCTCCTTTAATATTCTGAGCCAGGGAAGAACATCAGAGGGAAATCAACTCAATGAGATAAGCACCATGAGCTGGACAAGTTTGTATATCAAACCCAATAATAATTACAATTTTTTTTTGCAAGATCACATCATATGCACTCTGGGAAGTGCTGTGCATGCCAACTACCTTAGTATGTGTACAGTTAAGTGAGTGTGTGAATGAGTCCCAAAGTGGCACCAATTCCTGTAAAACTAAGCAGGGTTGGATCCAGATTTAAGGTTGGATCCAGATTTAATTATGCTTAGAGAGCACCCATTGCAATCAATGAGACTTCAGTTAGTCATGATTAACCTAAATCCCTGGCGGGCACAGCTCTGAACTTAGAAGCTGCGATGTGTACCCTAAATTGCCAGGCCTGGATCCAAACTTTGCAATTTTGGTTCCGAAAGTATCATCTACTCTCTTATAACTCTTTAGTATCCCAGGTTCTGTTTGACTCGTGCGAATCACTTTGGACAAAAACAGTGATATTCAAAGTTTGCACGCTAGGTATTCCCCCCCCCCCCCAGGTATTTATTAACATTGGAACAGGATGAGGCCAAACGGATTATTAAGCAAAGACTAGCGGATATGGACCTTCAGGAGCTCCGCGGAATGACCCGAGGCCCCTGTTCTCCCCATTCTTTGGGCCTTTTAGATTCTGCCCACAGAGGGGTGCAGGCATATTTAAATTGGCTTACTGTAGCTAAATACAGAAGGGCCTTCACGCTGGCCAGATTTAATGTCCTTCCATCTAAGCTACTGGAGGGTAGATTTAAAAAAAATCCCAGCAGACAATCGATGCTGTCCATGTAATAACTATGAGGTGGAGAATGTGGAACATGTACTGTTTTTCTGCAACTTTTATAACAAGGCTAGGGATGATCTGTTACGTTCCATTATGCAGCGTTTTTCGGGATGTACCAGGGAAACCCTGTTGGCTAACCTTCTCCAGGGCTCAAATAAGTACATAACCCTGCAAGTAGCAAAATCCCTCTGTGCTGCGATGAGGAACAGAATCCAGCTGAGTAAGTAAGGAGCTACAGGAAATTGGAATTTTTAAGTATTAATTAACAAGACACACGGTGCACAGATAGTAAGAAAAGATCGAGTACGCTTACAACATATTGGGTCTGTTAGGGCTCGAGGGAAAGTATCACTTATTCTATAGAGATTGCTGAACATTCAAAACTTACTAAGTCTGCATTTTAACTTATAAGTTTTTTCCCCCTTATGTTCTGTTTAAATCGCAGTTGTATTGTCTGTGGACTTTTAACAATAGTTGAGTGTGTCAACCTAAATCCCATTGATTTCAATAAGTATACTCTAACTAAATTGGGATTCAACCCAATATGTATGTAATATGTTGCATTCTCAAACATATTACCAGGCATGGTTATTTTCTGCCAGGTCAAAACAGGCTGATAGCAATTCTGTGATTTTGGAGTGTGACAAGTCCCTCTGAATGATCCTCCTTGAATGTTATCCCATATTTTATCCAGACTAGCAGATAATCTGTGAGAGCATTTTCAGGCAGCTCATGTGCACACATCCATATTATAAGTCCACACGTTACACATCTTCCCCACCGCAACATCGGGTTGTGACTTGAACGTATGAACGAGCCATCACGAATCGAACATTTCCCAATGGAGTTTAAACACATTTAAGTCCAAGGCAATTGGTGCAAAGATTTAATATACGGTAAAAGCATAGGCATGTGCAAGGGGTGTGCTCAGTGTGCCCAGGCACAACTTAATATCTTGGGGGGGGGGGCTCCACTTTCCCCTCCATCCCACCCCACTGCTCCAATCGGCACACTTTCCGGGGCCGGCCTTACCAGGAACAAAGCGGATGCCACGCCTTGAATCCCGACCCTGCCAGCCTGCCAGCTTACTTTATTTTCCTTAGTGGGGACATGTGCACCCGCATTGCCAGCACACTGTCGCTGTAAGGTCTTTCTGCCTTCAGGATCCATGCTATATGGCAACATGCTGGCAATCCACATGACCCCACTAAGGAAAATAATGTAAGCCGGCTGGGAGGCTTATGTTTTTATATCACATTATTATATTGTATTTGCAAGATCTTAGGAACATAGGTGCATAGGAAGCTGCCTTATACTGAGTCAGACCGTAGATCCATCTGGCCCAGCACTGTCGACACTGACCGGCAGCAGCTGTCCAGGATTCCAGGCAGAAATTTTTCCAGCCCTGCCTGGAGATGCTGAGGATTGGACCAGGGACCTCCTGTGTGCAAAGCAGCTGCTCTACCACTACGCCATGGGCCTTTTTGTAAACCACCTAGAGAGCTTTCGCTGTTAGCCAATATAGAAATGTAACAAGGGAAAGGAAAGGAAATGGCACTTCTACATGCATTTGAGTGAATGGTCTTAGAAGCCTCCCTATGACTGCAAACGCTGTTTGTAAGTCTCTTGATCAATGGAAGCCTTCACACGAACACTAAATTCATGAAGGCCAAAGGTAGGGTGACCAGATAAAATCCAGGTCAGAGCTCATGTAACTTTAACAGTTGTAGAGCAAAGGGAATTTCAGCCAGTGTCATCTGTATGCAATTAGTTCCTGGTGAAATTCACTCTTCATCACAACAGTTAAAGTTGCAGGGGCCCTGCCTTCTTTTGTATATGGTCACTCTAGTATAGTGTCTGCAACTTTAACTGTTGTGATGAAGAGGGAATTTCACCAGGAACTAATTGCATACAAATGACTCTGGCTGAAATTCTCTACAACTGTTAAAGTTACATGAGCCCTGACCTGGATTTTATCTGGTCAGCCTAGCCAAAGGTGGAGTAGCCAAGGCAGTGTGTGCAGGAGCACTGGGGGCAGAGGCATCGCACATGCCCTCCCACCCTCTCCCCATGTTTCGTCCTCATGCATTCTGGCTAACACCTGAACAGGGCTACATAGATGACACAAAACCGTTGTCTTGATTAACTGATCTGAGCACAGAAAATTATGTTTTCGTTTCACTGTCTCTGTCACCAAAGGGATCTTGGCATTAGTATAAATGGCAAGACGTTGAAAATATGCCTTCCTGTGTCAGGAGAAATTAAGAAAAAGACCTCTCTAAGATTAATTTTGGAGAAGTTTCTTCTGTTCACCATGTCAGCTATAACACACACAAAGTAATGGGATACCTCTTCCCCATTTATTTAATATATTTGTTACATCCAAGGAAGTGGAGGCATCAAACTATTTTTTAAAAGGAACGTAGGAAAATAAGAGGCCTATTACCTTTACATTTTATGAGTTGCTTGCTCTCTGGTGTTTGTCAAGACAAATAGAATTGCATACTGTGAGCGACTCAGAACAGAACCTCCATATCAATCATCCACCTGGCTCTACATAAATTCTGTAGGGCATTCAGGACATTTTGCTGTCTATGAATATTTTAGACAAGAAGAATCCCTGAAAGCTTCCTGATGGATTAAGAGAGGAAAGTGGGACTTTGGTGTTGTTTTATAGCTGTTGCCAAAAACGCTGCCTCTATTACAGCGCTTTGGTGAAGGCAAGCTTCTTTCAACAAAAGAATACACAGCACAGTGGAATATTGCTGGTTCCTTTGAACACAAACTCATTGGAAAGTAATGATATATTTAACATATTAGTGTTATGTGAACTACATGCAGAAAAATGGGATGACGTGTTAAGCTTCAGTTTAAAAGCAAATTAAAAACTTTGGTGCTTCTTTAAGGTGAATCATATGAAGGAAAGCAGCAAACACATCTCTAGTTTAATCTAGGCCAAACCTACACCAAGGTCCCCTCTACAAGGATTCACTTTTGCGCCTGGTTAGGCGATTATGCGCATAATCGCAGAAGCGCATTTACGCCTAATCCCTCTGTACGAGAGGCGGCGAGAGGTGGCGAAGCGCATTAACAGATGTCCAAAATGCGCTTTACAAGTAGTTAATGCGCATAAGCGCTTATTCACACAGTCAAAATGCGCTTTAACGGACGGAGCAAAATAAAACTCGGGATTTAACGCGCATTCGATAATGCGCATAATCAGGGAGATAACGCGCCTCTATGCCCGATTTGCGCTCCGTTCTTGTAGAGGTCATTTTTTTAATGCGCCTTGAAAGAGCTTTAAATGCCTCTTGTAGAGGCACCCTAAATCAAACACAGTCCAACACAATGCAACCAACCAGAGGCTAAAAATTTCCAGTCATTTCCAACTGGCCACAATTCCCCAATTAGAGGATGCTGGCTTATGCAACCATGAAACGTTTAACCACCTCCAGGTGGTAGAATACCAAACTTGCCCTTGTCATCCATTTTATGCATTATTTAGCATTCCGTGGTCCCATCTTTTCAGAAAAGATGTGTGTTGGAAAGAGGCCTAATGTTGTGGTCATGATGATTTGCTGTTCTTCTCCTTCTCTCTTCACTCTTCACATTTCTCCTTCTCTCTTCACACAGCACATACTTCAACTATGGAACTGACTTCCACAAATGTAGTGATGGCCATCAATTTGGATGCCTTTCAAAGGGAATTGGACAAATTCATGGAGGAGAAGGCTATAAAAGGCTACTAGTCCTGATCATGCTAAGCTGCCTCCAGTGTCAGAGGTAGTTTGCCTATGTATACCAGCTGCTGGGGAACAGGGGTGGGAGGGAGCTGTTGCACTCTTGTCCTGCTTGTGGGTTTCCTGTGTGAAGCCTGTTGGCCACGATATAAACAGAATGTTGAACTAGATGGACCCTTGGCCTGATCCAACATAGCTCTTCCTATGTTCTTGTGGTCTTTCTCCAGTGATTGCATGCTGAGTGGTCACCAAACAAATTTTTAACATCTGGTGCTCATATGGTGGTGGTTAGCCTCCAAATCATATTCTTGCTCCCTGTCATATTCCACATATTCCAATTTTTATTCTTCTTCCATATCAGGAACAGCCCTCTGGCTTGTCTCTCGCCCAACAAACCAGTGTTCTTATTCCGCGCATCACACTAAACAACTGAGGGACACATCACTAAAGATGGAGTGTCCCTCAGTTGTCTAGCTGCTCCCATCTACAGTGAGAGTAACTGGGAAGTGTGCACTAGCATACTCACTCATTCCCAACAACCTATGGCTTAACAAAACCCTGAGTTGTTTTGACATCTGAACTGGACCAGAGTGTGTCAAGCTCCCAACAACCCCAAATACCAGAAAGTTTAGTTATTTTTGGTTTACTGAGTCATAAGTTGTTCAGGCTGTTGTTGTTGTTGTTGTTGTTAATGATAATAATAATAATAATAATAATAATAATAATTTCCTCCCTTTTCTTAAAAAGGAAGCCACTATAAAGCAATAGACATTTTTGCATAACTGAATAACTAAAAGAAAATACAGCACAGTAGAATCCTCATATAAGCCAGCAAGGACACACTTGAATATACCATCAAAAGAGAGACATCATCAAAGGAGCCATGTATTTTCTGCATGGTGGAAGTCCAGCAGTGATGGAATCAGGCAGGTTTTCCTCAGAAGCATGTTCCACTGCGTGGCACTATGTATTGGCTCCAACTGTTGCACAAGCAATGGGATTTCTGCTTGCACAGTCCTCTTCTTCCCCCTGCACCCTAAATCTGATCCGGAGGGTCACCCAACCTTCCAGCGAAAATTTGATGGGCACGTGGGTGGCTGCAGAAATCCGTTTCACTAGTAGTTTCTCTTCCACTAGTGGATGGACACAGTTGGATCCAACCCTATGACTGAGAAAGCCCTGCCTTATGTGCCAGCCCAGCATGATTCAGATGGCAAGAGGCTCTGAAGAAGAATCTCCCAAGTCATCCTAAATATTCAAGTATCAGTAAAATTGGTCCAAGATATCACAGCCCCATACTATTTTTCATAGCCTTAAAGGTTAAAAACCAAGACATCCAATTAGGCCCAGGAACAAATTGGCAACTATTAAGTTGATGCAATATCAGAATAATATGCCACATCCATGTTGCTAACACCCTGGGAGCTGCAGGAAGATCACGCACTAAGCTTATTTCAAATGGACAGTGGCTACCATGTAACCATTTGGGCCTAACCTACCTCACAGGGTTGTTGTGAGGATAAAACAGCAGGTTCAGTCACTGGCGTCTTCCAAGTAGCGCAACCAGAAAAGGTTCCTGTCTGAAGCTCTGTAGAGCTCCTGCCAAAATCAACATAGACAATAGTAAGGCAGTAGAGGCTGGTGACCCCAATGAAAAATAATAATAATTTTTTGTTCTACTGCACCAACATTGTCCACAAACCTGCAATTTGGACTACAGAACAAAATGTTTACCACCTTTAGGAATGTCATCTTTGCTTTCAACTTGTTTACCGCCCATAGGACACCAGCTGAAGATCAGCCTGCTTGAGAGTTGGCGGCATTTGTGCTCAAAACTTTATAATTTGTTACGTGACAAAATATTTTTCTTTATTAGCAAATCTATTAAACAGGCCTCAGCTAGTATCAGTGCAGTACATCTGTTGTGGTAATGGATATGAATTTGCCAAGCTATTCTCTCATTCTGTGAAGTACGAATAAAACAAGCCCAGCCCATTAACAAGGACTAGGCAAATGATCACACTCTATCATTTTCAAAGGAACTGATGGAATGTGAAATGAGTTTCCTGGCAGTAAAACTACATGGAAGTAAAGAAATCGTAAGAAAGTTAGATGACAGATAGATAGATGATAGATATAGAGATAGATAGATAGATAGATAGATAGATAGATAGATGTACAGCTGCATTGAGAACAGAAAATGAGTACACTGTCATGAACCAGGACTTTGAACCCTTATCCTCAGAAGATCCTGACCACTCATTCTCAGAAGAAGAAGCTCCTGAGATAACTGTTCAGAGCTGGGTTACAGGCTTCCACCGCTTCAGGACTCAGTTCTCCAGGAAGAGTGACTAGAGGACCTGTCCCCTGCATCCAGAGGATGATGCACTGCCATCGTCAGACTCTTACAACTCCAACCATGATGAAGATCCCAGTATGCCATATAAGGCTGCTAAAACAGGCAAGCCCCTTTAAGAGAAAAAGTCTTAGCCAGCATGGACACAGTGGTAACCACCCTAAAGAATGCCAAACCCCTGTTTAAGGCTCAGTCACGATCTGCTGCTTGTTGGAGCAACACAGACAAGCTTGTCCGGCTGCCAACCAGAGCATCCCTTAGAGCTTTCTGTGGTGATCTCCTTTTCCTGCTCCTGCCTTCCTGGAAAACCTGTCTTGACCACATCCCTGTAAAGAACCAATCCATAGTGGAATCCTGAAACCCTGGTCTCACCAGCACCCAGCGATGCTCAGCACTCACTGTGACAGAGAAAGAACAAAACATATGTCCTTCTTCCTGATTCCTTGCACGAGCAATGAACTATTGATATTCTAATCAAAAATTCTGGGGTCCTGCCATGCTCTCTTTGCCTCTGCCACTATTGCCTTGCTAAAGTCCTTGCCAGGGTCCTGTTCACAAAGGCTTGGGCATGGAGAGGATCTAGGGAACTGACTAATAATCCAAGATACAGATGAGGAGCAGGCCAGGAGCAAGGTCAAGGCAGTCCAAGATCAAAACCAGCAAGTACTTGGAGCTCAGGGACAGACAAGGATTCAGCCAGAAGAGTGATCAAAGACAATTCAAGCTTACTTACAGGAGTTCCACCAGAGGAAGTACTAGGGAAACAAGGGCAAGCTATACTGGGTCCAGAGCTCAGGAAGAGATGTCGTTCTAGCAACATTCCCAGCCTGGAACTGAGGCTTTTAAGCAGGAGATGCCAGAACTCTACCCAAGGTGCAGCAGTGGCTCAATAGAGGCTTCTGGAAGAAGTCCTCCTCATGAGAAGAACCCCTAATATGAGGAGCCCTTCACTCACAATGACTCCTTTGCTCCAACCGCACACTTCTCCAGACCATAAGGACTGGAACCTGCCCCTTCAGGCATTGTCACTCATGTTCCACCTCTGCCTCTGAAGGAGTGCTCTAGCTGGGCCATGACATCCAGGTCCTCACCTGGAGACAGCATCTATACTTTTAAATGATCCAAGAGCTAAGACAAGATGCAGTTGCTGTCCATCCATTCCCATTACTTTCCATCACTGATCCTTTCAGCTACTCTTCATCTACAGAATTGCCTTGGTTTATACAGCCATTCCATCTTTTCTTTCCTAACAGTTTTTTTTTCTGGTAAGAAAAAAGACGGACAAATCAGTGGAAAAACAGATAAATGGATGCCCTTTGCAGCAAAGGGAAGGGCAGGGGAAGACAGAGTTTTAAAATATTGATCTTAAGAGAGAGAGAGAGGGAACATGAGTGCACACACAGGTAAATTTATTCCTCTAAATATTTACTTGTATTTAGTTATTTATTCAAATATATAGTGGCATTCAAAGTGTGTCCCTGGCTAGGTGGGGAGTTCACCCTAGCAGGGAAAGCAGAACACTTTGAAAGCACAAATCCAGCCAGAGCCACACTTTTAAACTATGTCCCTGTCTTGGTCCTGGGGGAGAAGAGAAAAGGGGAAGAAGGAAAGAATAGGGGGTGTCAGAAACACAGAGAGAGTTGGCTCTGGTCACCACCACTCTGGTGTCACCCACCCCCAGCATATGTTCACCAACAGATTGACCCCAATGAAACGCAGTCCTCAACAGAAAAAAATAGGTTCCCCACCACTTGTATAGCCCACCATGTTTAGGCTTGGGGCAGTAATAGCAGATAATGAAATATCCTATTCATTGCGAGCGGAGAAGAAATCACACGAAATAAGACACAGACACCAGAGCTTGGTATAAACTAGGGCCTCTTTATTTAATATGGAGATTCTCCCCTCCATGGATCTGAGTATGAACGTGCGGGAATCTCGCTTATTAATCTCAGGCAACTAGCCTGCCAATCAGGGCGAGCCACTCCATTGAACCCAGGGGTCGGGTATACCCGGCCCCCTATTCAAACAACACTTGAGTGTTTGGTGAGACCATCTGCGTCATCCACAGCCTGGGCTGCACAGCTCGGGTAGATGAGACAAGCCGGTCCCCAAAGGCAAGCCATATCCTGACACGGGAGCTGCACAGCCCCCGAGGAGCAGGGCCTCTTGACTTGCCAATCACCTTAAAGGTGCCTGAGTGCTCACTATTCCTATCCTCATCCCCCCAAAATCCCCGCACCATCCGCCAAAGAAGGGAGTCAAGCCTCAGCTTTGGCAACCTACCCCCACCTGAACTGGAAGAATTCCAGCAGGGCCACGCTCAGATCCTGCAGGAAAATGTCATTCCCTGCATCAGAGAGATGAACTCCATCTGCCCTGTATAAATCCCCTCTGGCAATTAGAATATCCGGGTGTGGGATAGTTACTCCTCGCCGGTCATGAAAGAATAACCTAAATTCCCTAGTAACATTTTAATTGCCCTATTTACACAGTGGGCATTCCAACCTTCACGCCATTGAACTCTAGGGAGCATGTTCGACCACACTATCCAAGTGTCTGGCCACTGGCTCCATATGAACTCGAAATCTAACTTAGCTTGTATAATCAGGGCCTTCCCCTTAGAAGGCCCAAGTCATTCCCACCCAAGTGTACACCAACACCTTGGGCACCACGGGCACATTACCAGACCTCCCCAGCACAAGCCACGCCTCCCCAAACACTGATGGACCGAGACCCAGCTGTGTGCCGCAGCTGCTCGCGTCACCCTACGGCTGGCCCAGAACACCCATTGTGTTCACTGGCGAGGACTTCCAGGCGCTGGTCTCCTCCTATGCCCTGCAGAAGACAAATATCTGTTTACCATATACTCCTGAGTGCCCATTTCCAAACATAAGCCTTGAAGTCACCGGGCCGCCACCTCCCTATGGCGCGTATCTTAGCACTGCCCATCCCTATTGCAGCCACAGTAGATGCTGCAGCAGTCGTAAATGAATGGATGCCAAATGGTAATTTCTCAAACCCAGTGCCCTTAATGCCTTCTTTGCCACCATCCAGAACTGATATGTAGTTAATGGGGACTTGTTTAAATGACGGGAGAGGAAGCCAGGCTCGCTTCCCCTGAAAGCCAAGTAGCAGTTCAGGACTGCAACGGGGCAGAGCTCCCTAAGTGGGGCCTCCGCCAACGGAATGAATGAGCCTCTGCCTCCCTGAACAGTCTTAAACCTTTGCAGCCCTAGGACTACCTTGTCCTCCAATCTCTGCACATTTCCCCACTGCTGTGCTCCGCCTGCTTGATCTGACTTGGAGCATGCGAGCAATTCCCCAATTCTAAACGCGTCAGAAAAGGCAGTAACAGCCAAGGCATGGAATAACGCCTGTTCAAATACTGAAAGCAGAGGGATACCCATTGTCTTTCAACCAATTAATAAGTCAGGGGGAATAGGCTGACGTGACTCAGGAACAGGCAGGGCCAACCTAGCCCATCCCTCAAGCATCTTTCTTATGCGGAAGCCCTACGTGACGCCAGGCCACCCATATGCCTTTAACATAAATGAGAGTCCAGCCAGCTTACTTCTGATGTTATGAGTGGACAGACCAGTGCGGTGTAAAACCACACAGAACTCTATCAAGTGCTCTATTGGAATAGGCCAGAGGACTGGAAGATGCCGCCTGGGCCTGAAAACACCGAACTCCCTACCTGCTCTCTCTTAAGCTGCAAGTGTGCTGGGAGCCGCCGATCTCATAATGGCTTCCGCCACCTCACCTCTCCAAGACCCCATAGAAAACTGGGCATGGGATCTGGGTGCAACCTGGCTGTGGAATCTGGACATCCTGAACCATTGTGCTAGCAGCCGTAGCTGTTTCTGTCTCACAGACTTATGTTTCCGGCACTGGTTCCTTTGAAGTCATCACTTGCTCGACACGTGTTTCAAAATCCCCAACTGTGGCCATAGTTTCTCTCCTAGATCCCCAAGCACACTGGGCCAACTTCAGGAACCTGTATATCTGGCAACATGACCCGGTGTTGCCGACTTCATTATCCAGCCCAGGAATATGGTGGCCAAAATAGAGATTGCTTGATGGCTACCAGGACTCATGGCCCTGTCAGTCCCATTCCTGAGGTTCCTTAGAGGACAAAGAAGGAACGACGTGAACAATGGCCGGCTGTCAGGCCAAAATGAACATAGGCTAATAACTTTGGTCCAAAACCCAATCACTACTGCAAAGGAAAGATCTCTAGGAATAACCAATCTTGACATTGTAGCTTCTATAGTATGCCAACCAGTGCTAATACCCATAAGGAATAAGCATGGCATCTTAATGGATTAAACCATGGGAACACTTTAAGATGTGCAAAGGGGGATAAGGGATAAGCCTAAAACATGGCTGGCCTTTACATCCCTAACTTAGTCCAATGCTCACTGGTTCTAGGCTAAACAGGTAGCACTAGGGCCCCTTAAGAAGGGCTCTAAACTATCAAAGAATGCCTTCCCTATACAGGTAATTGGCAGAAGGGCCAAGCTACGAATTTACCTATTGACTTTTGGCATTACTCTATGGGCATCCCTACCCTCACACTTCCAGCGCACAGGGAGCAAGTTATCTGGCTATCAACATATCTCCCAAGTCTGCCCTAGCCTGTAAAGTTGAGGACTTCCGGTCTAGGGACTCTATGGGCACCATAGCTGCAGCGGGGCAGAAACCATTTATAGAGGAGATGCCACTACAGCATGCCTAGCTTGCCATCCCACCAGGATGGAGGCCAACTGACCAAGACCAAACTGTGAGACAACAGTTGCTCGTGTCGTTCTCAAGCTGGCCCAGATACCTTGCTGCCTCAGCAGATTAGGATCCACATGGTCTGTAGTGTCCTTCACCAATCTCCCTTGACTAGGATGGGCCATAAGGCCTAAAACTCCTCTCTTTAGTTCTGAAAAACTAAATTCCCTATCTATTCAGTGGTATGCCATCACGGGTCACATGGCTTGGGTCATTGCTTGTCCCAGATCCCCAGGCACACCAGGCGTAGGATCCTGGTACTGTCTGGCCGCAAGGGCCAACTATGTGAACATGGACGTCTGGCTGTTTGACAGGTGATGCCAACTTCAGAAACCTGCCCAAATATGACAGGCAAAATGGAGTGTAATTGAGGGCAACCAGGACTTATGGCCCTGACCAGCCCCATCCTGAAGTTCCCCAGGTGACAAGGAGGCAACTAAATGAGTCGTAGCAAGCTGGCAGGCCAAGTTAAACAAAGGCTAATTATAATTTTTTGGCCTGAGCCCGATCACTACTGCAAAATGAAACAAATCTCAATATCACTGCTTCCAACCCAGGTGGAGACCTAAATGTTTATGTAGCAATAAGGGTGTCTGGCCCCATTAAATGATACTCCTCCTCTCCACTGTATCCTCACAGCAGCCTTGTGAGATAAGATATGCAAAAAACAAAACAAAACCAGCAACTGGCCCAAAGCTAGGCAGTGAGCTTTATACATAGCAGTGTGGATACTAGAACGCAAATCTCCTGAGTCCCAATCTAATGATCTAACCACTAACCAAACTGTCTGTTATTTATTATTGGGGGCAGCCTTATACTAAGACCAATGGTCCACCTGGCCCTTTATAGTTAACACTGGAAGGAGCAGCTCATCATGGCCTCAGTCCCCCAAGGAAGTAGTCCCCAATCAAACATTCTAACCACTACACCACACTGTCCATTACTATGTTTTGTTTGTTATTGGAAGGCAGCCTTATACTGAGTTAGACCAATGGTCTGCCCAGCCCTTTTATTGTTAAGATTGTTTTGTTGTTAAGACTAAATTGCTAACACTGAAAGAAAAGAAAAAAAGGCAGTAGCTCATCATGGTCTCAGTCCACCCAAGCTAACATTCCAACCACTACACTCCGCTGTCTCTCATTTATTATTGAGAAGCAGCCTTATACTGAGTCAGACCAACATTCCACCCAGCCCTTTTACTGTTAATACTAAAAAGTCAGTGGCTCATCATGGCCTGTCTACCCAATCTAACATCCAACCACTACACCGCACTGTCTCTCATTTATTTATTATTAGGAGGCAGCCTTATACTGAGTCAGATCAATGATCCACACAGCCATTTTACTGTAAATGCTGCAGCTCTCTATAGCCCCAGTCCATGCAGAAATATCTGGCCTACACCTGCTGACAAGCACAGGCTAGTGTGTCTTTGAGGGAGGTGGGGCCGCTGCAGAGACCCAGCCTCCCAGACCCTAAATGCAGCCCCACTTAAAATGGATCCTGCCTACCAATATCCCTTTGCTCCACAAAATGGCTGCTAGGCCAACTGGGCCCATGCTGTGACCTGCCAATCCCCAGGGCTGTTAAAGTGGGGCCTACTGAGTAGAGCCCTGGCTATATCCCCGGCACTCCAGCAGATTCTGCCTCCCAGCCCCACACTGGATGTTGAGGGTAAGAAATTGGGAATGATCCAGCCAGATCACGCTTCCCCAAGCTGGTGCCTGCGGACATCTCAGCAGCTTCTTGGGGGGGGGGGGGGGGAGAAGGCATTCCAAGCATAGCAATCCAACCCACAAGAGGGGAATGCAAAAGAAAGCCTCCCAGAAGCAATACTACCGCCTAGACCACTCCACCCGACCCCAGAGAAAACAGACGCTTGAGCAGCAGGTAATCCCATCCATGCCCCTACTCATGAGTAACGAATACTACTGTAGTCTTTGTATGCGGCACCCTCAGCTCCATGGGGAGGGCCAAGGGCAGGCAAGCCGCTCTTTCAAAAAACCCATCCCCCCAACTCCAAACCATTTGGGCGGGAAGCCTCCTAGCCCCAGCTCTAAGCCTCCTAGCCCCAGCTCTCCCGATGAGTTTGTGCTTGCACCTCGTGTCTGCAAACTGTCTCCTCACTCCCCGATGCAAAACAAAAACTTCCGAGCAGAAATAAGCATGCGGCTGTGAGTAAACGCCTCGTGGCCGCACGCTCCGTCCCTGCTCTGTCGTCACCCTCAGTGCAAGAACAGCAGAGGAATTACAAGGAGGGCGACTGAAAGGGTGGAAGCTCATCCAAGCCTGCCCTCCAATCTCCAAACCCTTAGGGCTGCGAAGCCACCCAGCCCCAGCTCTCCTGAAGAGTGTGCGGTCACTGAATAGGTTCCCTACCACTTGTATAGCCCACCATGTTTAGGCTTGGGGCAATAATAGCAGATAATGAAATATCCTATTCAATCCTCTGGTAGCGTAAGTAACTTGAGCTCCAATGCCAGCACAAACAGAAGGATGTTTAGACATGGTGAATGAGTGGAAGCATGATAATGGAAGGCCACAAACAAATGTTATTTTAATGAACTTTAAGCACTTTACTAATTAATTTCAATGGCAAAGATGACTTCTCCAAATAACTGAACGAATCAGATATGACTAGCAGTATGGTGTATTTCTTGGCTTTCCATTAGCACCCAACCATGAATTCCTTTTAACCCAAAGACCTGTCAGAAGACAAATTAATTTTGGAAATGCAAGGAATGTATATTTGGGCCTTTAATATGGAAATGAATATGTCAATGAGATATTTGTACATTGGAGAACTATAATCAAAACTTTACCGAAGAAAACATATAAGAACTTCTAGCACATATCAGCACTGCCACATGACTTCTGAGTGACGTGGAAATTATTATTTTCACAGCACTGTCGCAATATTCAAAGCCCAAAATATCATCTGCCAGGTGTAAATATGAAATTATCCTGTTTTCTGAGAATCCCACTTATTCATCAACCCCCAAATTTCAAGCCACATAATGTATTTGGCAATGCTGTGTTAAATAAATTTATGAAAATGCTTTCCAAGTTTTCATGTTGAAGGTGTGAAATTAGTTTTGTACCAGAACTTGTTTTTGATTGTTGGGGATTTGGAATATCAAGCAGCTTAACCATTGACAGCATAATTGCCTCTGTTCTATTGTAGTAATGATAAAGAAATGTATATAGTAAAAAGCGGGGAGGGGGGAATTGTTATAGAATCTGCCATGTAAAATTAGGCAGAATATATATATATATATATATATACACACACATACATACACACACACACACACACACACTGATATTAAGCACATTTGAAGGAAATCCTCATTGAATGCATTGAGGATGTTAGTCATCCCACCCTTCCTGCTAATTTTTCCTCTGAGGCCCCTTTACATTGCAGTTATCACAAATTCTCTATAATAACAAGATCATTTTGTTTACAAAAGCATAATCTTGCCAAACATTTGCATCACTAATGTAATTAAGTACTTGTGAATATGCTAATGAGCACCACCTAATCTTAGGTTTGCAAATTTTCATTTCTGCGTGAGGGAGAGAAATTAGTTTTCCCGTTTTAAGCAAATGCTTCAGGGTTTAATGACAACAACAAAATACTTGGCTAACATGACTGCATTACGAGTGGTTGAGAAATCTAGGCTGAAGGGAATGATTCCATTCCAAACAAATAAATCAAATATTAACTTGCCATCAATTTACATTTCAAAAAAGGGGGAAATCAGACATGCAGGCAGAACTCAAGGTCCTGTGCTACCTCTACCTGTCGTTCCATGGTCTATATGAAGAAAAAAGACATGCATTTGAATGGAATCATGACTACGAGCAATATGACTACAATTAATGAACTTGATTATACAAGATATCAAACAATTCCCATTGGTTTCAGTGATGGCTTCAGTGATGGCCGCCTTGAGCACAATTTTCTTGGTAGAAAGATGGGGTACAAATCAAATCAAATAGATGAATAAATGCTTGACAGCCTGAATCTGGATGTATAATCTAAGGCAGAAATTGGGTTGCTATAAAGGATCTAGTCTGGTGTTTCTTCTTCATATTTGGAGAGCAATCCTATAGTCTATGAGTGAGCGTCCCAGGGACCATAG
Source organism: Anniella stebbinsi (assembly GCA_029215795.1). Lineage (NCBI taxonomy): Eukaryota > Metazoa > Chordata > Lepidosauria > Squamata > Anniellidae > Anniella > Anniella stebbinsi. Next base: position 202,793,502 of record JARDYH010000002.1, on the reverse strand, counting down.
GATGGCTCAGAAAACCCCTCTGAGGTCAGAGACAGCACTCCAAGATCAGAAGGGGGAGTCAAGTGGCCTCAGCAGAGGAGGAAAGGGGGCATTCCAGTCGACAGAGAGGGAAGGAGATCAGAGAGGCCAGGATATCAGTTATCCTAAGACTTCTCCATCCTTCTTCCCTCCCCTTCAAAGTGCCCTTACTAGATGGGCTGAAAAGCCTGTCTAGCAAAAATCACCAAAGAGGGAGGACAGGGAGGTGAAGATTGCCTCTGCTGCTCCTTCCATCCTGCCAGCTTCCGCCCTGCAGGGCACAGGAAACTTGGGATCCTCCGAGTAATGGGGTTTCCAAGCAGCAAGGGTGCAGTCCATGTGATTGCAACGTAAGTCATAGTAATAGAAGGGACTAGAGCTTGGCTGCAGATGTGTGTCTTGTTAGCATGTATTTATTTATTTATTCTATTTCCGTCCTGCCCTTCCTCCAGGGAAGATAAGGCAATCAATGGCTACTAGTCCCGATGGTTATATATTACCTACAGTATCGGAGGCAATATATCTATATATATGACTTTCTGGGGAACATGAAAAGGAAGATGCTGTTGCACTCATGTTCTGCTGGTGGGCTTCCCATAGTTAAGATAAGAGACCAGGGCAAGAACCTCATGATGAGCATCATTATTGAACAGGGATTTGAACTTAGGCCTCCCTTATTCAACTCTCCATTCTATCAACAGCCCATATTATACAGGTGACTACTTTTCCCTATCACAATGATGCTGTTCACCTACAATAATCCAAATAAAATGCTGGTTGGTGGTACTGAAGTACTGTACAAACTCTTACAAACCATAAAGCTACTGGTAGTGCAACAGAAATATCATGATATGTTACTTACGTAACTAACAGCAGCATCAGACGAGCATTTTATTGCACGCTCGCTACTGCCCACTTACGGATGCCCGCATGTCCTTTAGATGACGTTGTCTGCCTCCCACATGCCTCCCACTCCTTCTTGCCTTTTTCCATCACAAAATGGACCCCATTTACTCTGATTTTTTTTAATGGACTGTGCCGCCATTTACTGCTGTGTGCAGGAAAAACAGCCCCTGAATGGGCCACGTGGTCTTTGTTTACTTCCTCTTTCTTCTCTGGATAGAAAGAGGAAGTATCATGGGACAGGAGCGGGGGCGGAGAAGCGATGGTAGGGAACCGCGATTACCCCCCCCCCCCATTTGATGACGCTCCTAATATGTTGTGTGTTTTGAAATCTGTAAAATCACATCTTATTTGGAGACTGCAGGGCTGAGTGTTTAAATATGTATTAAGTGTCCTTTAGAAAGTGAAGAACAGAAGTCTTGAAATATACTTCACCATACACTTAGCATACTTGACAAACACTACTGACACCCTTAGAGCAACATGTTTGAACACAGGACTACTTCCAGTGTTTTGAGGGCCCTTGGGCAAGATGCTGTCAATCGCCCCACCTCCTTCATTGAGTCTACCTTGTCACCAAACTTGTCACCAGGTGCTGCAGTAGTCCAATTTCCTGTCCTACTTCTGCATCTGCTTCACTATCTTAGAGTTGGCTCCATGCTGTAGCAGAATAGTAGCTCTGCCTAGGAACAAAATGAAAGTGCAGAAAGGGGCAACTAAAATGATCAAGGGGCTGGAGCATCTCCCCTATGAGGGAAGGTTGCAACTGCTGGGATTGTTTAGCTTGGGAAAAAAGGAGGCTAAGGGGAGACCTGATAGAGGTGTACAAAATTATGCATGCTGTGGAGAATGTGTACAGGGAGACATTTTTCTCTCTCAAAATACTAGAACCCGGGTTCCTCCAATGAAGCTGATTGGTGGGAGATTCAGGACAGATAAAAGGAAATACTTCTTCACACAGCACATAGTTAAATTATGGAATGCACTACCACAAGATGTAGTGATGGCTACCAGTTTGGATGGCTTAAAAAGGGGGCTGGATAAATTCCTGGAGGAGAAGGCTATCAATGGCTACTAGCCCTAATGGTTATGTATCCGAGGCAGTAAGTCTGTGTGCATCAGGCTTACTGCCTCGGATACATAACGCTTGTATGGCACTTCTTATGTTCTTAAAATGCTTAGAATCATCATGAGAGCAAGTCATCCATATTATTATATATTGCTTTTAAAATATATTTGCTGAGGTTCAAAGAGCTGTGCATGGTACTTGGCATGGAGCTCTTACTCCCCACTTACAGCAGCAAATCCCTACATCACACACCTCCATAAAAATACAATGGGTCAGAGATCCTCCAGAGCAGCACATCCCCCTCCCCATACACACACAGTAGAAGTGGAAGGAAAAATCAGGCCCTCTCCCTTCATGCACAAGAGCACAAAAATGAACAAGAGCATTTCATAAATGAAATAAAGAGTACACGACTGTCTGGATCCTGGGCATTTTCTTTAATGATTTTGGTCTGAGCCTACAACTTTCAGAGTGCTCATAGGAGTAAATGTGGATTGCCCTGCTGTCTCTAGGACAGTAGATCAATGCCTCCTTGAAAACTCCAGGCATAATATTACATATAAGGCGTGCATGCACGCACGGATCATTACTTTCTATCATATCAACTTTCCCAAATCCTTCATTCTTCATTGACATCTCTCCTCTGGATCCTACTCCCACCCCATCACCATCTGAAGTTAGGCAGGTAGTGTCTGGGGCACAGGGCTCTTCTAGGACATGGTACCTTGTAGATGCAATGCCCTTCCCAAAGAATTGATGTCTTTTTGATTCCAAGTAAAGATTTTGGTTTTTTTAATTTGCCCATGCAGTATCAGCCCAAGCCATTTTGGCAGAGATGCCTTTCTCTGAATCAGGGAGAGGTGCTAGGACTCACTCCATTTGGTCCCCCCGCCCCAGGAAGCTAACCAAAGTCAACAGCTGGCCGGGACCCAGCTTCCTCTTCCACTTTTCTGCCCACTGACTGGTCACCCTTCAGCAAAAGTGAAAAACAGTTGCTGCTGGCTGGCTATGGGTAGGTTGACCATATGAAAAGGAGGACAGGACTCCTGTATCTTTAACAGTTTCATAGAAAAAGGAATTTCAGCAGGTGTCATTTGTATATATGCAGAACCTGGTGAAATTTCTTCAACATCACAGAGTTAAAGCTGCAGAAGCCCTGCCCTCTTTTGTACATGGTCAAGAGGACAGGGCTCCTGCAGCTTTAAGTGTTGTGATGAAGAGGGAATTTCACCAGGTTCTGTATGCATACGAACGACACCTGCTGAAATTCCCTGTCCTTTGCAACTGTTAAAGATACAGGAGCCCTGTCCTCCTTTTCATATGGTCACCCTAGCTATGGGGGCCCAGCCAGCAACCAGTGTCAAATGACTAATTATGTCACATCCGCCCACCAGGCATCCAGTGTTCTCTTTGATGGAATGGCAGCTGGCCAGCAAGCAGAAAAGGAAGCAATGAATTGTCATGGAGTGTCCAGTCAGCACCTGTCACTTGCTGATTTTCTCAGTAGCCACTGGCCAGAGCTTTCTCTGAACAGCGGGCAGTTAGGTGGACAGTGGCAGGGAAAGGGTGCTACTCTGCCCCTCTTCCTATCCACTTGGTCCAAGAAGCTCACTATGCCTCATGGACAGGCTGGTTCTAGTTGCATTTGTATAGCTTCTGCTGGATTTTACAGACTTTATTGATTTTATGGCTGCTGCTTTTGCCATTTTGTATTGCTCTTTTATTGCATCTATTGTATTGCTTTTTATTATATTAAATTGTACACTGGACTAGAAGCCTTATACTGACAGGAAGTTTATAAATTGAGAAAGGAAGGAAGGAAGGAGTTTAGGGTTTTCTTTTGGAGTTTAGAGGAAACAAAGCTGTACATGTCTTGATTATTGAAGTGGTACCTGGGGAAGCTGATGTATTTTTTAATAGACGTGCCATACTTTAGGCTTAAATTATATTAATGTAAAAGCATGCTTCCTAGCCCATTAAAGCTTAAATTGTGCAGATTAATATACTTTTCCTTCTGCCAAGCTTCTTTAGAAGGTAATAACCTAATTTTAAAAAAATGCAGCGCACTCTGAAACGTTTTTTAAATTAATGTTGTTGTTAATGTACATGGAATTTTTTTATGGCTCCACGTGAGCTCTAGGAAACCTGCATGCAAGCAATGAACATGTCCCATACTAGCTGGGAGGTCACACCCTCCACACACAAACACATGCACCAATGAGGACAGAATTTGGGGTCAGCGTATTTTGAACAAAATATGCCCACCCAAATTGTCTGCCTAAATTAGCACTTCAGCCTACCTCATGCTTGGGCCAGCTCTGCTGCTGTTTGCTGCCGTTCTGGGATGTCACAAGATACTGCCGCACTGATAAATCACATTTTCCCTGGATATTTCTCTAGATGTTTCCCCACCATTACCTTCAAACCAAAACTGAAAAAAATGCCTGGCCCTCTGGCTTTCTTCCTGAACTACAGTACACACCCACACCGTTTTTGAAAGGTCTGAATTGCATCCCACTCTGTCATAGGCCCTTCTCTAAAACCATATGGAGTCATATTAATTCGGTCCATTTGTGTACAACAAATAAAACAAAATACTACTTTGGGGGAACTGCATAACAGCCTTCCCCAACCTGGTGCCTTCCAGATGTTTTGGACTTCAACTCCCATCTACCCCAGCCAGCATTGTCAATCATCAGGAATGATGGGAGCCATAGTACAAAACATCTGGGGCACACCAGGCTGGGGAAGACTGCTGTACAACAATTGCATACAAAACCCTGCTGATCTAATGTGCCTGTATGCATGCATAAATTTTGAAAATCAACCATCTTCTCTTTTTTCCTCTCTCTCTCTCTTTCTCCTTCCCCCCCTCCAAAATCACTGGAGTTTTTTTTTGGGGGGGGGGGTGGAATCCTCAATCTGTGCCAATAGATAACTGTACTATATTTTTAAAGAGCCCATCATTTATAAAGAAAAGACAAGAGTTGAAATGGAAAGGTGCAGATGAAAACGCTCATAAAGTGTGTGGTGGGGAGTGCTAGATAGCAGCAAGATGACATAACATCTATCAGTAAAATGAAACCGCTGTCTTGGGCAACAAAGATAAAGAGCAAATGCCTTCAGCTAGAAGAAATTCTGAGCCACCCAATAACCTAGAGCATCCTCTTTGTAAAGAGAATGAACTGACATTAAGTAATGAATGCTAACTGAGGGTGTGTCTGGACCAGGCCAGATCTACACTTTGTGTCAAATCATTATGATCCCATGATGGTGGTGCTGTATTTCTCTCGTGCATATACACTTTGTAGGACGCACAATGGCATTTGTTGTGGTATTTTGGATAATGTGGAAGAAAAAGAAGAGAATGACACTATGAAAGCAAATTATGGAATATGTAGAGCTCCATCACACCAGCTATTTATCACACTCTCGCCATGCCTGGTATGTGTTTTTGCAGTGTGGTACTCACATGATGTCATCCCTGTCCTGGGCTCATCTTGCCTCTTCCCCTCTGTTATCAATCTTATTTTGGAGCAGGGAAAGTTCGTTTTTCTCCCCTCCCTGTGCAATAAAGCCCTCCCTCCCATGTATTGCTTTCCTTGTGCTATATCGGACCATCCGGTTTTTTGTTGGGGGCGTGTTTGTTGAAGGGCAGTCTTGCTAACAAAAGAGGTGGGTGGGGCTGTTCTCCACTCCACTGTTCAACCGTGAAGGGGGAGGGAGAGAGGGAACCCGAACACCCCACGCAGCAGGTGAGCGAGGTCACCGCCACCTGTGCCAAGGACTCGGTTCCATCCAATGCTGTGGTACTTACTCCTGAGTAGGCATGTCTAAGTTTCCTGACCAGAACGATGTTGGCTTCCCCTTGCCATGCCAATATTGACCACAAACGTCTCCAAAATCAAATTGTAATACTTTCTCTTCACTTATCTTGTTTAATATGATCTTAGAGGAAAGCATAGTGTGTTGTTTTACCATAATTGCACAGTTTCAGGCTGCTGTATTATTGTATTTGAGCATACATAAATATAAAAAATTAACTGCAGGGAGAAGGAGAACATAGGGGGCGGAGCAGGAGATTTTCCAGCATAGTAGCAATGCAGGTGAAGAGATACATGAGCGCAACAATGCACAGACGTGAAAGTACCCAGTGCTCGACTCGCTAAGGAAACGGAGGGAGAAACTGCGGACACAAACCAGGGGGAAAAAGTAGGTATGATGGAGCCCATAATGTGCCCAAAAGGTATCAGTGCACTTCAATACCGCTGTAAAGCAGTAGCGTAAATCTAGAGATCTTCCTTCTGTTCATTATTGACTGTATAGCAGGAAAGGAGCATCAGTCAATTTGTCCCACTCTAGAATTTGACCCAACAGATGTGGTGATTTTAAATGCAACCTCTCTACCCTCATTAAGAATGCCTGGCTGACCTAAATCGAAGCCTCCCTCTTCCTAGTCATTCTCACACTCATACAGGATTGGATTTAGGGGCAGAGAGCATTGTCAAATGAATGGCACACCAACCTGAAGGGGCACCTGTCACAGCCTACCTCAGGGGTGGACAACATGTGGCCAATGAGCAACACATGGCACCCCCAACCTTTTTTTTCCAGTCTCCGCCACCTACAAATAGCTGCTGTAGAGCCAACAAATTGAGACGGTAAGGTGGACAGTGGCACTTTTGCTTCTAAGCAAGGTGTTTCAATGCCAAATTGCAAATTTTTGTTTTGATGCAAAATTGTGCTCCCAGGGCTTTGAGGGTGCGGTTTTGCATTAAAAGAAATCCCATGCTCCCTGTGAACCGTTTTTTAAAAGCAAAGAATGCATATATTTTTTCTTGCCACCCGAATGCCCCTGAAATGTGGAGTGGCAGGGGGTGCAGGGTGGAAATTGACCACCAAAGCCTCCAAAGTTGTCCAACCCTATGTCCTCAATTATCTTCTCAACAACTGAATGAAATAATACAAATAGCTCATCTTCACTTGCAAAGTGGGCAACACCAACCTGCATGGCTAGCATTGTGGTAACGTTTGCTTAATTTATGTTTCACTTGAATATTTACATCAGTGCCCATTCAAAAAAAGGATTTGCATGTGAGTTGCTGTGATCAGATCCATCAGTGCAAATCTGTTGGGTTAGATCCAGACTTAGGCTAGATCTGCACTACTGCTTTATAGTGGCGTTGAAGTGCACTGATAACTGTTGGGGCACAATCCACATTCCATATATCACTTTCATAGTGTTATATCCTGCTTTTAATTTTACATTCATAATGATTTGACACAAGGTGTAGATTAGAGTAGATCCTAACTAGTCATTAAATTAAGTTTCATTGATTTCAGTCAGTCTACTGGTCACTAAATGATGTCCCATTAATTTCAATCAGTCTACTCTAAGTATGACCAAGTCAGGATCTAATCCACTGATTTATATGGTAAGGATAAATCATACATGCAGATGGTGCATCAGAATAATGAAATGGGCTACAAATGCAATAAAAGGTAAGGTTTTCAAAATTGGAATATATGGAGGAGGGTTTTTTGAAGAAACATTTTATTCTGGGGTACAATTTGGTCTACGGTCTGTCCTGTCCTCATGCTTCAAAGCATATAACTCTTCTTTTATGGGGGAAGAAGCCTATCTAGTATGTTAATTTCACATACTAATTTTAGAAGTTGATAAATCTGGCATGGAACTCCCTCTAAAATCTGGAAGTATGGGCAATCACTTTTCTAGAGTTGTAATTATGGGTTTTATTGTATATCATTGTGTATTTGTAATTTTAACATTATGATTTTAATAGTGTTCATGCCATACATTGTATTGTTTTTATATGGATTGTTAGCCACCTTGGGCTCCTTGTGAGGAAGTGAAGGATATATATATATATATATATATATACTTCTCAGTCCAGGATCTGACCAATTAACCATCATACCGGAAACCTAACCATTCCACAATCTCACAATTCAGGCTTACTGAGAAAGAAGATGCTCACATTTCTGTGAAGCCAAAAGTGCATACATTTGGTAAATGCTCAAGATTCCCCCACCTCCACCCTGGGATAATGAAGAATATAACTGGAATGAATCAAATGGAATCTATCAAAAGTGGTCTGAACATACCCTGAGATTAAAGGTAGCTACAGGTTGATATTCAGAGATGGAGCTTTTCACCCTCTGAGCTTCCAGAAGTTCAAATCTAACCCAGTGACCCTTTCCCCAGCTTGTCCGCAAAAATGATACAGATTTGCTGCAGTCAGTTTTGCAAGCCGGCACTGCACCACACTAATTGGTAACCCAAAAAGGCCAAGGCCTCAAAGTTCCAACTGGTTAATATTAGGGGTGTGCACCGGATCGGGTCCGATCCACAATCTGGACCCAATCCAAGGGAAATTGGATACAATTATCCGATTTCAGATCCCCGCATCTGGAACGTCCGATCTGATCCGAACCAGTCCGGAAGGACCCAATCCAGTTCGGATAAGATTGGAGGATTAGACTCCCTCCCGCCCCTTGCGCTCCTTACCTGCTGGGGCCACCCGCTGGTGCACTACTGAGAAGCAGGCCACGAAGCCTGTTTCTCAGTAGAGATGCGCACCAGAGGGAAGCGGACGCCCCGGCAGGTAAGGAGCGCGACGAGGGAGGTGGGAGAGGGTCCCCACTTACCTGCCGGGGCGTCCACTTCCCTCCGGTGTGCATCTCTACTGAGAAACAGGCTTCGTGGCCTGCTTCTCAGTAGCGTGCCAGGTGATGAAGCAGGCCGCGAAGCCTGTTTCTCAGTAGAGATGCGTGTTGTGTCTAATTACCCTCCCCTTGCGCAGGGCAAAGGGCTGTCAGACATTGATTCAGAATCAGATTCGGAATCTGAACAAGCATTCCAGTCCATACCAGAAGGGGAGAATGTGCTTCCCATGACCTCGGCTTCAGAGACTATCTCTCCTGATGTAAATAACCCTCCAGCTGAGAAACAACTCTCCTCTTCAGAAGCGGGGGAAGAAAGCAACTTCAGGGATGCCAGATTCTGTAGGAGGGAAAAACACGCCCAGACCAGGGAGGTCACAAGGCGGCGCTCAGAGAGATTGCTGGTGCAGAAGAAGGTCGATTTAGACTCCTCTGACAATTGACTCTCTCCCTTTCTCTTGAATAGATCAACTGTGTTGTTTTGCTTAGTTTAATTATGCCTTGGGGCAAAACGCTTTCCACTTTTAAACTCCTTTCAGCTGAAGGAAGGGGTCATTTGCTAAATAAAAGATTGATTGCTTTCCTAAGAGGCCTCTTTATTGACTTCAATGAATGCACGGGGTTAGAGAGTCACGACAATGCGCACCAGAGGGAAGCGGACGCCCCAGCAGGTAAGGAGCACAAGGGAGGGGGCTTACCTGCCGAGGCGCCTGCTGCCGTCCGCTGCCGCCCACTGGTCGAATCTACTGAGAAACAGGCTTCGTGGCCTGGTTCTCAATAGAGCACTTTTCTGTGCTTTGTAACCATTATAGAGCATGCAGGGGATGGTGGTGTTCTAATGAGGAAAGTCTGGTATTTCTTTGAATGGTGGCATGAAATCTTGGTATATTTCAGCAATTCTGCTATATCACAGCACTACCTAGTGGTTGTTTAATGGAATATATAGAAAGGAAGAGAAAGAGAAATCCCAGGAAAAAAAACACATGTAAAGGAGCCGATCCTAATTCCACAAAGAATCTAGAAGCAGAAGCCTTGGTAAAGTGGCAGGTTAAAAGCCTCATGTAGAAAAGCCCAGTGTTCCATCTATGTTTGCTAGTAAAATGAAATATTTCAGTCACTAAGATTTTTAGTCTAGTTTTTTCCTTCTTCATCATCAACAATAACAACAATGTATGAATAATAATTGGCAATATATTTCAAAGAGTTTTTTTAAAAAAAAAACTTACATTATAAAAATGAATGTATATAGAAGAGTATCATGGGTTGGATCCAGGATCTGCGTATTGTTGACAGAAGAGCTCAAAGAAAGCTGCCTCTGCCCAATTTTCAAGGATTCCACTTCCACACACACACACACGCCCCAAAGCTGAACTCATTCAGCAAGTCGTCCTGACCCTCTGTGTAGCATTTTCAGGTCCTGGAGGTCTACTGTGAGGAGAAGTAAGCAGGGAAGTCTGCGTCTGCCAGCCCAGTTGCACACCCCTACATCTGGATCCAGCCCAATATATGCTGGTATTGTTCCCAGTTCTCGTGAGTGCTGGTATGTATGGAGCCAAAACTGCGCCACCCACACTCAAGAGGGAGATATCAGCCTGCTGAAGGGAACCACAAGGTTTGGAGAAATAATAAATATTATTTGAGGGGGAATCCCAAGGGGGGAACCAATCCAAAAACAGCTTATTTATTTATTACATTTGTATACCGCCCCATAGCCAAAGTTCTCTGGGCGGTTTACATAGGATTAAAACAATTAAAAACAATATACAAAAGTTAAAACAGCAAAAACATACAACATACACACAATACACACAATACACACATACATTTAAAACCACTGCAACAACCCAAAAAGCTACAAAAACAGAACCAAACCCAGGCTCTTCAGATAATGCCAAACGCCAGAGAGAAGAGGAAAGTCTTGACCTGGCACCGAAAAGATAACAAAGCCTAGCTGGAGAACTTTCTAGAAACTCTTACAAGTTTCCAAACTCCCCCTACCCACACCCACACCATACACTAATAAACTGAAACTCAATCCAGACAAGACGGAGATGCTGTTAGTGGGGGGGTTTTCTAACCAGATGGAGGGTGTTCAACCTGTTCTGGATGGGGTTGCACTCCCTTGAAGGAGCAGGTTTGTAGCTTAGGGGTTCTCCTAAAACCATCTCTGTCACTTGAGGCTCAGGTGGCCTTGGTGGCACAGAGTGTCTTCTACCAACTTTGGTTGGTGGCCCAGCTACGGCCCTACCTGGACAGGGATAACCTGGCTTCGGTTGTCTATGCTCTGATAACCTCCAAGTTAGATTACTGCAGTGCACTCTATGTGGGGCTGCCTTTGAAAATGGTTCAGAAGCTGCAGCTTATGCAAAATGCAGCAGCCAGATTGGTAACAGGGACCAGAAGGTTTGAACATATAAGAGCAATTCTGGACCACTTGCATTGGCTGCCTGTATATTTCCGAGCCTGATTAAAGGTGCTGGTTTTAACCTATAAAGCCTTACACGACTTGGGACCACAATACCTGATGGAACACCTCTCCCGACATGAACCAACCCGTACTGGTCCTCCTCTGGGTGCCTACTCCAAGGGAAGCTCGGAGGACGGCAACAAGGGAGAGGGCTTTCTCTGTGGTGGCCCCCCAATTATGGAATGATCTCCCCGATGAGGCCTGCCTAGCACCAACACTGTTATCCTTTCAGCGCCAGGTCAAAACTTTTCTTTTCTCTAACAGCTTTTGTTGAGGATTTTAACTGAATTTTTCACCAGGCTTAAAAGTTTAAAATGTTTTAAATATCAACTGTTTTTATGTTTTGTGGTTTTAAATTTTGTATATTGACTTCTTAATGTTCAATCTTTTAATATTTTGTAAACTGCCCAGAGAGCTTTGGCTATGGAGCAGTATATAAATGTAAATAATAATAATAATAATCCGTAGGAGTATGTTGTATGTGGCCTAGGTGCCAGATATATGATCTGCCTTCTGTTCCCCCCCCCCCATCCCCATTACATACAGAGTACCGCTGCATGCCTGGCAGGGAAGACTGTTCAAAGTAATCTGCTTTTTGCACAAATCACCCATGCTGGACTAGGTACATATGTTTAGGCACTTTAAATGCTTTAGAGATAAAATTACTGGAATTCCAATTAAGTTAAAATTAGTGCCTGCTTCCTGAAAGATTCCTTTTAAATTGTGTACGCGACCAAGAATTAATGTATTGTAGCCATGATGAAAGTATAATTTTAAATGCCCTACAACCGAACAAGCAAAAATAATCATATTTCAAACACTATATCATTAAAGTTGATCAGCATGATTCGTTTTGATTGGGCAAGAAATGGCCAAACACTACAAGCAAATTAGCGATTCAAATGGAATAGCTGGAAAACCTTTCTATTTCTTAAATAGACGTTATTTATACATAGGGGATACACGGAAGTGCCATGTTGTGATGATGTCATTCCATCACGTCAGGACAAATGGTTGGGTCCTAGCAAATTCCATATATGCCTGAAAGCGAGATATTGCATTGCTCAAAGTCCTTGCTGCCGCTCCTGATTCTTCCCTATTCCTAGATAGATTTTGTGTTTGCACAACGTTAGAGCCAGAACAGATATTATTTTAAATCTATATTGAGCAGCTGTGTCTATATGTACTCTAGAGTAGGCATAGATGACTGGTTCTGAATCTAAAAAAAAACCACCATCCATTCACACTAGGGTCCTTATCTAGATAAGGCCCCCTGCACTTACTCTAATAAAAATGTAAAAAGTCATAGCTGCAAGTTAATGAGTTAAAGTAATGTTCGTTTTGGGCCCTTAGGTTGTACCCATGCCTGAATACCAGTGATATATGAATGAATGAATTTTGAAACATTATAATACAACTTCCTATCCTGCCAAAGTCTAAGAACTTCCTCAAGCCAAGCATGACATCAGAAAAAGCTCATCTGAACCAACTCTCATTTCTACTGGATGTAGCTTGAAAGCAGATTTTGTTAATTAAATTGGGCCACAGGACACACCCCGGATAATTACATTTTACCATGGACAAATGTGTATGTTCATCCACAGCGAAATTCCTTAACTCAGATTGTAAAACAATTTCAGCCTCAATGCATCCTTCTCAGCAGATTAACTTGATACCTGGCAGAAGTTTCTAACACCCTGATCCTAATCACATCATCTGGATAAATTTCCAATGAAATCAATGATTCCAGATAATGTTTTAGGCATGTGCACTTCACAACCTGTGTAAAAGCTCCTATCCAACCCCACTACTCCAATTTCACACAAATCATGAACAAGGGGAAAGGAAGTGGTCCCTTAGTGGCAAAAAAATATTAGTGTTAAATAGAGAATGGAAACATGTTGTATTATGGGAGAGCTTAAGACCAGAGTGGCAGATCTGGGCATGCTAATAGGCTCTGAAGTACAGAGAAATATTCTCATTGTTTGTTTTTCTCTTGTTGTGTTTTTAAAAGGAGTTTCCACATTTCTTATAGGCAAATGCAAGGAATTCCACTGTACCATAGAGTCCACTTTTCAACAGTTATGGGAGCCACACAATTCTTATTTCATTCTTTGTCAAATCTGTGAGGCCTTTCAGAGGACAATGAGCCTATGGATAGGAGGGAAAGGGACGGAAATGAAAGAGAATGACATGTTTTCCTCCTGTCTTCTTTTATAGTTTTCCACTTTGTGTCATGTTCCTTCTATTTAATTTAGAATGGGGTTTTAGGTAACTGTTTTAAGATTGAACTATTACAACTATCCTCCTTGAGCCCCTAGTATGGAGTGTACAGCCTATCAAACAAAGTACTATAGCCAAAAACATTTTCACATTTCCAGGGCCACAAATACTGTGTCTTTAAAAGCTACTCCAAAACCCAGGAATTCCTTTTAGATGCCATGGGTTTCGATAGCATTGGCTCGATTGTCATGTTCTGACTGGGTTCTTGCTATATTTAATAATTTTTTCAGCACTTCCCAGTGTAGAAATTTATTTCCATTTCTGAAGGGCACAATCCTATACAGGTTTACATAGAAAAAGTCCTACAATTGACTTTCTGTTTAAATATGCATAGAACTGCATCCTAAGTAATTTATCCTCAGGAACTACCCTGTGAGGTACTTTAACCTAAGAAATTGGGGCTTTCAGATTATTCTTTCAAGGAGAGACAACAAATGCACACTTGTCACTCATCTATTGCAGAAGATCCAGCCATCTATTCTCTTCCTTCCTAACCCCAGCCTTGTCATTTGTTTTTAATAAACAGCACCACTTGGCCAATTTTGATTGTCTATCTGTTTATTAAATTTCTATACAGTTCCTCTGTTCTTAAGTGAAGCTCTCTGAGCAATTTAGAAAGGGGAAGAGTAAAAAAAAAATCAATTAAGCATAATGGCATTTTTAAAAAATCAAGAAAATACCACATGTAGCATAAAATAAGAACACAAGGATTAGAAGGGGGAAAATCTATTTAAATACCTGGCTCAGTGAAAAAGTATTCACCCGCCACATGAAAGCCAGTAGGAATCAAGTCATACAGCTCCCCTATCCCTGACCTCATCATTAACTGCAGAAAGTTCTAAATCAGGGGTGGAAACCATCCAACCCAACACCTTCTTGCCCTGGCCTCTCCCCTCTGCTATGAATGGGAAAGCTCTTATCTCCCATCAGCTGCTAATCAAAGATAAGAGCATTTCCATGTGCAGGAGAGGAGGTGGGGGCATGGCTGTGAATCTGCCCAATGTTTCAGTCAGACCTAGTCAAAACTCAGGTTCAAAATGCTGAACCCTATCCCCAAAATGGGTTCAGCACCCTGGATAGCTCCTCAAGAGTTCTGACTGGTTCTGAGTGAAACCCAGAGTGGATTCAAAGCCCTTTTGAAATAAGAGCCACCAGAGTCCACTGAGTTGTTATGATGCTCCCGCTTACTTCTAAGAAGAAATGCTATTTCAAAGTACTGCTGAGTGATTCACTCTTGCTTCCTTCTGAACCTTAACTGGGTTACATCTGCATATTATTTATTATTATTTATTTATTTCATTTCTAGCCCGCCTCTCCATCCAGATCGAGGCGGGGAACAACACCAAATATAAATATAAAACAATAAAATAGATAAACCGTTAAAACAGATAAAAACAAATACATTATTAAAAACATCTTAAAAATTATTAAAATTTTTAAAATTAAAATTATTAAAATTGAAAAAGCTTCCCTGCTTACTTCTGAGAAGATATGATGTTCATGCTTGCTTCTGAGCAGACATACTTCTTGCTATAAATTGGAAAAAAATTAATTTTGTGCAGTGCTGGGGTTTGTTTGTTTTTTAGCCCTGCCCACTTTTGCAACCTAGAATGCAGCCCCCAAGAACATCTCCGATTCAGGCTAGAAAACATTCCCCAAACACTGCTCTAGATCTTAAGGTTATCCACCATCCTTCAGCTTGTGTGATCATTTCAGGATATGACAGGCTTTAGCAAACCAAATGATGCGAAATGAATAGAATCTACTCAAACTATCTCAGATTCCAGGGAGAAGGGAAATAAATAGGAGGGGACATAGGACCAGATGTGTTGGTGGTATGTGTTTTTGCTTGTTCCTGGCGGAAGGAGATTATTGGATATAACTAGGCTGACCATATGAAAAGGAGGACAGGGATCCTGTATCTTTAACAGTTGAATAGAAAAGGGAATTTCAGCCAGTGTCATTTGTATGCAATTAGTTCCTGGTGAAATTCCCCCTTCATCTCAACTGTTAAAGTTGCAGGCACTATACTAGAGTGACCATATACAAAAGAAGGCAGGGCCCCTGCAACTTTAACTGCTGTGATGAAGAGGGGATTTCACCAGGAACTAATTGCATACAAATGGTACTGGCTCAAATTCCCTTTTCTCTACAACTGTTAAAGTTACATGAGCCCTATCCTCCTTTTCATATGGTCACCCTAATATAACCCACCAGATGAAATTTTCAGATAGGCCTTAATCTAGGCTGACCATATGAAAAGGAAGACAGGGCTCATGTAACTTTAACAGTTGTAGAGAAAAGGGAATTTGAGCCAGTACCATTTGTATGCAATTAGTTCCTGGTGAAATCCCCTCTTCATCACAGCAGTTAAAGTTGCAGGGGCCCTGCCTTCTTTTGTATATGGTCACTCTAGTATAGTGCCTGCAACTTTAACAGTTGAGATGAAGGGGGAATTTCACCAGGAACTAATTGCATACAAATGACACTGGCTGAAATTCCCTTTTCTCTACAACTCTTAAAGTTACATGAGCCCCGTCCTCCTTTTCATATGGTCAGCCTACCTTAATCTGAACCAGTATTTTTTTCCCTAGAGTATATCAGATAAAGGAGAATATATATTATATGAAATAATGAGATAAGAATGAACAGAATGGATTTCCCTCATCACTAACTCACCGCAGCCCATTTTCACAACCCTAGGATTAATTAGATAGTTGGATGTTGAGCTCCACTGCACTCCTTTTTGAAAGTAACCACAGCTTAGGCATTAACAAAGCCTACCTGGAGAATTTTCTGGAAACCGTTACAGGTTTTCAAACTATATATATATATATATATATATATTCTGACAAAAGTCTATTTGACATCATTCGGTTTGCTAAAGTCTTTCATATCCTGAAGGACAATCTACCGTATTAATGTATGATGTAGTGCAATTCATCATGCAGCAAGAACAATACTAATCACCCCTCTTGCTTGCATCAGCCATCGCTCTCCGGCTCTTAATGTATCTGAATCAATCTCAGCTCATTTATATTAATCGTGACTTGTGTGTATAGAAAAACGTCAGCCAAGAGTAATATGCGCAGGTACCATGCCATAATGCAGTGCCTTATAAAAGGGAAAGCTGGCTCTGTAGAAGTTTAGATGGGTGGGTGGGTGTTTCAGAGCTAGTTTAGAAGCAGACAGGCAACCTGGTCGTAAAGACATGTGTACTTAACAATGACGTGTACCATCATACCTACAGTGGTGTCTTGCATGAACAAACATGTGTGCCATGAAAAGTACAAGCCAAATATTTATTTATAAGTTGCTGTCCCATCAGGGTTAAGCAGGAGCATCTTTGTGTTAAAAGGCTCAAATTGAGGAAACACAACTCAATGGGCCAGAACTACACCAAGCAGGATACAACACTTTGAATGCGGTTTGAAAACGGTATATGTAATGTGTCATGAGCCTCAACAGTTGTCACTACCATTATAAACTGTTATAAAACAGTAGTGTAGATCCTGCCCAAGTCTCAAAACAGGTATTTGTTTGGATACACCAAAAGGAGATGGCAAGTTCACCCATCCTGTAAAGCAGGAGTGAGCAATGTTTGGCCCTGCAGATAATTTTGGCCTAAAACTCCCATCATCCTTCATTGTTGAATATGCTGGCTAAGGTTGATGGGAATTGTAGGCCAAGACATCTGTAGGGCCACATGTTGCCCATCCCTGACCCAAGGTTCAGAATACAAGTGGTCTCTCAGGTGCTTTGTTGTGCACACTCGTATCTTTGCCACAAACCTCATGTCAGAGTCTTCCCAGCTGCCCCACATCAGCAGAGCAAGTGTTCCACCACTGGGCTCACTCTGGTTAGTGTAGCTACTGCTCCTGGATCCAGGTAGTGGCTACCTGGTCCTGCACTCACAACCCCCTGGGCTTCAACTCCTCCCACAATCCCCAGGTCTAGATCCCCCTTCCAGGCCTCACCCCTGCCTCTTTGCTTTCTTGTGGTCTCCTCACCCCACCCCATCCCATTCTTCATCCCTCAGGGCCCTTTAACCCTCTCCTCTCCACTTTATCAACAGTGTTCAGGCATCTCATCTGTCATCTTCTGCCACCTCCTGGGTCACACCTGACTTTTGACAAAGCAAACCTGCAAGGCAGTTAACACTCTAAAATCAACAATAAAAACAATAGCAAAACTGAAATAAGCTAAAAATACATATCAGAAATAGATAAATACAATAAAACAACAAGCAGTCTAACAACCCCCCAAAAGAAATAATAAAATAAGCCAGAATTAAGCCTAAATGCTTGTTTTCAAAGGTTATGTCTTTGCCACACTTCTGGCAGCAAACTTCCACAGACTTTCAAACTTACACAGACTTTCAAACTTGCACAAACTTCCCTCTGACGTTAGTCTCAGGGCATGGCCAATTTCATATGAGAGAAGGTGATGTTTCTGAAATCCTGGTCAGAGACCATTTAGTGCTTTGCGAAATATTAGTGCTATGCATTGTGCTATGCTAAATACGACATGGTAATAATTCATTTCAGCTCTGTCGCAGCTGGGCTCTCAGCTACCAGGGAAGTTAGCTACAGTTTCAGAGCCTCTTAGCCAGGTAGTGTAGCAGAGAAATCAGCAGAGTCACGTTTGTCAAGGTCCGATTTCAGTAGGTAAAGAAGTAAAGGTAAGCTTGGACAGAGCTGATATGAAGTGTTGGTCAGCAAGGTCCAGATTCAGCTGGTGGAGGAGAACCAGGCTAGAACTAGACATAGCTGATCAGGACCTTATACAGTACCGTGGCGGAAGTATTCTAGCCTATAGCAAGTCAAGCAGTTGCCTTAGCAGGGTGCAAAGACCTTCTGAGACCCCCTCTACAAGAATTCAGTTTGACGCCTGGTTCTCCGATTATGCGCATCTTCTCGGAAGTGCTTTATGGTAAATGACTGTACGCGGGAGGTAATTGAGCGCACAACTGGTGGCCTTACCGGTTGTTTGAAATTCGCTTTAGAAGTAGTTAATGTGGAGAATCACTTGTTTACATAGTCAAAATGCGCTTTAACGGGCCACAGCAAAATAAAACTCGCTATTTAACGCGCATTCAATAATGCGCATAATCGAATAGATAACGCGCCTCAACTCCTGATTTGTGCTCCGCTCATGTAGAAGTAAAAAATTTAATGAGACTTGAAAGAGCTTTAAACCTCTCGTGTAGAGGCAGCCTGAGACTTTAGAAAGGTTGGTCAGCCTGGCAATGCTGGTGGCTTTATCCCCACTGGGAAGTTACTTAGGATCTTAAAGGGCTCTTGCCTAATGCATTAGTAATTGGTTCTTAGAATGAGGAAATATTGATGGGGGCTGCTCCGAGAGAGCATCCTTTGAATCTTCTGGTAAAGCCATATCTTCTGGTCTGTATGGACCTGATGGAGGCAGAGGGTGGAGACTGATTGCACAGGCTGTTCGAGTTTGTTGGGGAAGGGGCAATTAAGCTATCGAACATGACAGGAGCCAACTTTTTAAATGCTACCCTTTGGATTTCATGGCCCAACAGGCAGAGCACATGTTTGCACAAACACACACATGCACACACATTAAGAGTTTCATGCTGGCCCAAATTCCTCTTTGTGATGCTTAGTCCCTTTCTACACCATAGGGGTGTAGAGGGAGGGAGGGAGGGAGGGAGGGTGATCCTGGAAGTACCTAATACACACCATCGGCACACAGGAAGGGAGGGAGGGCGATCCTGGAAGTACCTAAGGCACTCCATCGGATCACAGGGACCAGCCGGGAGCCATCCCAGGCAAACAGCCTGGTGTAGAAACAGCCTTAGAGTAGTCTTTCGGCTAAGCCTGAGCCAACTTCTCTCCATCTTTGTCTGCAGCTCAGCAATTGCTACTATACCGATTGTGAAGGGTTAAACATCACGGTGGGAGCCTATGTGTGTAGAGCAGATGCCCAGCTATAGATGTGCTGTCTAATGTAGGGGCGCAATGGGAACATGATGGTGGGGGCATGGACAGTGGGCACAGCCCTGATCTTCCACTCTATGCAATTGTTTAAATGATTGGCATGCTCAAATAAGGTTATCAACAGGAAGAAAATTAGGCTAGAACCCTTCTCTGTGACATCTAGGGTTCTTCTACATTGGGCACGTATTGTAGAATTGCCCTCTCCTTCTTATAACCATTTAAATAAGCTTCATAAAATTAAATGTTTCTTTTCTCAGGAGATTTCTAGAATCTTGTAAGAAAGGGGAAAGAGCTGAGCATGACCAGAAGTCGTGTTATATGGGGAATTAAAGAAGTTAAAAGCTCTTTAGAATGTGAAGACTACAATGGATAGAAATTTGTTTTTAAAATATATATACTATACAAAAAATACAATCTTTATATAACAATGAACAAAGATAACAAATCACTTTGAAGCAAACCATCTCCCGGTACTGATTGCACAGTTTAAATAATGTCTTGGAAGTTTACAATATTTAATCAAAATAAATAATGGACATTTCTTCACACACACACACACACATATACATATACATTGACACTGGCATCATATATATATATATGATGCCAGTGTCAATGTTTTGAATCTGTATTTACTGTAAACCAGGGTTTTAGAGTAAACATCAGGCCATTGAGCCAAATCTGAACCTTCTGGCTCTCCAGGGCTCCCCAAGTAGTCACTCCCCTTCCCCTGGCCCCATCCTCTTTCCCCTGACCATTAATAATTGGGTGGTTCTTCAGATTGGATAGTTCCCCTCCCTTGCCCCCATTAAGGCTTAGTTACTGGAGGACAGTAACTTAGTTACTGGAGGACAGGGCTCCTGTATCTCTAACAATTGCATTGGCTGCCTCTACAAGAGAGGTTTAAAGCTCTTTCAAGGCGCTTTAAAAATTTCACCTCTACAAGGAGGGAGCGCAAATCGGGCGTAGAGGCGCGCTATCCCTCCGATTGTGCGCATTATCGAATGCGCGTTAAATAGCGAGTTTTATTTTGCGGCGGGATGTGCTGCTGCTGCTGCTGCTCGCTCCCCCGCTCGGCTCCTGGCTTCCCTAGCCGGCTCCTCTGGCTCCGTCTTTTGCCTTCCTCGCCCGCCCACGTCTCTCGACAGACTTCCCTCCCTCCAGTGGGGGAGGGCGAAGCAGCCAGGCATGCAGGCAGGCAATGGAGCGGAGCGCTGAGGCTGCAGCCAGTGCGCGCGGGAGAGATTCGCGTGGCCGAAGAAGGGGTCGCCCTGCCGCCGCCCCCCCTCTCCCCGTCGCCGCCGCCGCCCCCGCCAGGAAGGAGACGCTCCCCGTCCAGCAGTGACAACTCCTCCTGACTCCCCTGAGCGCCCCCCCACCCCCGGTTTCTTGCCTTTGCAGAGAGAAAGGCCGGCGGAGGACTCTCGCTGCCCCCTCCGCTGCTCCCCGGCCGAGATCGGCTCCTGCCTCCGGGGGTCTTGCCTCCCCCCTCCCCTCTCCCTGCCTGCCTCTCGTGCAGAGGTATTAGGGGTAAATGCGCTTCAGGGATGAAGCGCATAATCACTTAACCAGGCGCAAAAGCGAATCCTTGTGGAGGGGGCCATTGAAAAGGGAATTTCAGCAGGTGTCATTGGTATGCATGGTGAAATTCCCTCTTCATCACAACAGTTAAAGCTGCAGGAGCTATACTAGAGTGACCAGATACAACAGAGGGCAGGGCTCCTGCAGCTTTAACTGTTGTGATAAACAGGGAATTTCACTAGGTGCTGCATGCATACAGTGTACACCTGCTGAAATTCCCTTTTCTATCCAACTATTAAAGATACAGGAGCCCTGTCCTCCTTTTCATATGGTCACCCTAGCATGCCCTGGCTGAGTTGCTGCTGCTAATGCTGAGTCTAAGGTCAATCCATGGGGCTACCACACAGCATTCCTGTGGTTGCTGCCAGGACACATTTCTGCATGCTGCCTAGTTCCTCACTCCTACATTCTGCTGACAGGCACAGTCAGATAGCTCAAGAAAAAAACTTGTACGGACCTGACCTAGTCTGACTGACAATCTAGACATTCATCTGATCGGTCAGAGGCCTGCAAATGGGACATGATTCCCTGTGCCTCCAGGTCATTCCTGAAGCAACATAATAAATTCTGTCAACCATAATAAATCCTGGCCACTTGCACTAATAACTGCTCAAGCAAATTACTACACTGGCAGCAGCTTCTGAAACGGGTACTTTGGGGATATGGACCTACCCATTCACAGAAACTTCCAGGAGCATGCTAAACATGCACGACACTTCTCATATGAATAGACCACTCGTGTGAACATCTCTGTGCACAAGTTACCCAGCATGTGTATGAACATGCCATCACAACAGGTTTTTTGCACTTTGCTATCAAGAACGGTTAGAATGAAATGGAAATGTCAAATTCTCGAGGAGTCAAATTCTGATAATGTACTAATAACTTAGATGTTAGAAATATGAAAATGCAAGCAAACAGCTTGGAACTTATTACATTGCTTTCACAAAGTAGCACTGATTATGTAAGCAGAAAGTGTGCTTTCAGGACATAGATCTTTGTTGCAACTATTATTTAAAACATACAATTTTAGAATTAGCCATACATTTTCTGCACCATTATTAAAAAAAGAAAAAGAAAAAGTGATTTCATAATTATTTGGACTGAGGATATTCTATCACAGTTTGTGTTGAAGAAAGGACATTTTTATAAACTACATTATTAACTAAACAACAACAATTTTGTAATGGAAGTGTTGATACAATAATAAACAACGATTTGTAAACATGGTTGTTCTAAGTGACAGAGAAGAGCTACGAAGATGTCATGTTGGCTCATCAGTAGTCAATGAAACAAAAGGAGCTCTTTATATGCAATCCTTTTTCTGCTGAAAACTGATTTCTACCGACTGACTTTTATTTTATTTTATTTGCACACTATTTGTGTCTCACTGATTATATAATTTCCAAAATCACCTTGATTCTATTATCGATATCAATAGGCAGGAATAATAGCCAAACTGTTTTTTATCTCTACCTATAAAGCAGAAAGTATGTGTGCATCACATATGTCCGGAAATGTTTACGCACTTCCAGACGAGTTCGAAACTTGACACGGTGACACAGTGATAGGTGTGATAGGTGACACAGTGATAGGTCTGGCTGTACAATGTACCAGAAAAATCTAAAAACACGAATTTGGGGGATTTAAGTATTTTTAAAGAATTGAATAAAAACCAAGGCTTATGCCTACAACTCCCAGAATGCCTTGGGCAGCACTTTCAGCATGCCTTGGGCAGGAGGCCAGACTTACTGACCTTTGACGGCCATTGTGAGTGCACAGGCTGCTGTATGTCTTTCACAACCTGATTCCTAAGGTTGGTCTTGAACAGTCAACCCAATTCCACATAAAAGGAAACAACCCACATAAATGGGCTGCATCCATTTGCAGTGCCTCCTCCCGCCCTCTGCGTGGTTTTAAAATTGTGACAAGATACAACAGCGTGGCTTTGAGGGGCCAAACATGCTCAAAGGCACTTCACTCTGATATCGCTGTTTTCTCAGAATCTGGGGGAAGCAAGAACACAACTTTTGCCCTTAAGAGACAGGGAGGAAGGGGAGGCACTCTGCACATGCCCAGAAACAGACCAACAAATCAAGGGGGAAGTGCCTGGCCCAGCCCCAGCCCTTCAGTACAGGCTCCAGATGGAGCACTTGGTAGGTGAGAAGTGCAGGATGAGGCAATTCCAGTGGGATTGGCTGGAGCTGGGCATGTCCACTAACAACTTGGTGATGCTACTCCTTCATGCTCTATCAAGGAGCAGCATCGGCAACAAGAGGACGTCTCAGAGGATGTGGGCACCTGCGGTCTGCCAAATGCATGCTGGGAGATGTAGTACTGGTATGTAGAGTGACTGATTTTAAATAAAGTAGGGGTTAGCAAACCAGGTCACTACCTCTCAGTCCTAACTCAGCCCCCACTTTCCTGACCTCTCGCTAACTGTCTTTGTTCTCCTTCTAACTGACTTTCCCCAACTGTCACTCACCTCCCTCCCATTCCATTCTAGCCTCAGCTATCAGTCATTCCTCCATTCACTCTTCTGTTTCAATAGTAAAGTCAGGCTTTTCCATAAAAATCATAAACTTTATGCAGTCATTCTTGCATCTGTCTTGGAATGTTGTGGTTTAGTTATAACAGGGGGGGAAACCAGAGGCATTAAAAAAATCTTATCAAGTTAAAAGGCCCTGGAAAATATATTTTTTAAAAAATCACTTGGCACTTAAAAGCCAATTAATACATCACCAGGCCAGCCCACCTGGGAAAAGGAAATCCTAAGCAGGGTGCCACAACTAAGAAGGCCCGCTCTCCCACGACACCTCTGATGTATTCAAAGATTAATGTTATTCAGAGAACTAGGCTTGTGCCTACAACTCCCAGCATGCCTTGGGCGGGAGGGTAGACTTATCAGGCTTTGGTGGCCATCATCTGGAAGTAGCTCACCATCCTGCCTGGGCCTGAAGGGAGAGTGCCTGGGCTGGTAGCCTTGGTTACTAGGCAGAAGGGAAGGAAGTCACAGCTCTGGGCCTGTCACCGACGGCAACGACCAAGCTACCCGTGAGTCAGCCAACTAGCTCCCTCAGTGTAGTATGGACTGGCTCAGCCAAACTTCACTTCCCATGAGCTTAAGCAGCAGGACTCCCATTGGGCAAGTCAGGCACCACAGCAAAAGCCATGCCGGGAGTTGTAGTTTTTGTTTTCTGTGGGGGACAAGGAAAATCATGGTGACAGCTTCAAGACGGCCCTGGCCATGTGTTGGGGGGGGGGGGGGAGAGTGGGGGAGATAAACTAATTTAAATTGTTTTAAAGTTACCTCACAGGCCTAGGACTGCCCTACCACAGCAGGGTTGCTGTGAGGGTGAGAGAAGAAAAAATAAATTTAATTTGTTTAAAAGTTAACTCACAGGCCTAGCACTGGCCTGTGTTCTTGCTGCTTTCCTTTTTTCATAATAATAACTTCAGAGCACATGCATACAACAGTTCCTCACGCCCACTGAGATCCACTTCCGTACTATATTTTATTCTGATTTCTGGGCAATGCCAGGTATATTTTGAAAACATATTTTTAGGTTTGCATCTTTTTTAGCTGGTAGAAAGGGTGTTGTGTGATTGTTTTTGAAGTTTAGACGGCTGCTCCGGCCAAAGAATGATGGGAGGTGTAGGCATTTCAGGTAAAACAAAAAATGTGGTTTATCACGAAGCTTTTCTTTAAAACACAGTTCTTGTTGACATGATTTTCCATTGATTCTAACGAGACAACTTACTAACTTAACCAAACTAAAAAAACACAACCAACCTAAAGATGAATAAGTTGCAGAGAAATTTATTATTTATCAAATAAATGTTATAAATATTATTCACGGACCCGAGCAATGCCGGGTCAATTTATATATTAAAAGGTACTGAAAGTAATATCTTATTCCAAAAGAAGTAACAAGTGAGGCTGTATTTTAATAAATAAATAAAAAATCAGAGTGAGGCTGTATTTTAATAAATAAATAAAAAATCAGAGAACTAAGCAGTAACAAAACTGTTATATTTCTGTGTGTTTTTCTAGGGCAAATTAGATTGAATAGGGTTTGCTTCAAGTACCATTTAAACTAGTGAGAACCTTTTAAATGAGTTTGATTATTAGATCCCAGTCCTACATACATTTGCCCCAAGCTGAGCATGCAACGTTCATTCCTGTCCTGAAGCTCAGGTTCTATTTCCCCATGAGCATAGAAGATTTTGGGTTGCATGCTAGGAAGAA
The DNA here is from genome assembly GCA_029215795.1 of Anniella stebbinsi. Lineage (NCBI taxonomy): Eukaryota > Metazoa > Chordata > Lepidosauria > Squamata > Anniellidae > Anniella > Anniella stebbinsi. Next base: position 202,768,285 of record JARDYH010000002.1, on the reverse strand, counting down.
CTACAAGTCTTGCTAGATTTTCAACTTTCTGACCAGCTGCTCGAAAAGGGCAGTGGGTATAAAGCTAGGAAAAAGGAAAAAGGAAAGGAAAGAATAGATGCATATATTACTGGTTTCTGTGTCAGCACTGGTGTAATAGCACATACATGCACAGTAAGGAATATTTGAGGCGGTTCTAGTTTTTGCATGTGGAATGCAAACACAGAGAAAGAGGGAGGGAGAGAGAGAGAGAGAGGCCTTTTATTTTGTTAGACTGTTGTTGGTCCATCAGAGTGGCATCTAGTACCCATGGGGGGGGGGGAGGGTGACCATATGGAAAGGACAGGGCTCCTGTATCTTTAACAGTTGTCCCTGAAAGGGAATTTGTATTTGAATGCATGCAGCACCTGGTGAAATTCCCTCTTCATCACAGCAGTTAAAGCGGCAGGAGCTCTGCCCTCACTCGAAGAGAGAATTTCACCAGGTGCTGTGTGCATACAAATGACACCTGCTGAAATCCCCTTTTCTATACAGCTGTTAACGATACAAGAGCCCTGTCCTCCTTTCCATATGGTCACCCTACTAGTGGGACAGAGGACAAGGCAGATGCCCAATAATTCTACTGAGATTGTGTGATTTTTGATTTTTGTGGCATTTGGAAGCATGGAGCAAATGTACCTGGTTGTGAGGGGATCTCTCTTCCACCAGTGATGAGGGACAGGAAAGGCATTACTGCCCCACTTGCCCCAAATATAGAGCTGCCTCTGGTCCATCATCTAACTCAATATTGTCTACTTCCTGCAGTCAGCTCTCCTGGGTCACAGGCAAATAACTTTCCCATCACAGGCTGCCCAATTCTTCATTAAAATGTAGATTCCAGGGACTGAACCTGGGGCCTTCTGCATGCAAAAAAAAAAAAAGTGTCCTACCACTGCGCTATGGTCCCTTGACATCTATAGAAGTGTTTCTGTGCTGCCTATGAAGTTCCTCTTCTAACCCTACCAGCAACAATATAAGGATCTCTTGGCATTGGTAGGTGAGAGCTCTCACCCTACCAATTCTATACTTTACTCCTGTGGTCCTCGTGAAGTTGTTGGACTGCAGTTGCCATGATCCTTCACCATTGCCTATTATGGCTATCAACCAACGAGTGGCCCACCTCTGCTTTTCTCAGTTGTTAGTTAATTCAACCAAACTAAAGAGTTTTGGATTATGGCACTTAAGGGACCTGACACTCTTTTGCTGAACATGGAGAGCGCTGTAAAACACACATACAGAAAGAGTTAGAAAGAGAGAAGTCAAGAAAAGGCTGATGAACATCACAAGCAAAAAAATGAGACAGAGACTTAAAAATAATGGCGAAAGAAGAATTCTGCATGGGGAATGCAAAAACTTTTATTCTGGGAATTTGGGGATCCTGGGAATTCTCTGTCCTTTGCATTATTGCACTCTTCCCTTTAAAAGAAGCTTCTGAACAATAGCAAAAGTTCTGTTCAATGTCTCTTTTTAGTAGCTTGTGCTGGAGATACATAAAGAGCATTACTACTCTGATGAAACTAGGACAACGTTTTTGCATAAGGTTACCAAATATTACCTAAAGAGAGTATATTTCAGCCTTGTTATCAAGACAGGGTGCATGTCACTGATAGTACCTCCATCTACCTTGAAAACAGCATTCACTCTCCCTTTAGAACAGCTCCTAAATGAGATAAGACAAAGATCCTAGTACTCTCATTCTGCCCTAGAGCAAAATGACTGCTGAGATGGGGAAGCTATCAATCTCTTGAAAACCTGTAACTTTTATTTTTGCCGCAGCTGCGGTTCTTTGCTGTGAAGAGCAGCTGCAACATTTTCCTTCACCGGAGATCTTCTGCACATTTTAGCAATGTATTGAAGGGGGATGTTTGCTCAAAATTGTAAGTGGATATAGTATATTTATTGCTTAGAACAAGGTCTTCTAGGACTTCATGTAATATATACTACACACACACACACACACAACACACACACACACACACAAAACACACACACACACACACACATATATATATATATATATACATATATATATATATTCATTTTGAACCCACCCTTCCTCCAAAGAGCTTAGGATAGCATAAGTGGTCCCTTTTACTCTCATGGTGGGTTTGGCTGAGAGACAGTGGCTGATCTGAAGTCATTCAATGAGCTTTGTGGCTTACTGGTAATTTGAACCAAGATCTCACCAATGCAACCTTCCCAAAAGTGTACAACACATTAGTTCTCAGGTATATGTATTTCTTCCACACCCAAATGAAAAGATGAGGCAATATATGGGATTAACTGGGCCACAATTATAGTAATACAACATATCTGCAATGGGAATAACCTCTCCTGACAGTACAGTGTTACATATATCCCTGTATATAGGCTGACCATATGAAGACAGGGCTCATGTAACTTTAACAGTTGTAGAGAAAAGGGAATTTCAGCCAGTGTCATTTGTATGCAATTAGTTCTTGGTGAAATTCCTTCTTTATCACAACAGTTAAAGTTGCATGCACTATACTAGAGTGACCATATACAAAAGAAGGCAGGGCCCCTGCAACTTTAACAGTTGTGATGAAGAGGGAATTTCACCAGGAACTAATTGCATACAAATGACACTGGCTGAAATTCCCTTTTCTCTACAACTGTTAAAGTTACATGAGCCCTGACCTGGATTTTATCTGGTCAGCCTAGTGTATTGACATGGAACTTTCCAAAGCTGCAGGGCTCTGGATGACCAATCAAGGGTCTGGCCAGGAGGAAGAGCTCTGTATATTCTAGCAATCCCATGCCTGCTGCATAGGAGTGCAAACCCTCCCTGTTGTGTATACCAAAACAGGACAGGCGATTTCTTTTGCTGCTTTATTGCCCTGTATGCCTTTCATGGCCAACCTGGAAGTTTCTAACCATGGGGTTAGAAGTATCCTTAAAATGGCAATATGGTTGAGCAACTCAGGGACCACTCTTAAAGAGATACAGGTAGTTTCAAAGGCTGGGCTGTCCATTACTCCTTATATCATAATGGTGTCTCAGGGGAGTCACTGACTTCCTCTCAGTATTTTCTTTGCTGCCCACATGAAGTAGACAGAAAAACACCCAAGCAAGGTAGGCTGACCAGATAAAATCCAGGTCAGGGCTCATGTAACTTTAACAGTTGTAGAGAAAAGGGAATTTCAGCCAGTGTCATTTGTCTGCAATTAGTTCCTGGTGATATTCTCTCTTCATCACAACAGTTAAAGTTGCAGGCACTATACTAGAGTGACCATATACAAAAGAAGGCAGGGCCCCTGCAACTTTAACTGTTGTGATGAAGAGGGGATTTCACCAGGAACTAATTGCATACAAATGACACTGGCTGAAATTCCCTTTGCTCTACAACTGTTAAAATTACATGAGCCCTGACCTGGATTTTAACTGGTCACCCTAAAGCAAGGCCAAGCAAGTAGGAAGCAAATAATTCCTACTTGGCCCCATAAAGGAAATCCAACTAACCACACCTTGTGTTTTGTGTCTGTCTGAGCCAGAGGGAAAAAGGAAGGGAGGAGCAACTGTTTCACAGATCTTCACTCCTCCCATCCCAAGAGCCCATGGGAGCACACTTTTCCACAACAAAATGGATGAAGTGTTCCTTGAATTACTTACAGGAAGTACTCAGGCTTTTATGTATCTTCAGACTAAGGAGGATCCACAGACTAGCTGCTGAGTAGATGAGAGGCTTTCCCTAGCAAAATACGCCAAAGAAAAATGATATCCTCCAAATGATACATCATAATGTATGTACAAGTATACTCAGCATGCTAAACTGTACATGTCTACTTAAATGTCAGTCCCACCGAGTTTAGTGAAGGCTTTTCCTGGGTAAGTAGATATAGGATTGCAATCTAAATGCAGGTCAAAGCCAGTTGAACAATAGAGATATCAGTGGGTATAGATATAGATATATTACACACAGCCTCAAGTTTTCATTATTACCAGTTTAAGAGAGAACACTTTAACTGAAATAATATGCCACTGATGTAACATTTTAAAATACAGGAAATGTATGCAAATACTAAAAATGATCGCTGGAGGTGCTAGGTTTCCAGAGCTGATTATAGATCCATCCTATGAGATTGTATGAAAATAAGTGCATATCGGGAGAAAGATTTTTCGCTAAGAAAAATGGTAAGATATTAAATATTGCTAAGGCCATTCATTAAATGTCTTACTGGAATATTTCAAAGACGTTGCTTTAAAATCATTTAGGGCACAATCCTAATGTCCTGGGAGAACATGCCAGGGACCACAGGGTTTTGGAGTCCTCCTCCTGAGGCCGTAGACACTGCTACAACTTCGGGAAGGGGACTCTGGGTGCCTCTTCACGAGAGGTTTAATGCTCTTTGAAGTCTCATTAAAAAATTTACCTCCACACCAGCGGAGCGCAAATGGGGCGTAGAGGCGCATTATCTCTCCAATTATGCGCATTATCGAACGCGCGTTAAATCGCGAGTTTTATTTTGCTCCGACCGTTAAAGCGCATTTTGACTGTGTGAATATGCGCTTATGCGCATTAACTACTTCTAAACCGCATTTTGGACATCCATTAATGCGCTTCGCCGCCTCTCACCGCCTCTCGTGCAGAGGGATTAGGCGTAAATGCGCTTCTGCGATTATGCGCATAATCGGCTAACCAGGCGCAAAAGCGAATCCTTGTAGAAGGGACCTCTGTGTTCCAATCCTTCCCCCTCACTGCTGCCATTGAAAGAACCATGGCGGCTGCTTCCTGAGGTCACAAATGTGATTTTGGGAAGAGGAAAAAGAAGCATTCTGGTTCTTTTTGTAGAGAGGCTGAGAGATGTAGAATCCTATGGTCTCTCCAGCCCTGATTCCACCCAGGTAGCACAGCCTCTCTACATAGGCTCAGAAGCCTGTCTAGAAAAAAAAAGCAAGAAGCAAGATGGAGAAGCAAAAGCTGCCTCCATCACCCCTTCTGCTCGGCCGGGCATCTGCCCACAGAGCATAGGATATTTGGAGTAGTCCTTTGGAAAGCATAGGGTTCCTCCACTGAGTTCAAACCACAATAATATTAATTGTGATGAAGATAAGCACAGTTGAAAAATGGAAATGATCTATGCCGATGGATATTTATGATTTGATTAGACAGATCTGGAAGGTAATAGAAGTGATAAAGTTACTAAATATAGAAGGACAAATGGTAAATAACTTTGTAGAGGAATGCTTTCTATGTCCAAACAAACAAAAAAGTCATATCTATAAAAAAAGCAAATAGATCCAAGAAGTCATTTCTGTAATGGGGAAATATAAATGTAATGTAAAAGGTGCAAGTCTGCAAGAAAGAAAGCATTAATTGTCCAAGCCCTTATATTAACAATGAAAGAAGTCAACATGGAACAAATAGCATTATTCCCTGAGGTACTCATGCTGCCCTATACTTAGCAGGATGAGGTCAAGGAAACCAGTAATAATAGAAAAAGTAATGCATCTTTCACACAAAAAGAGCCACTGGGCCTTATTTGCCAGGAAATCAGGAAACAGCATGGAAGGGCCCTAAGAATCCTGTTGACAAGCTGAAGATGTATGAGGTAGGATGATTTCCCAGACTAATCAGCTGAAAGCCCAGAAATTGAACCAAGGAAAAGATGAGGGAATAAAGTCTGAAAAGAAATTGAGACTTTGAACAATGTTCCTGTTTACCAATATGCACATATCCACATAGAAAAATCTGAGGAACATTTAATTTGCCTTTCCCCCACCCCTGAAAATGTTATAGTGATGCAAACTGCAGGTTAGTTGTACTGCTTTAGGAGCATTTTCCTTTCCAAGTTCTAGCAAAATGTTTTTTTGTAAAATGCCAAGTCAGCATTTGTTCTTCAGATACGTTTACTGTAATTTAGATATCCTCACTACCTAAGGGGCAAACTTACTAGGGCACCTCATAGCAGCATAAACCAACCTGGGTCAGGCCAGGTATGCATACCGTGGGGTGGGAAACAATTTAACATGCAACATTGGTGCAGATGCTGAACCTAAAATCATAGACACATAGAACAGTAGAGAGTCCAACCCCCTGTTCAATGCAGGAATCTCCTTAAAGCATCCCTGACTGATGGCTGTGCAGCTGCATCTTGAAGGCCTCTAGTGTGGGAGAGCCCACAACCTCCCTAGGTAATTGGTTCCATTGTCATACTGCTCCTAACAGTCAGGAAGTTTTTCCCGGTATCCAGCCTGGCTTCCTGGAACTTGAGCCCATTATTCTGCATCCTGTACTCTGGGATGATCGAGAAGAGATCCTGGCCCTCCTCTGTGTGTACTTGAAGAGTGCTATCATGTCTCCCCTCAGTCTTCTCTTCTACCTGAACTTCCCACTCCCCAGAAGTGCTTTCCCCCAGCTCTTTTTTTTCTCCCAGTGGCAACCCATTTGTAAGAAAGGCCAGATCTACACCAAGCAGGATAGAAGACTTTGAAAACAGTGTGAAAACTATATATGGGGTGTGTTCTGGTCCCAATAGTTGTCACTACTGTTATAAACCGTTTTAAAGCAGTAGTGTAGATCCTGCCAAAAACAGCTGAGCTGAAGCAGTTTCACTGGCATAAGATATGAAGGAGGGCTCAACTTCTGCCTACCCTGCCCATCTTGCACTTTAACTACCCCCAAGCCTGACTCTGTAATGTTTACCTTAGCCCAAAATTGGCCCCTCAGACTATGCAAACTTCATCTCCATTTTCTTTCTCTTTTGTTCCAAAAAGTAATTTAAAACTGTTGGCAGATTCACTCTTCCTTTCTTCATGACCTAATTCTCGCTGCATCCTAATAGTACAAAAGTAAATGAATCACATTTCTATCTAATTATTGTGTGCACACTGAGCCAGCATTTGCATTTCCCATCTAGGAGTGCACAAGGACACGCTTCAGAAAACACTCTTCACCTCTTCCTCAATATAGGCAAATATTCCTCTCCAGCCCCATCTTAGAAAATGGAAGAAAATTGAACTGGAGGGTATTAGCTTAATTTATTAGTTTGGATACAGTTTTAAGTTAAATCTGGGCACAATCCTGCAAAAGCTGGCTGTGACTTGCAAGTAATGCCCAATTGATTTTAATTATTATTTATTTATGTATTTATTTATCTACCTGCATCCATCCACATAGTGCCTTGCAAAGTAGGAGAAGAGGTTACAATCTAGAAAATGACCCGTGAGAGGCAACAGAAAAAGGGGAGGGAAAGGAGGCAGGAATTTATCTTTTTTTTTCTTTTTTAAAGGAAGAATAAGCAGTTGTTGTTGTTGTTATGCATTAGTAGGCTATCAGGACTAGATATATGCCAATGCCTTTACAGGAAAGGTTGGATTTTAAAAAGTGATTTGAAGGATGTAAGAGAGGTGGCAGCATGGAGGCCTTCTGGAAGGAAGGAATGTCCAAGCATAAGACACAACCAAGGAGAAGGGGCAGGATTGTTTGAGGGAGCAGGAGGCCTTTGCATGGGTGAAGGTGGTGGAAGCGGAGGAGCGAAGGTCAGGGAGAAGGATTCATTGCAGTTTTCCCCAATCTGGTCCTCTCCAGATGTTTTGAAGTAGGAGTCCCAGCATTCCTGACCACTGCAGTGCCTAGGCTAGCTGGAGCTCATGGAAGTTGAAGTTCAAAATGTCTAGAGAGCATCAGGCTGGGGAAAGCTGATGTACTGAGATGTAAGAGTATAGCGGTTAGGGAGGCCATGGTACAAGTCTTTGAAAAGAAGGGCAAAGATTGTGCACTGGACCCAGGAGTGGTCAGAATGCCACTGAAAGGAATACAGAGGGGTGCCATGTTATCAGAGTTGGCTAGCTTTTGCTGGATTGTTGAGTCTTTGAGTTGGTCACCAAGGCTACTTAGGCTCTCTGAAATGGGAGACAGCTTGTGAGGAACCAACGCCCTGTTATGGTCCCAACACTAGGGTGATTAGATTAGGCTGACCAGATAAAATCCAGGTCAGGGCTCATGTAACTTTAACAGTCGTAGAGAAAAGAGAATTTCAGCCAGGGTCATTTGTATGCAATTAGTTCCTGGTGAAATTCCCTCTTCATCACAATAGTTAAAGGTGCATGCCCTATACTAGAGTGACCATATACAAAAGAAGGCAGGGCCCCTGCAACTTTAACTGTTGTGATGAAGAGGGAATTTCACCAATAACTAATTGCATACAAATGACACTGGCTGAAATTCCCTTTTCTCTACAATTGTTAAAGTTACATGAGCCCTGACCTGGATTTTATCCGGTCACCCTAGATTAGATAGAATCCAGGTCAGGGCTCATGTAACTTTAACAGTTGTAGAGCAAAGGGAATTTCAGCCAGTGTCATTTGTATGCAACTAGTTCCTGGTGAAATTCCCTCTTCATCACAACAGTTAAAGGTGCAGGGCCCTGCCTTCTATTGTATATGGTCACTCTAGTATAGTGCCTACACCTTTAACTGTTGTGATGAAGAGGGAATTTCACCAGGAACTAATTGCATACAAATGGCACTGGCTGAAATTCCCTTTTCTCTACAGCTGTTAAAGTTACATAAGCCCTGACCTGGATTTTATCTGGTCAGCCTACCCAACACCCATAACGACCTGCTGCAAACTTTGGGAGTCAGCCATCCCTGTTGATTAATATTTATGATTATTGTTGTTGTTTTAAGATAAAAGCATTTTTAAAGATGGGGGAGAGGTGATGAACAAGTCCTGGCCTTCTGTGCTACTGTGAATATATATATATATATATATATATATATATTCCTTCGTTTTCAAATTATCCTTCAAGTAATATCCATTAGCTCTCATTGTCTCAGAGGATGTGTCTCTGTCTCGATCAGTTGAATTCAAAGTAATGGTTAGAATATTGAAGAGGATAAACTGCTTTGACTTCTCTGCCCACTTGAAATTATTCATAACTTGTTAAAGTGTGCTGCCCGCCTTTCGCACCCCTCACCTTTGGCTTTTGAGAAATATGACAGTTCAATCCAGCTTCGATAGGGCAATTACTCAGTTTTATAGGTCATTATATAGCCATTCTTCCAAGTCACCTTTTAAAGACAAGAAAGAGTTGGGAAACATGTCTGTGATATGACTTCTCAGATTATATTTGACAAAAGAACCTATGCAAAATTAAACATAATTTCCTCCAATAGCAAGCACAGATTAATCCATTTTAACTTCCTACCATCTGATATCCATGACAGAATTTTATACCCGCTCTTTTATGCTGTTCTATAAATACACGGGCCGCTTTAGCATGCCATTTGTTATATTGTTTCAGGTGTGATTGCTTGGAAAGGATGTATTGGCTCAATCCTAAATCAACGGAATTAAGTTTACACCTTATCATCTACTTCTTTTAAGATCTGTGAAACAGGAGGTAAAGAATTGTTCTTTTAATTAACTCCCAGTAGGTGCCTTTTGCTTGGAGAGTAATGCAGGTAGATTGACTTGGCAGCTCGTGAGCCAATCCTAAAGGCGATGTTTACAACCAGCCATACTATTGGGATGTTTCTATTTAAACTTCTATATGACTCTGTAGCAAATATTTCCTGAGTAATTTACAATGGTTTTTTAAAGTCAATAGCAGCAGCAATAATAAAACTTATAATAAAAATACAAAAATAAATATGGCAATGGTTAAAACAGGACCAATCCTTCTGAAACGTTTTTTAAAACTTTCTTCTCAAAGGCCAAAAGAGAGGCTGTCATGCCAGTTATGTATAATTGTATAACCGCCACTACCAAAAAGGCTCTAGATCTGGGGTGCTGAACCTTTTTCAGCCAAGGGCCAAGTTCAGTTTCAGACAAGCTCTTGAAGGGGCTGCATTCTGGTGGTGAGCTAGGCTGAAGGCAATAGGGAGCCAGGCCCAAAGCAAAACAGGAAGGGCCAAAATATCAAAATGTCAGTCTATTTTAGCTTGAAGATCTTATTGCCAGCAACTAAGAGCTTCTCTAAAAGAGCGATTTATAGCAAGCTTGTGACTAGCCACTCATGGAAGTTTTCATGTCAATTTCATGACATCATCAACAGAACATCTCCCGCAGTTCCCCCCCCCCCCCCCCAGTAATCCTGTGTTCATATAACACAGAGATAACCCGGCATCTATTCATAATGGATTTATTCCACCACTAGATGGTGCCCTTTCATTGCAGCCTATTCTTATCAATGGCATTTCCTTTTCAATTTAAAATCACATGGTCACTGTTGGTCACTGTCTAAAGGAGCCCTTTTGAATGCAAAAAGATCCGAAACCTTGTAAGGATTTTTTTTTCCCAATGGAGAGAACCTCTCAGCCTGAAGGAGAGGCATTTCAAACTTTCAGAATGAGGAAACCACGCAAAAGTCGGGAAACTGCCAAATGATCATGGGTGGGGGACAGGGGAAATGGCATGGCTTGGTGTGGAAAGGGGGAGTGTGGAGGGAAACCACAGCTGCAGAAGTACATAAGACAAGGGAAATAAATCTGAAGTTGCCCTCTGCCTCCTTCCATCCAATCAGTCAATCAATTCTTTCTTTCTTTTTTAATCTACCTGCAATTTGAATGAAATGGCAGGAGCTTGCTGACTAGGAGCCTATCTACACATGCAGGATAAAACACTTTGAAAACGTTTTGAAAACTGTATATGGAGTGTGTCCTGGGCCCCAACAGTTCTCAAAACTGTCAGCCTATCTACACTACTGCTTTAAAATGGTTTAAAATGGTTTATAACAGTTTTGAGAACTGTTGGGGTCCAGGACACACTCCATACACAGTTTTCAAAACATTTTCAAAGTGTTTTATCCTGCGTGTGTAGATAGGCTCAAAGAGAAATATGTTCTCCAATTGAGGGATAAAAAACTATTTTAGGACAGTAGTGTGAGGTTATCCTCGACTACTTGCTGCTGCTGCTGCCCTTGTCTTGCCTTTACTATTTAGGTTCTACAGCACTACAGCCTAGCAACTTGGCCTCTAGATAACTTCTTTGTTCTGCTGCCACCAGTACCTTCTCAGGTACACTCACAGACCACACCAGTAGATAGAATTAACAAGAATGTATTAATAAGAAATTGCATGTCAACAAGCTTAATAATGGGTACTTCAGTTCAATTGCGTAGGTTTCAATGCATAATGATTTCTGTCAGAACTCTTATACTTTAACAAACTGTTCTTTATTTAATCTATGCTCTAAAATCTTATCTCAATCTCTCAATTCTCAAGTCTCTTTCAACGTCTCTCTCAAAAATCCCCCTCAAATCTCCCCCCAATCAACCCTGTCAGCTCTCTTTGTCAGACACATATATACACTCTATATATGTGTCTGAAATCCACAACAGGTTCAGATGAATTTTTTATTTTTTTAATTTTTATTTATTTCATTTCTAACCCGCAGCAGACCAGCTTTTTTCAAGCCATATTTTTAAACTTTGCATGCAAATTTAGAGGTACAAAAGTACAGGGCTGTGGGGAGACAAATGAAAATGTGCATAGGCTAAAGTGTGAAAATGGGGATTGGGGGGGGGGAATTGTGTATTTTCAGAGGTGCATATCTGTGCACTTTCCAACATGAATGCAAGTTTGGGAAACTGAGAAAAATCCAATTCCATCAATGAGTGGATGGCAGAACAAAAGCTGACTGACAATCCGCGAAACACAGACAGAACAGATTTAACAAAGGTCATACATTCCGATTTGGCACTGGTGCTAATGTAAATTATGTTCCGCTAGCGTAAGTCACATCTAGGCCAATGGCCACAGCATTTGCTGGTGCAACAAGATTCCCCAGAGAACCTGTTGTCCCAGAAAACCTGTTGTGCCAGCAAATGTTACTGCCGATGCACTAGAGCTAGCTTATGCTAGTGCAGCATATTTAAGTTAGTGCTAATGTAGAATAGAATACTGCATTAAAATGCAATAGCGAGCAGCACCAGAAAAATTGACAATGGCATGGCCAGCCCATCTCCCCACCCCCATAAGATCTGCAGTATTCCCAGAAAGAGGAGGCGGAGGGCGGGGAGGTAGAAATGCTTGCCAATGTCATTCAGAACTAGAGAACTGACACTTCCCCCAAAATCAACTCTAGGTTGTTACGGCAGCCTGATTTAGCTGCTGGAATGCAACCTCTCTCCCTGGGCATTTTTGCTTGCCAAGATCAAAGACTTTCTTGCCCCTGGCTTGTTAGTGAATAGGTTTGTTAAAGGCTGGTTGTAAGAGATAACAAAGCAGGTAATTATATTTTTAGAGCTGCCTCATATATATTTTTAATAACAATGCAAATCGGTCCCACAAGATGTCAGTGGCTGTAAGATAGCATGAGTGGGGAAGGTCCATTTGAATGTTACCTTGGCCATGAACTCTGTAGAGCCAGCATGGTGTAGTTCAGGGGAACTTGTAGGCCTCTAGATGTTATTGGACTCCAACTCTGTTGGCTTTGTGCCATTCTTGTCACTGCAGCTGAGGCTCAGAGGGCCAAAACGATACCCCCATCGCAGAGTTGTTGGTCCATCTGCTCTTGTTTATGGGACAGGTGGTTCTGTTGGCCAATGTGAGGGAGGGAAGAAAGGTCCAGGTAAAATCAACAGCATGTGGAAAGCAAAGGCAATGGGCTATATTAAAATCTTCTCCTGGAAGCCTTCTGAATACAGTGCTCCTAGAAATACAGCACGTTTAGGGAGATGCAGCACTATAGTGTTTTAATTTGTCTCTGCATGTTTCATCTGAACTATGTACTGCCAGTATCTTCCAGTGTCTTTTCCCTTTTTTATTTTTAACTGATTGGAAGGGGCGAAAGTATTAACAAAGAAAGGATGAAAGTCATCCAGATACTCAGTGCCCCTGATTTACAATATAACTCTTCAGCCTCGCTTACCGCACTGACAGATTCGTTCTTCCTGGCTGAAGGTCTTCCTCTGATCTCACTACAATGACATTTCCTGGATCAGAGAACAAAGCGTGTAAAGCTTTTTGTGTACAATGGAAAGAGGCACATTTTCATTACTGCGTTAGCAAGAGCCTGGCAGCCATGAACTTAAAGGGTTAGGAGTGTATTTCCTGGGTTTCACATCTGACATCTGTCTTTGAAATTCGCAAAATAAGCATGCCACTGACACCATATGAGGCTCTACTTGCATTTTGACAATGATTACACTGTTTGATTTGTATAGACAGGCTTTCTTCAGCTTTTTCAGGCGCTTGGCAGTCGAGCAGAGCACAATGAACCAGGTCTTAATCATATTTTGCTTTCATCTTCAGAAAGGGGTGTGTGGGTGTTTGAGAAAGGAGATGAGGAAACAACCAATTTGTAGGTGTGTAAATGGTATAGACAAAAGCAAGCAAATCCCACCCATCCTATGACTGACATGGCTTAAAATATGGAATTGTAGCTATACAAAATGGCTAACTTTTTTATTCTCCATCAAAGAAACCTAATGACTTCACAGGAAGGCAATCCAAAGCATATTTTAGCTCAGGACACTTATTGCCACTAGCTGAGGTCATTATCACACGCATGGTTTTAAGCACACCCGCTTCGACTTTGCTCCACTTTTTCTGCGCTGGACTCGCATGACGTCGTCCCCGTCATGCTGCTCTCTCGCCCTGAGGTCGCAGGTTTTAGTTTCTGTTTCGATTTATCCCTCAACGAGCAAAGTCCAAAACAGGCATTGTTCAACAGGCTAAGCTGAGGTATCGCAGCAATACCAACCACGTGTGATTCAAAACGCTAGACTCACATAGGAAACGGAGGGGGAACCCGCAGAAGCAAACCAGGGGGAAAATAGTAGGTGTGATAAGGCCTAAGCCTTAGGAGGGACATTTCAACCTTTTAGAATGGCAGGGGCAGACTGCCCAAAAGCCATGAAACTACCAAACTTTTGGTGGTTAGAGGAAAAGGGTGTGGCCATCTGCGGAACCATGGAGCACCATATTTTGCCTGTGAGCCTTTGAAATCCTGCACCCTAATCTAGACAGTAGCAGTCCCTCCTGAACCAGAGCCTGGTTGGTGTATTCCTACAGATGTCTACTCAGAAGTAAATCCCATTGAGTTCAATTGCACTTACTCCCAGATAAGAATATATTTTAGCAGAATGAAGATCTTGCTTTGTACTAGTAGGGTGACCATATGGAAAGGAGGACAGGGCTCATGTATTTTTAACAATTGTATAGAGAAGGGAATTTCAGCAGGTGTCAGTTGTATGCATGAAACACCTGGTGAAATTCCCTCTTCATCACAACAGTTAAAGCTGCAGGAGCTCTGCCCTCTCTTGGAACTGCACTCAGTGGAGGCTGGTTGCTCCAATTTTGGAGGGGCGGTGATTCCATTCTGGGTTTTAGTTAGAACTCTAAAGGTGCTATTTAAGGGGCTGCACCCGATCCCCAAAATGGGTTCAATATCTTGGATGGCACCTTTAGAGTTCTGGCTGATTTTAACTAAAACCTGGAATGGAATCACCGCCCCTCCAAAACCGGAGCCTCCAGCCTCCACTGACTGCACTTAAAATATGGGTATGCCACTGAAGGCTTCCATGATTTCTATGAAATGCATTTCATACACCAAAACAGGGTCAATAATAAATGCTAGATGTTGTCTTTTAACTTTTGAGAAAGTTTATTTTTAATTGATGGTATGAGCAGTTATAGCTGTGTTGTGGTTTGAGTGTGTCATAATGTTTAGTTCATGCAACTGCCCATTTCAGGAACGTCTTGCTTCACAAAAGAAAACAAATGTTAGGTTTTCAAGCTTCAGGATATATTAAGTTATACTATCAGCTATTTTCCAAAAATATAATATAAGTGCAATGTGCAATAACATTTAGTATTTTCTGGGTGATTCAGCATATGAGTTCTGCATACAGCTTCTGGAAGACCCAAAGACCTTCGTTTCGTGGAGCTTGCGGAGCAAGAGTTTGTTCTTTGGTAATCTAGACCTTCTTTTCAGCTTGCTGTAGTCCACATTTAGTGCCTATAACTTCAACAGTTAAAAGAAGTTATTAGAAGGAGTATAAGAAAAGTATTAATCAGATGCAGAAACAAGGTGCAATGGGCGTCATTTCAAATTTTCTTGGAAAGTTATAGCTTTGCCATTACAGAGTGATAATGTCATCATCATCTGACTATTGCAATCAACTTTCATTTCCACTTATTTTAAAGACAGGTCATTCAGCATGCAAAATCAAAGCCTAAAAGAAGCTTCTGCTTTCTATAGTTCTGAATAATCTTAAAATTATGGATCATGGAGCAGCGAAGGCCCAGAATGAGACATTCAGTGTTATGGTATCTGATTTTAAAAGACTTAAGCAGACTTAACGTACTCTGGATTGCGTCAAAGGCCTTGGAACTCCCAGAATATCATTGAATATATTTAAACAGCTGAGAGACCAATCCTGTGGCCACGAGACAGTTTCTGAGGGCAATGCAGCCTATTTCCCCCTCTGACAGAGCTCTGACCTCGCAGGAGAAGATTGGAACGTAAATCTCCCCCCAAGCCCCTCCCAGCTGCTTCGGAAAACTCTCTGAAGGTTGGAACTGTGACCTTGGGAAGGGAGGAAATGGTTGTGTTGGGGAGGGGGGCAGAGCAGGGGCAGGAAGGGGAGAGGCTGTGGATTTGTTGGATCCAAAGGTGTCTCAGCCTGCATCCCCATCCCTGACAAACAGAGTGATTTTGATGGCCTAGGAAGCCCATCTGATGTGAGATGCTTCAAAGGAGGGCAGAGAGGCAAAAAGAGTTTTGATTGCTGCTTCAGTTGCAAGAGCCTGGCAGGTCATAGGACAGACAGAGGCCTCTGGTATCGGAAGCCTCCAACATTTGAACATCTAACTCATAGGATTGCATTCTTAGGGTGCAATCCTAACTCAGAGGCTGACAGGCGTCCTATGCAGAGCAGGAGGAGCGTGGAGGCAAAAACGAGCACCAGAGAAAGACATTCAAATGGCAAGGCAAGATTGGGGAAAGATGCAGCTTCCTGCCAACAAACAACATTGTCATAGAAAGTTTTTTAAAAAGCAGAAGTGTAATACTAAGAGGGAAACAGTTTCCTGCAGGATGGAGTGGTGTTTCTTTCCACTCCCTAGATCAGCCTTCCCAATGCAGCCCCCCTCCAGATGCATTGGACTACAACCCCATCATCCCCAATCACCATGTCCATTACCGGCTGTGGTTATGAGAGTTGTAGTCCAATGCATCTGGAGGGCACCATGTTGGAGAAGTCTGCCCTAGATATAAGGGAATATGTTCAGTATGACGCTCCTTTATACCAAGTCAGACTATACATCCTTGTACCCCAGTATTGCCTATTCTGATTGGCTTCCTAGGATTTCAGGCCAAAGTCTTTCCTAGCTCAGCTGAGATCTATTGAGCTGGAGATGCTGGAAACTGAACCTGAGCTATTCAGCATGCAAAGTATAAGCTCTACCACTGAGCTGTGAAGGGAAATTCAAAACCGTGATAGAAGTTTCCTTCTGATGTATCTTCTTCGTTAGGAGTTTGAAATCAGCAATTTCCACTGGAGGCTGTTGCAACCTCATCACACGGCAGCCTCAAACAATTTTACAGGAACCGTCAATTACACATCAGTTCTATTCCCATTGGTTTTGTGCAGCTATGGAAGACAGAGACAGAGACTCAAAGGTCAGCAAGTGACCTAGAAGAAATAGTAACTATTTCTTGTTACCCAGAGGACCTTCTCTTCCACCGCTCCCAGACTGTGGAATGGTCTGCCAGAGGAGATTAGACAAATTAGCAGTCTTCATGAATTTAAGAGAGTCATGAAGACTGCTCTCTTCTGGCAGGCCTATCCAGATGAATTTTAAGATGTTTTTAATGATGTATTTTTTTCTTGTTTTTAAAATTTTTTTTAACTGTTTTGTGATCCTTGTGTTTTATATTGTTGTTGTTCCCCGCCTCAATCCGGAGGGAGAGGCGGGTTATAAATAATAATAATAATAATAATAATAATAATAATAATTCAGTGCCATGCTCTTAAAACTGAGGCCCTTTCCCCGCCTCGATCTAGATGGAGAGGCGGGTAAGAAATAAATCGTTATTATTATTATTATTATTATTATTATAGGGGCATGGAGAGCCCAGAGTGGGGGAACCAGGAAGTAAGCACTTCTGGGTTCGGCGCGATGATGACAGCCCGGGCTTCTCCCGGGCTGTCGCAATTCGCTCCCACCATTATTTTGTTTTTGTAATGAAGAAGAGTGCAGGAGCGCTCCTGTGCAACAGGTTAGTGGTGTTTTTTTTAAAAAAAACCATATGCAATCGTGCCCTGCTCCCCCACCCCCGGCATCCTAGGGATGGCGAAATTGGGTCCCCCCCTCCTGATGGCCTCGGAGCTGCACGGTGCGGCTCCGTGGCCATCAGTGCAGCCTCGCTTATTTGTGAGTAAGCGCAGCTGCGCCCGGGATGGGCAGCCACACTAGCCGCCCATCTTACTGTTCTCCTGGGAACAGGGAACACACCAGGATAATAGTGTTCCCTGAACTCCCAGGAAAATGGAGGGTTGACCCCTGCCTGCTTGCGGGATGCTCTGTGCATCATGTGGACTCTCTGCAAACAGGTAGGGGCAGCCCCGGGAAAAATGGCTGGTGCGGAAAGGGCCTGAGTTTCAGATGAGAGTAGCAATCAGGGATTTTCCCCCAAAGGTTCTTGGGAATTTTGTAAGAGAGAATGTTGAGAATTCTCCTAGCGCTCTGAATAAAGAAGTCTTAAGACTTCTTTTGGAAGAAAATGCAAGCAATCACAGTTAAACTAGCTTGCATTTGTAGTGGAGATAACACCCTATGGGGAAGTAGTACAGTTAAGGTTATGACTAAGGGAGCTCCCATAGGAGCAGGAATTCAGTCAAATTCCTCCTTCCGTGGGACCAAACAGACCAATTAGAGGCAACGCAGGAGGACCTGAGATTTTCCCTGGACCCTGTGGCAGCATCAGCAGATTCTCCTATGGCACTGTTTATGAGAGGTCAACACAGAATTAAATGCTCTAGTTGAGTAGAGCTTCACACACAGCTCTCACTGTGTGCGTGCACTTGCGCATGCGCATGCAGCATATTCTGCTACACAGTGGTTCTATTAGAAACAGACTTTGGAGTCCCACCACACCCTCAGCAGTGCCACAGTTTCACCAACCAATGGTGCTGCCTCATGCCACTGCAGCCTGAAAGCTGAGTCAGCCCCGCTGTCTTTAAGTCCACTTGCTCTACTGTGGTTGCAGTTGCATCCCTGTCGCTGCTGGCTGCATTGTGTTGCAGCGTGCCTATGCAGAACTGCATGTGGATGGAAGAGGCGAAGCTCAGAGCCACACAGACAACAAGAAAGAAGGTGCCTTGCACATCATCTGCATGCTTTAAGGATGTTTTTAGGATGTTTTAGGATTTTTATGCAGTTTTAATAATATGTGTCATGTTTTAATCAGTTTTATGTATTTTATCATGTTGTTCCCCGCCTCGATCCAGACGGAGAGGCGGGTAAGAAATAAATTATTATTATTATTATTATTATTATTATTATTATTATTATTATGCCTGCTTACACTGCAGAGTGTGTAAGCCCCGTTTAAAAGAGTGACACTTCTGAACAAACATGCATAGGATTGGGCTGCATTGTGGCAATCCTAATAATAATCCTTAACAGTTGCACTTCACCATGCTCTTTAAATAGAGCCAAAGGGTTTGAATTCACACAATGGTTAAAATCTGGGGTCAGGGTGCAGTGGGTACACCAGGAGAGAGAGGCACATAACAGAGCATGAACCAAACAAAACCCATCCAACTTCTGGCTCTGCTCCTCTCCCAGGCTGCTTCATGGAAGCCCAGTGTCACTTGAAGACCCTGTCTTCCAATCCTCACGAGGGCTGCCACAGAGAGGAACTTGCCTGCTCTTCCCCATGAGAAAATGATGGCTACCTTGACCCTCAACGTTCTAAAATTCCCAAAATAGTCGAGGCTGGTAGCTCCGATGTCACTGGTGCTATGAATCCTCTATTGGTTTCAGCCAAAGGAGTTCTCCAAGGTGCTGGACCTATTTTGGGGATTGGGTTCAGAACTGTGGATAGCTTCTTTAGAGTTCTGGCTGAAACCCAGAGTGGATTCATAGTCCCACGGACACTAGAGGCACCAGCCTTCACTGCCCCAAAACATTAAAACTTCACTGTAAAGTTCAAGGTGGGCCACCTATTCAAACAATCCAGTTTTTTCCCCTATGCCAGAGGAACAGGCTCTTGGAAGAACAACTACAAATGTGGGTGGCAAAGCAGGTTTTAGTGCAGAAATGGGTTTACTGTGGTTTACTGCAAACGTGTGAATGTGAAGAGGAAGACCCCCTTCTCCTCTGCAGAGTGGTTTGTTCACCTTGTTGCCATGGAGAAGCTGGTGCAATTAGCCATGAGCACTGATGAGGCAGACTTCTCCTGCGGGTAGTTTTTGTTCTGTGCATCTGTGCTTGACAGATGAAAACAGGGGCAACTCTTGTGTATATGCACCATGCCTCATTCCACACCAAGGATCTCTCTTGAATGAACCCTCTATACATATTGTTAAAGAGCTTTCTCTGCTTGCTTTAAGCATTATTGTCACTGGCAGTCAAATAGCCCATTGTGCAGTGCAATCCTATGTATGTTTACTCTGATGTAAATATAACTGTGTACAATGTGTTTACTCCCAGGAAAGTGTGCCTAGGATTGCAGCCCTAGATGGGCATATTTCCTTATTTATTTATTTATTTTTACATACAATGCTAGCTGGATGTTTTTCAGGGCCCTTGGACAAGACATCTCAATGTCCCCCTCCCATTTATTTATTTATTTATTTATTTATTTATTTATCTATTACATTTCTGTAACACTCACTAGCTGAAGTGCTCTGGGCATCTCAAAAATTAACAGTGGAAATACAGCATCAAATACAATATAAAATATAATAGCTTAAAACTGCAATGTAAAAATGCAACCAGAATAAAACATAGCAGCAGTGCAGAGATTTAAAATGCAATAGCAGAGTTAAAACAGCAGAGCTAAAACAAAACAAAACAAAACAAAAACCTGAAATGCTATAATGTTAAACATGCCTGGGAAAATAAAAAGGTCTTCACCTGGCACCAGATAGAGCACAACGTAGGCACCATGCAAACCTCTCTCGGAAGCTCCTTCTACAACTGGGGTGCCAAAGCAGAAAAGGCCCTTCTCGTGGTAGTCACCTGCATCACTTCTTTTGGTGGGGGCTTCCAGAGAAAGACCACTGAAGATGACCTTAGGGTGCGGGCAGGCACATATGGGAGGAGATGATCTTTCAGATAACCTGGCCCCAAGCCCTTTAGGACTTTGAATGTTAATACCAGCACTTTGAATCGGGCCCTAAAAGAAACTGGCAGCCTGTGCAGCTGGGAAAGTACTGGCATAGTACGTTGGTATAGTCCCTGTTAACAATCTCGCTGCCCTGTTTTTGACCAGCTGAAGTCCTCAAAGGCAGCTCCTCATATAATGCATAGCTATAATCCAGACGAGAGGTCATCAGAGCATAGATAACCATAGCTAGGCTATCTCTGTCCACATAAGGGTGTAGTTGGTATATCAGCCTAAACTGATAAAAGGAGCTCCATTCCAGAGAGCTCACCTGTGCCTCAAGTGAAAGTTCTGGGTCCAAGAGCAGCCCCAAACTATGAACCTGATCTGATAGGGGGAGTGCAACCATCTCTAGAACAGGTTGAACATAATCTAGCCAGGCACATGAACCACCCACTAACAGTACCGCCATCTTGTCTGGATTGAGTCTCAGGCCAGATCTACACCAAGCAGGATATGACACTTTGAAAATTGTTTGAAACCTGTATATGGAGTGTGTCCAGAGAGCCTCAGAAGTTGTCACTACCGTTATAAACCATTTTAAAGCAGTAGTATAGATCCTGCCTATGTTTATTGGGCCTTATCCAGTCCATTACTGTGCCCAGGCACTGTTTCAGAACAGCCACTGCCTCACCTGGATTTAATGAAAAAGAGAGGTAGAGCGGGTGTCATCCGCATATTGATGACACCACTGGCCACACTTCCAGTTAACCTCCCCCAGCGGTTTTGTTGTCCCTCAACGGGAGGGAGGTTTATGGCCTCTGGGGTCTCTTACCCAATAAAGACCCAGAGACTGGAGAATTCAATTTAACTGTTTAATGGCTTCACTGCAGTGAAGGGGCCTCCAGCTTCAGCAAATCAAGAGTCCCCCGAACAAAGGATTTCACACACTTATATAAACTTTGGTCACAGAAGTAAAAAACATTTTCATTGGTCAAACACCTCTACAGTCTAATAACACTGACCATTATAGGTTTGTGCTCAAGGGATTATATTTCAAGTGCATAGATAAGATATGCATATATGACTAAGTTATAGAATCCACTTCATCTAATTGGCTATGTGCCAGTCACGCTGACCACACTCGACGTTTCATTGGCTTCAAAACTCTTCTCTTTGTCCTCTTCACGGCATAGCCATTAATTAATCCTGACAGGTAGTAGAGTTAACCCCTTCCATTACACAGAGACAAATGCAGACACACAGACACCTTAAGGAGACATTACTTTCTCCAAGTTGAAATTCCTTCAGTGTCTATCAAATCCCCCCTGTCGAGAATATGTCTGGTTACAAAACAGACTTATGCCCCTCGACCATACTGCGCATCTCAAGGAATTTCTTCACCTCCTCTCGGCTCCTTTGGATCGGATCCGGGTCTGTTGACTTCACAAGCATTACACGATTAGATGAAGTTGGCAACACATTCTTGAAAACATTACAACATAAAGGCACACATTGTATTCCGCAACAAACTACAAGAAAGATGCACACTAAAATTATGAGAAAAAGAAATGCCTGCTTTAACCATGAAAAGTTAGGCAGCCACGAAGTCAACCATGAGGTTAGCCCTGAGAGATCCAGTCCTTGATCCTGTGTTATATTGGCAACAATGTCATGCAATTTTCTCACTCTTGATTCCACCAATTCTGACTGGTCAGACAAGTTAAAACAACACATCCCTTCAAATTCTTCGCACCCATGGTTGTGTCTTAGTAAAAGATAATCAATGGCTGCTCGATTTTGCAAAGTAGCTGTTCGCAACTCTTGGATTTCACTGTTAAGAGCTGCCATGGCTTGTGATGTATAATTCAAACTCTTGGCTAGAGCACAAGCCACTTGATTCACTTCCACACTGTCAGCCACAGCTAAACCTGGAACACCCACTAGGGATACAGCCAAAGATACGGTTTCAGCTTTGCTCAACAAATCCACGTTACTATTGCATGTCTCATCCAAAACAACTCCTCTCCTTTGGCGAGGAGACGATGTCACCCTCTGGAGACCAGATTGGGGTTTCTTAGGCAACCACACCGCCAGCCTACCTATGGTACAAGGCCCCCCAGTGGAATTAGCCGGAATGTATGAATAGGCTTGCCTCCCACAAAGTAAAAACCATCCTGGAGGTAAGACTCTGTAAGCATGGCAAGATGGGTAATCAGTAACTTCAAAGCACCACAGTGGCGGATCTCCCTTTTTGGCAACCTCTGCACAATCTTTGGTACAACCCACAAATCGAACGCACTCCGTGTTACCGAGTGACGTCACCTTTAAAACTTGGATGTGAAACATCTCTCTATTGAGCTGGGTCACCCCTGGTTTCCAATGTGCAAAATCTCCAAACGTAGCAGGTTTGTTGAGGTTGGTCTTATACTGAAGAAATAGCTTAGAACGTTTCACAGGTGTGGGAACTCCTATCATACATGAGGCAAGGACATCTTGTGCTGAGTTCCCCCCTTTCAAACAAAAGTATGTTGTGTTCACTATATATTTGGCTATATGTACCCACACATTATCATTTGCTTCAAACTTCTTAATCAATTCATTTTGACCTATTACAGACTTCTGAACCCACGGCCCTCCTCCTACTAGGCCCAGGAGAACAATTACTTTCCACATTCTTTTGCTTTTTAAACAGAAACTTTAGTCCTTCTATAGGTTGAGCTTTCCAACGTTGTCCGTCTGAGTCAGCCTCTGGTGTGACTCTCGCCGCAACTTCTCTCTCTTTTGTCTCCTCCGGGGCTGCCTTTACTCGAGTATAGTGGATCCACGGTTTCACGCCTTCAACCTTCACGGCTGAATGGGTAGCGAGGATGACACTATGCGGCCCCTTCCACTTTGGCTCTAACGGCTCATCCTTCCACGATCGGATTAGGACCTGGTCTCCGACCCGAAACTTATGGACCGGCGTGTCCAGTGGCAAAGGAAGCCGTTTGTGGATATATCTGTGGAGAGAAGACAAAACACCAGAGAGAGACTGCAAATAACCCTTTATCTATGCCTCCCCCCTTACATGCATTTGACTCCCATGCGTCACCACTGGATTCTTAGGATAGGGCTTCCCATACATCAATTCAAATGGGCTCACTCCCAATTTGGCTCTAGGGGCAATGCGAACTCTGAGTAGGGCAAGAGGCAAAGCTTCTGGCCATTTCAAATGAGTCTCTTGGCAAATTTTCGCTAATTGCCTTTTTAGAGTCTGATTCATTCTTTCAACTTGTCCACTAGATTGTGGCCTCCAAGCCGTGTGGAGGTCCCATTGTATTCCCAACGCCTTAGCAACCCCCTGAGTCACTGCTGAAACAAAATGGGGTCCTCTATCTGAGGCCAAACCCTCTGGTATCCCAAACCGTGGGACCACCTCCTTGAGCATTATGCGAACCATTTCTTTGGCCTGGTTCGTTCGACAAGGAAATGCTTCAGTCCAAGCTGTCAAAGTGTCCACCAATACCAACAGGTATTTGAAATGTCCTTGTCTGGGGACCTCTGAGAAATCCACTTGCCAAGATTCTCCTGCTAAAAGTCCATGCTTCCCAGTCCCTGGAGGGGGCCTTGGGGCAATCTTGGGGTTGTTGGCACAACAAACAGAACATCTCCGAACTATCTGTTCGGCCATCTTTCGCATCTTGGGTCCCACCATGACTCTTTGAAGTCCTTGGGTCATGGCGTCCGGCCCCAAATGAGTACTCTGGTGATATCCCTGGATTACGTGGCTGAGGGTCCATTGTGGCACCAACACTTGTCCTTCTGGCAGCATCCACCATCCATCCTTCTTCTCTCTTGCTCCTAGTTTCTCTGCCAATTGATTCTCTTTGGCACTGTACTTTGGAGGTTCTCTTGGCAACTTCAACTGAGGTACAAGAGCCAGCACTGCGGTGTCTATAGTTCCTTCTCGAGCTGCTTTCTTGGCTGCTGCATCGGCTCTTCGATTCCCTCTGATGACTTCACCGTCACCTTTCTGATGGGCTCTACAATGCACCACTGCCACTTGCGTTGGTCTATTGACGGCCTCAAGCAAATTCAGAATCTCGGTCCCATGCTTCACGGGACTGTTGTTGGCAGTCAGCAATCCTCTCTCCTTCCATATCGCTCCATGGGCATGCAATGTTGCAAAGGCGAATTTGGAGTCTGTGAATATTGAAGCTGTCTTCCCTTCTGCTAGTTGAAGAGCTCTTGTCAGAGCTATTAGCTCTGCCTTTTGCGCTGATGTATTGGCGGGCAAGGCTCTTGCTTCCACGGTGTCCCACAACGTAACCACCGCATACCCTGATTTTCTGATTCCATCTTCCATGAAACTACTTCCATCAGTATAATATTCCAATTCCGCGTTGGGTAGCGGGGTGTCTTTAAGGTCCAGCCGACTGGCATACACGCTCTCTATAGTTTGGATACAATCATGCTGCGTTCCCTCTTCTTGTTCCAAGGGCAACAATGTAGCTGGGTTCAAGCTATTGGAGACCTGCAGGTTAACATCCCCTTGATCCAGAAGGATGACCTGGTATCTGGCCATGCGACTGGGTGAGAGCCAATTTCCTCTTTTGGCATCCATCACAGCCATCACTGCATGGGGAGTATACACAACCATTGTCTGTCCCAAGGTGAGCTTCTGAGCTTCTCTCACCAACATTGCCGTTGCGGCCACGGCCTTCAAGCATGCTGGCCATCCTCGACTGGGTGCATCCAATTGCTTGGAGAAGTAAGCCACCGGTCTCTTCCAGCTTCCCAGCAACTGAGTCAAAACTCCAGACGCCTCCCCTTGGCGTTCATGCACATAAAGTTGGAATGGCTTCTCCATATCTGGCAGGCCAAGTGCAGGAGCTGTCATCAGGGCCTCCTTGAGGTCATCAAAGCCCTTTCGACATTCTGCTGTCCATTCTAGCACTCCTTCTCTGCCTGCAGTGGCCTCATACAGAGGTTTCGTCTTCAGGGCGTAATCAGGGATCCACACTCTACAGAATCCGGCCATTCCCAGGAAACCCCTTAACTGTCTCTTAGTCTTGGGTACTGCTATCCGACAGATAGCCTCCTTTCTTTCGGGCCCCAAAGCCCTTTGGCCCTGCGAAATATCAAATCCCAGGTATCTGACTTGTTGCTTTTCAATTTGTGCCTTCCTTTTGGACACTCGGTAGCCAGCTTGCCCCAGGAAGTTCAATAGGCTTATGGTCAGTAAGTGGCACTGCTCCTTAGTGCTAGCTGATAACAAAATATCATCCACATATTGCAACAGCGCTCCCTCTGGCCCTTTGTCCCATCTCTGGAGGTCTGCGCTCAACGCTTGGCTGAAGAGGGTGGAGCTATTCTTAAAACCCTGTGGGAGGACACCCCAGGTCAGTTGAGTTTTCCTCCCTGTTTCTGGGTCTTCCCATTCGAAGGCAAAAATCTCTTGGCTACTTTCATCAAGTGGAATGCAAAAGTAAGCATCTTTTAAGTCCAAAACAGTAAACCATCCATTATTGGCGGGCAGGGTGGCCAATAACGTGTAGGGATTGGGAACCACGGGGTGGAGGGTGACCACCACCCTGTTTACAGCCCGGAGGTCTTCGATAAATCTGAATTCATTGCCATGGGATCTCTTCTTGACAGCAATAATAGGGGAGTTGAATGGAGATTGGCATTCTCGAAGCAGTCCATAACGCAAAAATCGCTTTATGATGGGCTCCAGCCCCTTTCTGGCCTCTAGCTTGAGGGGGTATTGGGGTATTCTTGGTGGGATGGCTCCTGGTTCCAGCACCACCTTGACTGGGGTGGCCCACTTCGCCCTTCCTGGCCTTTCCTCATCCCAAACCCATGGCATGACTGCATCAAGGACATCTGAAGGAATAGGATCACTTTCCGCTTGCTTTGATGAAGGGCTCATCTGAGTGCACTGCCAAGCATTTTCTCCCTCTGCTGGCTCCATCAACAAATGCAGTTGAGCCTTCCAGGCTTCCTCTGGGGGCAGTCTCATGGTGATCCTGTCCCCTGAGAAACTCAGTTGAGCCTGCAGTTTACACAGCAAGTCTCTCCCAAACAATGGTAGGGGGCATTCAGGCACATACAGAAATGAATGGGAAAGTGTGGTCCCTCCAATTTTACACTCCATTGGGGCTGCAAATGGGCGAAGCATTCGCCTTCCAGTAGCTCCTATGATGGGAACTTTTACTTTAGACAAAGGTCCTTTAAAGTTAGTCAGCACAGAATGTGTAGCACCACAGTCCAATAAGAAATCTATAAGCTCTTGGCCCACTTGCATTCTGACCAAGGGCTCACGGGCGGAGGCAAATATTCGATTCTCATTCTCTTTCTTTTCCAGTCATTCCTGATCAGACTCATTCAAAGCCATGACATTCTCTTCCTTTCGTTCTTTTCTCTGGGGGCATTCCCTCTGCCAATGCCCCCTTAGGCCACACAGAGCACACTCGTCGCGCCCTAATCTGACATTCCGTCCTCTTCCTCTCCGCGCACGAGACGCCCCTCTGCCTCTTCCTCTTCCTCTCTGTTCAACAAGGGCAACCGCTAAAAGCGATGCTTGCATTTTCACCCGCTTATCTTCCTTCTCACTTTTCGCCTGCTCTCTATTGGAAAAGACCTTATAAGCCACTTCTATGACTTGACTTATGTTCATGCCTGCCACACCTTCCAATTTTTGCAGTTTTCGTCTAATGTCCTGACTGGCCTGTCCCACAAAAAGCGTTACAAAAAGCCTATGGTTCTCCTGTTGTTCTGGATCTAAGTCCGTCCACCGTCTGGCTGTGTCACACAATCTCTCATAAAAGGCAGATGGATCCTCTTCTGGCCCCTGGCGTACTTCATATAGCTTGGACAGATTTTTCTGCTTTGGGATTGCCTCTTTAAGTGCAGCCAATATCAGTCCTCTATAGTTATTAAGCCTCTCTTGACCGACTTGGTCATTGGGGTCCCAGTTTGGATTCTCCCTTGGGCACAAATCATTTTGATTTCCCTGTGGGTGGCGGACCAAACTTATAGCGCGCGCTTTCTCCAAAACCAGCCTCTTCTCCTCTGGTGCGAGTAGCGCTGATAACAAAGCCTGCACGTCTGGCCAATTTGGCTCATGCGTGAGAAATATCGTGCTAAACAGCTGTTCCATCCCATGGGGATTTTGGCGAAAGGGGCCAACAGACATTTTCCAATTGAGAAAGTCATTTGTGGAGAAAGGAACATGCAAAAAAAGTGCTTCTCCTGTTGGACCTACGGCCTGTCTTAAAGGAGCCAGCACTACATTCTTCTCAGGGTCTTTACTCCTGACGCCAGCTGAAACAGGGCGTGAATCTCCCAATCTTTGAGTCATCCTATTCCAAGCCTCTTTCTTGGGAGTCAGAGCCTCCCCTAACTCACGTGCAATTCTTTGCAACCCTTCCAAATTCATCATTAACTCATCCGTTAATCCTGAAGTTGGAGAAGATGGGGAGACAGCAGCCGGCTCAGAGAGCTGCGCGTCTCTCATCTGCTCCAACTTCTGTGACGCAGGGTTCTCATGATTACCATAAGGGGGAGGAGGAGCTGGACGAGAGAGGGGAGGGGGAGGGAGAGGAGCGGGGGCGGTGGGTGGAGGCATTAAAAAAGTTACATCTTCTTCTTCTTGCTGCACGACCAAATGCTTTTTCTCCTTCTCTATCCTCCCTGCATTTTGCAAAGTCAGCAATCCAGACCCCCCTTTCAGCCCACATGATTTCTGGGCTGATTCATTTTGGAACAAAGAGATAAAAGCTGAAACATATGGGAGCTCACACCATTTTTCCTCCCTCTCACAATACAGACTCAATTGCAAAATCACATCATAATTCAAACTGCCATGGACTGGCCAAACTTTTCCCTCTGGCAAATGGTATTTTGGCCAGGCCTTTGTACACAAAAAATTCATCTGCTTTTTCGACATAGGAGCGCTTCCAAATATGGTCCAATTTTTTTAACACACAACCGAGGGGTGTCGTGAGGGGAGCCTTTGATTGAGAAGTTCCCATTGTTTGCTTCCTTTCCCAATTGCAACCGCCGCTCGGCTGGAGACTGTATCTTTCCCTCTACTAATGGGAGGGGCAACCCCAGACTCGAACCAGTGCCCCCTCCTCCGCCTCCAGAGTCTACGCGGTTTCCTGCTCTGCTCCGGCTCTTTCCCACAGCCCGGTTAAAGGTGAAGAAGGGGGGACTCAAACCCGCCTTTTTCCCTATAGCATCAACACAGTGAAATCTGTTACAGTTGCTTGTCTTACTCCAAAATGAATGGGACACTCACCAGTTTCGAAGGCTTCCCTCTTCCCTCTTCTGGTTAAATTAATTCTCCCAGCATGTTCCTGCTCCGCTCCACTGCGTCGCCCGAACCAGAGAGAGAATGTGGCCCCCGGATAAAAACATTCCAGGGCGCGCAGGCCACGATTGTCGCTCCTGGAAAGGGCACCGCGCGAGTATGGATCAGGGCCAGGCTGCACTTCGCCTCCTGGCTGACGCTCGCCAATTTGTTGTCCCTCAACGGGAGGGAGGTTTATGGCCTCTGGGGTCTCTTACCCAATAAAGACCCAGAGACTGGAGAATTCAATTTAACTGTTTAATGGCTTCACTGCAGTGAAGGGGCCTCCGGCTTCAGCAAATCAAGAGTCCCCCGAACAAAGGATTTCACACACTTATATAAACTTTGGTCACAGAAGTAAAAAACATTTTCATTGGTCAAACACCTCTACAGTCTAATAACACTGACCATTATAGGTTTGTGCTCAAGGGATTATATTTCAAGTGCATAGATAAGATATGCATATATGACTAAGTTATAGAATCCACTTCATCTAATTGGCTATGTGCCAGTCACGCTGACCACACTCGACGTTTCATTGGCTTCAAAACTCTTCTCTTTGTCCTCTTCACGGCATAGCCATTAATTAATCCTGACAGGTAGTAGAGTTAACCCCTTCCATTACACAGAGACAAATGCAGACACACAGACACCTTAAGGAGACATTACTTTCTCCAAGTTGAAATTCCTTCAGTGTCTATCAGTTTCATATAGATTTTAAACAGCATGGGGGATAAAATAAAGCCTATGGAACCCTGTGGCCTAGTTGCTAAGGCACAGAGTAATAATCCCCCAGCACCACCTTATTACAATACTGTACTGCCCAATAACCAAAACTCTCTGGGTGATTCACAACAAATAAAATCATAAAATACAACACAACAAAATGCAATATATATGTTTAAAAGTATAAAACTACAAAATAAAATAAAAATAACAAACAAATAAAACCTACAGTGGTGCAAAAAGTTAAAATACAGCAACAGCTTGTATGGAAGTGAAACGGAAACTGAAAGACTAAATGCCTGGCAAAGTAAGAAGGTCTTCACCTAGCACCAAAAAAAAAAAAAAAAAAGAGCACAATGCAGATGCTGGGCAGCTCATTCCACAACCGGGATGCCACAACAAGAAAGGTCTTCTTCTTAGTTGCCACTCACTTCCTTCAGTGGGGGCTTCCAGAGAAGAACCACTTAGGGTCTGGTCGGTTATATATGGGAGGAAATGATCTGTCAAGCAATCCAGCCCCAAAGCATTTAGGTCTTTGAATGTTAATACCAGCACTCTGAAACAGGCCTAGAACTGGACTGGCAGCCAGTGCAGATGGGAAAGTATTAACATAATAACATTGGCTTTGCCCAACTGAACACAGTCCAAGAATTGTGCCTTTGATTTTTGTGGAACTTGTTCATAAACGGCTCAGAGACACTGTTACTTGCAAGAGTCACTGGGCTCCATCACCCATACTTTTCCCCCCCTGTTTGTGTCCACTGTTTCCCCTCCGTTTCCCTACCAAGTAGAGTGCTGGGCACTTTCACATCTGTGCGTTGTTATGTTCATGTATCTTTTCGCCTGTATTGCTACTATGCCGCCCCACCCCCTACGTTCTCCTTCCCCCTGCAGTTAATTTTTTATTTTATTTTTATATATATATTTCTATGCAAATACTATAATACAGCAGCCTGAAATTGCACAATTACAATAAAACAACACACTATGCTTTCCCCTAAGATCATATTAAACAAGTTAAGTGAAGAGAAAGTATTACAATTAGTTTTTGGAGAAGTTTGTGGTCAATGTTTGCATGGCAAGGGGAAGCTGACATTGTTCTGGTCAGGAAACCTAGACATGCCTACTCAGGAATCAGAACCATAGAGTTGAATGGGACTGAGCCCCGGGCATGGATGGCAGCGGCCTCTTCACCTTCTCCACAGGGTGTTCGGGTACCCTCTCTCCCTCTCCCTTCACGGTTGACCAGTTGAAGGGAGAACCACTCCACCCACCTCTTTTGTCGGTGACACCGCCCTTTGACACACATGCCCCCAACAAAAAATGCGATGGTCTGATATAGCACAAGGACAGCAATACACAGGAGGGAGGAGTGGCTTTGTTGTGCAAGGAGGTGGGGAAACAGACTTTCCCTGCTCCAAAATAAGATGGAAAACAGAGGAGAAGAGGCGAGATGAGTGCAGGACAGGGATGATGTCATGTCAGGACCATGCTGCAAAAACACAAACCATGCATGGCAAGAATGTGATAAATTACTGGTGTGATGGAGCTCACTGTGCTTGTGTATTTACTTAAAAAGAGTCCTTATGGGAGAAGCTACTCATGACTTGAAGCATTATGCACAGTAGGCAGTGAAGCAGTAGATCGCTGGTCTTTATTTCTCAGCTGCTTCCCTGTGACTGTCTGGGGTAATATGGAGTACCAGTATATTAGAAGTGCCAGTGAAGCAGCATGTAGCCCAAGAAGTATGTCCCAAGAAGAGTGGCTGTTCCTGAGGCACACTTCTTCAACTGCATGCAGCTTCACTGGGAATCCTAAAATACGGATGCCTTTAGCTGTTCCTGAGATTCGCATGGAAGCAATTGAGCAATAAAAACTAACAATCTACTGCTTTTTCTCTACTTTTCATAGTTCTTCAAATCATGACAGCATCCTTCATAAGGAATCACACAGGCAGTCCACCAACTGTTTGCAGGCACAGTGACTCGTGTGAATAACAGTGCCCCTGAGCAGTTTATGGACGAGTCCCACTAAAATTAAGAGAATTTACATATGAATAAATGCGGGCTTTTAGGATCACAGCTTTGGCATGCCAAAGCAGTTCCGCAAGACAGCTAGATTTAATAATGGCTACAAAAGCAGGTGGCAGGTTTGTACAATTTGATAGCTTTATGGTTTTGCTGATAAAGAACAGGTACTGGGACTTGGGTGTATGTGTGTGTGGGATGGAGGGGGCGGGATCTGAAAAGAATTGCCAGGGTTGTGATCATTTTTGACTACAGCTTTAGGAACCTTCTCTGTTTTGTGTGCTCTGCCAATTACTGGGGAGAAATATTGCCTTTTTCTTAGCATATTATCTTTGTTCTTAAAGACATTTCCATTTGAGTTTAGAAGGCTGCATTAGTATGTTTCTGAGAGATGGATAATGAGATGTTTTGATGTGAGCACTGAGTCCTGTCTTCCTTCTTTGAAGCATATGTACAATATGCCTGTAAAATCACATTGTATGATTGTGTGTAATATATATATACTCTGTGATAAGACTTCAGAGCAAGGAATTCTTATCTTCCTTTATTTGATCAGCAGAGCCTAGACTGAGGTGTAAATTATGTGATAAGGAAAATACAGCATATTTTGATTCTTCATTTTCCTGCGTGGAGCAAAGACATCAAAAAGTTCTTTTGAGTATGGGCTCATCACACACACCAGCACACTAAAAGAAAAATGGGGACGATAAAGGACTTAGGTGTTACTGTGAGAAATAGTAGATTTATGTTTTGCACCTAAAGAAAAATATGGAGGAAGAGAAAAAGAACAGATTGTTTACTTGTTTTCTAGGGTTCCTCCCCTCCCCCCCCCACAACTTGAAGTTGATGGCAAGAGACCTCCTGTCTTTCATAAAACTTACTTGTCTGAATAACTCACCATTTTGTGCATTGCTCCACTGATGCTGTTTCTGCCCATCTGCTTTGCCTCTCTGGGAGTTGCCCCTTAAGAAATAACTCCTTCAGGCTGCCAGGCTGCACTCACTGAAACATGATCAAAATACCCTTGCCAATTGAACGATATTTTTTTAAAAAAACACAAAACACCATTCTATTCCTAAATGCTTACTTACTCATTTTCTACATGAAATGCACAATACATATTAATTGCACTCTATCACATTTCAACAAACTTAAGAATTCGTTTTTTCACCAAGTCTGTTCTTTTTCCATATCTGTTTTCTTATTTAGCTCTAAGTCTGTTTGTCAAAGTTAAATACAGACATTGGCTCTGGATGTATCATGATTCTCCCTTCCCATTTTAGGTGGAATTTGCTGATCCAGAGGCTCTAAGTAGAGAAGACATTTTATTTTGTACTGTTTCCCTCCCACCCCCCACATACCTTTCAAAGTATTTTTGTTAATCTCCTGTCATTTATTTTCCCCATCTCCTTTCATATTTAAATTGTACCATATCTCCCCTAAACTGAAAGTTTCTTTAATCCTTCTCTTCTTCTGGTTTTACATTCACTTCTTCCTATAACAACTCCCTTCTCTTAGCCCTTTCTTCTTTATTCCCAGATTATGATGACGATTTTATCATTATTAATGGCATTAACCTTTTATCTCTCTAATTTACTTCAAAGTTCCCTCTAGCTATAATCTCACAGGAGGGAGACCCTTCTTTCCTTTTTCCTCCCACAATAGGCTTTCCCCCCCCCATTTCTCAGCCACCCAGTGTAGGCACACACACACACACACACAGGTTCTACAGTTCCTGGTGCCAGGTTGTTCAGAAATGTCAGATTCTTCTAAGGTGGGGAAGGGCACAGCAGTAGTCCCAGGCCTCATCTACACCAAGCAGGATATTGCACTATGAAAGTGATATGAAAGTGTTATATAAAAGGCAGGAGCCACACTACTACTTTATAGCAGTGTTGAAGTGCATTGATAAGTGTTGGGGCCCATTGACACAAACCACATACCACTTTCATACTGCTATATCCCGCTTGGTGTGGCTCTTGCCTTTTATATATCACTTTCATACCACTTACTGACTGGTGGCCCCAACCCATCTTTTGAGAAACACTGTTCCTTCTGCAAGCAATGCTATAAAATCTGAACACGTCAGAGAAGGCCCTATCCCTTGTTTCGGCTGACAGCACTTTCCATATTGCAGAAATATAGACCTGCCTGAATATCTCAAGAGCCATGGAGACTGATATCACAAGAGATGCTCCCTCATGTAAGCCATATCCAGGTTGTAAAAGGCTCTAAAGCTTAAAATGAGCATCCTGATGTAGAATAACTGTAGCCTCTACATAAATTAATAGTTCCTTTCCTATGGGAGGATTGGTGTGTTTCATTTATTAATATTTGAGGCTTTCAGCTGTTTTCCTGCTCAACCAGCTCTTCTTGAGAACAGAGCTCTATAGGTTCCATTCTCAATTCAAATAATGTTTAAAAGGACATTTACTTTCTGGAAGCTCTCAACTACAATTTGTTAGGGGGCCAAATGATTAGAGGAGATTTGTCTGAGATTATTAACGTGATAGCTATTTTAAGTGGTTTGCTGGCAAGGGAGTGAAAGCTTTTGCATTCTGTGATGTCTGGGAGTTTGCATACTCCTACAAGACTTTGTTCAATCAAAGATAACCCTGTACCTTTCTCATTTAATGTTAATCTTTGTCTTTTTAAATTGGAGCCATTCTTGAATTGAGTTTTTTTTTTCTTTTTGAAATGAACAGGCAAAATCCAAAATAAGTTCTACTTTCTTTGAATGTAAGGAGAATCCAGTCAGATGCTTCTAAGATGTCTACAAGCTGTAGGCTTGAAGGCAACTACCCTCCCCACCAAAGCAATTGGTATTCAGGGTTGCACTGCTCTGAACATGAAGGCTCCATCTAGCTCTTATGGCAAATAGCCATTTCCTGAGTTGCTATTGTGCATTACCTTAAGAAAGCACCTTGAACAACTGCCAGCTGTCTGTTTAGAGCTGGCCAGGACTTGGTTGAGCAACTGTACCGGAGCCCCATTTACATGACCTTGAGTACCATGGTAGACAAAACTTAGGTGGGATAAAAACATAATAAATAAAATACAGGGAACTTTTGCTCTGCCTCTCCCGCACCCAAACTCCTTTTGTTTATTTAGTTGAAAAAAAAGTGAAAGATTGTTCCTGATTTGCTACTGGCTTTCTAAGGCCACTTCAAAATCATTATTATTATTATTATTATTATTATTATTTATTAATCACATTTATTTATTTTTATTTACAAGGTTTATATAGTGCTCTATATTTGACAAGATTTTGGAGTGAAGAACAATAAAAAGAAGGGAGAATCAAAATACAGAGTTAAAATATTTAAAGTCAGATTATGGTAATAAAACCATGACTAGTCATTCAGGATTTTGTTTTGTTTAAACAAAAATGTTTTCAGCAAAATATCTTCCCATCGCAAAAAGCAGTCTTGAAGTGACTTATACATACAAATACAGAACGCCATAATTAATATAACAGAACCTCCCCCCAAAAAATCAATATAAACCATAATTAGCACAATACAAATAAAACTAAACACTACAGAAACATATAATGATAATAATAATGATAAGCATTTGTATTATTGTATAAATGTCCGTTACATTTGCATCTATAGTAATTTTAAAAAAACACATGCATTCAAGAATAGTTTCAGATTCAGAGGCAAGATTGGATCTGCAAAGACGACGGACCGAGAGCAAGCTGCCTGCCTGCCACAACCAGTCCGCCTCGCGCGCGATCGCCTCCGGCTTCGGCGGTGCTGAATGGGAAAGCGCATTCCGATGCCAGCAATGCTCCGAGCCGAGTGCGGGTAAAAGCCTTCGCTTTCGCCGAACGCGCCTGCGTGGAGCTTTTGCACATGCGCAGAATGGCGCCACCCGGCGGAAGCTCCTGAAGAGCCGCGACGGGTCCGTTCCTGTCCTCGGTTTGGTGAGAACTGAACTGCATCCGGGGCGCGGCTTCGCCTATTGTCTGGGTTACGGAGCTGGCCTAGGGGACGCCGCAGCCTGCCTTTCAGCCCAAGCGCGGTTGCGGTGTGAAGGGGAGCGAAGCTCCCTGCCGGGCGCAGGAGAGCTTCTCTATGCCCGGCAGCGGCTGCTCGGCTCCAGTGAGTAAGTCCAGTAGCGCCCCGAGGAACCCGGTCCCTTCCCTTTACCCCGAGTCAGCGGCCGCCTCTCCTTTGAGCAGCTTTGACTTGCCCGAGCCGGCAGCGAGGATCTTCTAGGGGCCGCTAAAACCGAGCCCCTCTTGCGCCTCCCGCCGCCACATCTGCCTCCATGCACGGACTGTGGGTTCCCCTTCCGTGCCATGATTTTGGGCTAGGGGGGAGCATGCCGGGGTGGGGTCTTCCTTGTTGGCCGCTCCCTCTCTTTTTCTTTCCCCCGTCCCGCTTAGACCTGAACCCACCCAAAGGAACCGCAGCCCCTCCATCCCCACGACCCATCCTTCAAGTGCAGACATTAAACTGGTGTCACGATTCTGAAGTTTCTTTTTTTAAAAATTTGATGGTTGTCCTTTCTCTCCCAACCGCATACGAACAGCTTGTCGCAAGTGCAAAAGAAACATGCCTCTTTTTCTCTCTCTCTCTCTCCCTCTGTTCTTTTTCACAGTGGATCGGAGCTCGAAGAGGAGGCAGGTGAAGCCTTTGGCAGCTTCCCTGCTGGAAGCTTTAGATTATGACAGTTCTGATGACAGTGACTTTAAGGTTGGAGATGCTTCAGGTAAATGCTTTCCCTTTCCCATGTTTCAAAATAGTTTAGGTTGCCCTCCCCCGACCCCACACAACTGCATTCTTTTAAATTAAATTTTACTGTTTTTAAAGGAACTTGTCATTAGCTTTTAATATCCTATCTATTAAAAGGACAAGAACGCAGGTGTTCAGATATATTGCACATCTACTTTGTATCTGCTGAGAGAATGTAGAGGAAATGACCAGCAACATGGGATGGGGCAGCAAGAACTTGAGGTCTGTAAAGTTATGGGAGATTAGGGTCAGAGTCCTTGCCATGTTCTTTCAGCTAGGCGCTATCCCCCTTCATCCAACT
Organism: Anniella stebbinsi; assembly: GCA_029215795.1. NCBI lineage: Eukaryota > Metazoa > Chordata > Lepidosauria > Squamata > Anniellidae > Anniella > Anniella stebbinsi. Next base: position 202,731,885 of record JARDYH010000002.1, on the reverse strand, counting down.
GCAAGATTCCTTACTTCATTCTCTCTAGCTAGGTACTCTGCTCCCTGTTGTCCTGTTAACTCAATGATGGGGTGGACTTCAAGAATTTGTTTTGAGTTCCAGAACTGAATGGAATTTGCAGTCCTTCCACACAAAAATCCACACCTTGTTACCCTAAGATTTATTCATTTCAACAGTATAATTTAGGCCAGGAGGGGAGTATCTTGTTACTGCTATTGTTAAATAATGTGGAGTCTATAATCCTTGGTGATATACTGCAAATCACCCAGAGGTCCACCAGTAGATTTAGATCTGTCCACCCCTGCTCTAACTACAACCATTTCCCCCTTATTTTGTTATATTTGCACATCAGTCTCCCAAATCACTCTGGTCCATCCCTGCCTTTAGCACTACAATCCTGCTAGCAGTTTCCCTTCTCTTTTCTAGCTTTCTACTTTTACAATTCCATAATTTCTATTGGATTTTTTTTCTTTTGCTGAAGGCCTTGAAAACCCTTTTCTGCCTATCGAAACCTTCAAAAAGGTCCAAATTCTAGTGCAAGGACTGACTGCTGGTGAGGGTAAATACATGAGGTGTCCCACAGTGATTCACCTATGAGGAGTTGGGGTCTAGATTTGTATTTTGGGTCATTCTGAACTCAGCAGAGATCTGGATTGTTTCCAGTTGAACAGTCATGAAGTCCAGTTAAGTTGTTGGTGAAACCTTACATGTAAAAGGTGTCTGTTGTAGCCTATTTGGGTGAAATCCTCATGTCTTGCAGCTGATCTACACGTGCCTTTTTTCCTTTCCTCCCCTCTGTGGTAACAGGGCCTTTAAGCCCCCCATCGGTGGTGGTGGGTGGGAAAGCAGGAGAAAGGTCTTTCCCTTCTACTTTAATGGCAGAAATTGGAAGCAAGAATTAAGAAGCCCTTTTAGGCCCCGATGGGCGTGGGGCGGGAAAGTGGCCAGGGGAATTTGTGCACTTTCCAAGGACCCAGAAAGTGCGCTTTCCCATGCCTCTCCCTCCTCCTTCACCCATTGAGGCCAGAAAGGCCTCGGGGGGGGGGGGGGGAGGAGGGAGAGAAAGTGCACAATCCCCCAGGCACACTAATCCCCCTGGCACAATATTGAGCGCTTGCCAGCCAGCTTGGCCGGGCAGCACTCAGCGATCTCGCGAGGCAGGCCCCCACAGACCTCTCCATTCACTAAACTAGATGGCCTTTGAGGTCCCTTCCTACACTGTGATTTTATATTGTAATATAGAACCAACCCAAGTACCGTTGTACTTTGTAACCCTACAAAGTAATACAAAAGTAGTTTTGTAACATAAAACCAGAGTTAAATCTGTTTGAAAACTTGGTAAGATGTGCTTATAGAGAGAAAAAAGATCTGGAAATGTTGAAGCCTTAGGAAAAAAAATTTTTTCCCGGAGGGAAAGCAGAATTAGGGGGGGGGGGGGGAATGGCAAAAATATACAATAGTTATTTTTTAGCACTCTTTACAGACCTAAAGTCACTTAGTTGCTTTAGGACAGTCTTCCTTAACTTGGTGCCCTCCAGATGTTTTGAACTTCCGCTCCCATCAGCCCCAGACAGCATCCAGACCCTGTTCTTGGAACTTTAATTACATTATGTATAATTTGGTTTGCTCATAAATATAATTAATTATTATTAAAAATAATCAATTTTAAATGTAAACCCTGCAAGTGAATTTAATATACCAAACATAATTTTATAGGCAAAGTAAGTTACACATAATACAGTTTAGGCTTCTGTTTTATGGCAAGCTGGGGAATGCTGGGAATTGAAGGTCTTTTTTCTGTCTAAACATTCATAGGTTAAGATCCCTTAAGCAATCTCAACCTCTTGTTTGAAGAGTTACATTTTTGTAATCAATTTCCGTTAATAAACATATTTATTTTTTGTTCATTTTGAAAGGTTGACTCTAGTAGTGGGGTACTTTAGGTACAGAGAGTTTGTTCTAGTGGCAGCAATGAAAAGGTTTTATAGATGAGGCAGCATTCTCTAGTGGTGAGATCTATTTATTATTTATTTATTGCATTTTTATACTGCCCCATAGCCGAAGCTCTAGAGAAATTTATTTAAAAGTGTGGCAGAAAGTTCTATAGACCCAAGCCTCAACGTTGTTGTTGTTTTTTAAAGAAGAAACATGGGTTGGATAACCCATATGCTGTTCCGTCACATCTAGTAGCAGTGGCAGGATAACCTACTTTATTTTACTGCATAAACTGACTGCTACATTATCTAGCCATAGCAAGCCCAGGAAAACAGGACTTTATAGAACAAAACCCAAAATGTCAAAATGCACATTTTTTTTCCAGATTATGATATGGTGGCTTTACTCGCATGTTGGGAAACTGAATATGACTGCGAGCATCCCTGAATGTCATTCATAAGAACAGAAGAACCATGCTGAATCAGACCAAGGGTCCATCTAGCCCACCATTCTTTTCATACAGTAGCCAACCAGCTGTCAACAGGACATAAGCAACCTCCTGCCCATGTTCCCCAGTAAAAGATATATTAGAGCAATCATTTTTATAAGAAATGGAGGAAATAAATATGCTGAAAATCTTACAGAGGATTAAAAGAAAATTTCTTTCATGGCTTCATTGTTTCCAGAAATTTTACATCTTTAGTTTTTGTATATAGGTCTTACTATATAGTTTTTAGAAATCATTTGTAGGGAGTAAAGGCTGGGTAATGACATATCAACACCTTGGCTTAAATATTCTATTCATCATTCTAGAAGAAAAATACTTCATTATCCAAAGCTATTCAATTTATCGGGGCAGGGGGGAGGGGGAAGGGGAGCTGTCCTTGGAAGAAATTGAGTTTTCCCAATTTCTCCCCAATTTTTTCCCCCAGGCCTTCACATCTTTACTCCTACTGAGCATAAAGAAATAGCCATCTCTAATTCACTGATTGTGTTTTATTCAAAATAATTCAGTCAACATGTTCAAACAGCAATGTATCCTAATCAGGAAAATAGCCAACAAGTAAAGTGGATAAATAATATTCAACTTGTTATTTGAAATCAATCATCTCAATTTTTTTTTAGAGGTTCAAAGCATGTTAGGACATCTCACACACACACACCACACACTTGCTTCCACTGCTGCAATTCAACTTGGGGAAAGTCTTCCTTTGAAGCCAGTGGAAGGCTTTTTCCCAGCATAATTGCGGGGGGGGGGGGGTTATTTGGCAGGGTTGGTGCTGGGGAGGGAATGTTAACTCTCATCCCCAGTTGCAACTCTCCCAAGGTGTAATTGGACTTCAGGGGAAGACTTAAAGAGAGGGGTGGAATGTTCATGTGTGGATATATGTATGAAAATATGTGTGTTCTGTGTCTCTGTATGAGTCTGTGGGTGGGTCTGGGAGAGTATGGCTGAATTCGGACAACACGATAGTCAATGGTGGGGTAATAAACAACTTTACAGTTGTTCATCTAGGGGGTACTCCCCACACAACATGGTAATAAATAATCAACCATGGTGTGGATTAGGATCAGCACTGAGTTGGCTATGGCAGCATTCGGACAACATGATAGTCAATACAACTGACAATTGTTTCCCCCACCCCAGTTGCTTAATGTGTTGTCCGAATTCAGCCTATGTGTATTTGATGTGTGAACACGTGTGTTTGTTAATGTGCATGCTCATGTGTATGATTGTATGTGAGGAAGCCCTGCCCAGTTGTCATTTAAGAAATTCCCCTGGCTGAAGGAAATGGAAAATCCCCTTTTAAAAAACATTGTAGAGATTTGGGGGAAGTATATAAAAAAAATAGCATCAGGAATCTCTCCTCTGACTCCAGTTGTATTATTGGAGAACTTCCCAGGGAATCTAAGAAGAGATATGGAAGGGGTATTGAGGGAACAGAAAATTATTAAAGTGAAAGATTGGTTGAAAAGAATGTCTAATAAGGAGCAAATAGAAGAAGTATTAAGAGGACAAAAGATCTCTTGGTTCAAATGTATACAATTGGAGCAATGGACGCAGGATTGGAAAAAGAAAAATAAGGATTGTAGAGATAATACAAGATTTGAGGATTTAATAGAATCAAGAGAATAGGGGGAAAATAAAAGTAAAATAGGTATGATAAGTGAAATATATAAAATATTGACAGAGGATGGAGACCAACAGGATTCTCTTAAAACAATATGGGAAGATGATTTAACAAAACAAATTAGTGATTATAACTGGGGGAGGATATGGGAATCAAGAATGCTAAAGTTATTATCAGTTAGGATAAAAGAGAATTATTACAAAATAATTTGGAGGTGGTACTTAACACCAGTAAGATTATATCAGATAGATACGAAAATTTCGAAGATATGTTGGAGGGGATGTCAGGAGGTTGGAACATATTTTCGTATGTGGTGGACATGTGAGTACGTACAAAAATTTGGGAAAAGGGTTTTTAAAGAAATAAGTGAAATAATGGGAAGCAGTGTGGAAGCAAGTCCAAATTTGGCTTTTCTTTCAATTTTTGATAAAGCATATGGGAATCAAAATATGAAGGATTAGATTAACAACCTCCTGACACCTGCCAGATTAATGATAGCTAAGAATTGGAAAACACAAGGAAATTACAGAATAGAAGAATGGTATAAAGAAGTATGGGATATCACGATTAACGATAAATTAACAAGTAAATAAAAGTAAAGGGGATTATCTACGTAGAATGATTTTGAAAATATATGGGGGCCATTTTTAGAGTTTGTTTTTAAAAAGGGGCAAGGTTGTACACCTTTAAAAGATTCTTTACAATTTTGGAAGATTGTATAATATAATAGAATAAAAGAAGGTCTCAATGGGTTAAGGGAGCACTGGGGGGTTGTTAAAGTTATGTTAGTATATTATTTTTATGATTATGTTGTATTATGTGTTGAAAATAATATAAAAAAAGAAATTCCCCTGGCATTTTCTGGGATTGCCTACTAAAAAAAATCTTATTAAATTCCTTATTTGTATTGCCCCAAATACAAATACTGATACTTATTCTGGAAGTAATTGCAGCATTGCCTACAAGAGATCCCATTGACTTTAGAACATTGTCAGTTGATTTGAGGTGATTACAGCGGAACAGTGAGATTAGTGACAGTTTAAATAGCTGTGTCCCAGGGCATTGTCTGAAGGCACATGAGGATGCCACTTTGTTGAAGCTAAGCATGTTTATTAGGTCTGATCTGTGCTTGGAGGGGAGACCACCTGGGAATCCCCTGAGTTCCATGATAGAAGAAACGTGCAATATAAATGTAATAATAACAAATAAATACTAAATAAAATAGCTACCTGCTGCTACCAGATGCCTTTGTGTAATGAGCCATTGGTTGGAAGCAGTGTGACATGGAGAGGAGTCCACTTTGATCACACTGCCATTGCAAATTCATCTGAATCTGCATGTTTAGGTAGGCTTGTCAGGGTATTACTCTTTACTTGTGGATAAAATGATGGTTTCCAGCAGTTACTTTATAGCATTTTTGAGGGGTAAATTACTTAATAATGCAACATTTATTGAAACAATCCAAGTTCCCAATGTAACAACTTGACATACATTTCTCTTCTTTTTCTCTTCTTTCTTTTTCTCTTTCTTTCTTTTGAAAACTTTGCTAACCTTTCATACTGTGTGGTTAAATACTGGTCTTTGACTTGAATACCCCTCTTTATATCTGTTTTGTTTATTTTTTAAAAATAAAATGAATGAAATGTAGCATTGTTTTGTCTCATCTGTAGTTTGACAACAATTGGCTTGCAATTTTAATGCACAACGATAATGGATGTTGAAATGTGCATGTTCTGCTGCATAAAAATGTTAAAATTCATCCAGAATTCAAAATGTTGAGTGAAAATTCTGATGCTTGCACTATTGCAACAGTTTTGTTTGTAAATCGTGACATAAAACCTTGATTTGTATTTTACTAAAGTCTTGAAATGGGACTGATCACAATAAAAAATATCAGTATTTGGGATTATTTTATGCAGTTTGGGATACCTGAGATTATTTAGAGGTTGTCCCTGAATTAAATTCCCTGGCTTTTTCAGGTTCACCATTTGCTTACTTTTCTCAAGTCATTTGCATATAACTGTTCAAAAGAAACTTGGTACATTACCACCTGTTGAGTATTGAGATACGATCCCTGCTGTTGTTCACTTAGTCACTTCTTATGAGAGGTGAGTCAAAAGCCCAAGATTTTGCCAGCATTTTTCTTTCTCTCCCTCTCCCAGCTGACATTGAAATTCTGTTTTCCCCTTGAACACACAAAAAAATCAGAAGACACAGCTTTCATCTCGCTGCAGAATCTCTTGGTGTGGTGGGAGAGAGTCTGTGGCTGGGAACTCCCATGTATTCTAAGGGCGCAGTCCTAGAACACGGACACTGCAGTGTATCCAATGCAGGGAGGGAGGATAGTGGAGGCGATCTTTGACTCTGTGCTCCAGCTGCCCTGCGTTTATTCCTGTTCAGCAGATGCATCTCAGAGGGGGAGGGAAGGAGGTTGGGGCAGCCATAGGATAGGTAGTAGTGCAGCTGCCGAGGTCTCCTCACTGCTCTGCCCCGGGAACGTCCCCTTTTCGCCATCTTTGCACTCCTTTTTCTGAGTGGGAACAGGTAGCTGATACAGTTCTCTCTACTCCAGCTATGAAAAGGTGGGAGATATGTTTAAGTCCTGCCTATGTCTTTGACAGGAACATTATCTTGGTAATATATGTGTGTGTGTGTGTGTGTGTGTGTGTGTATATATATATATTTAAATAGTAAAAAAATAGTTGGATGTTTTGATAACACAGATAATATGCAGATATTTATTTAAGTGCTATAATATTTGTGAATCATTTAACAAGCTACAGATTGCTTGTTGGTTGATTCATGAATTATTTATTATACGCTTCAAACAAATTTCTGTATGTATTTGTGGTATCAAAATCTTTAAGATATTTTTTTACCCTGACTTTTATATTTTAGTGTTGACTTTTGATTAGGGGAAATGTGTTTCTTGCATTTGTCCGCTCTCCAGAGCTTTCCAGTTGGTAGAACAGGCGCAAGATACATCACATCTGGCTACTTGTTGGGATCGGGGGTTGGTGAGGTTGAAATGAGTGTGGATGTTGGTAATCAGGGGCCCACAAATGGTGGCTTGGTTTACTAGTCAGATGTTAGTTGTTGCCACTGACTGCTCTTCTCCCTCTGCATGCATACACAGAAATCAGAACAGGGATGAGGAATCTTTCATAGTGTACTGATCTTTTTAGCATGCAGAAGCCCTGCTGCTCTCTTGTTGCTTTGGTCCAAAGGGACATCAGGTGCCTTTCCTCTCTTTTTCTGCATGTGCTAGAGGGCTTGGGAGATGGGTGGAAGGCACTCATACCATGCTGGGCTTTGGAGCAGGCAAAATCAGCTTGAGAGACCGAATTCTGCCTATTCCAGGCTCAGGGCAATATGAAGATTCTCATCCCGATTCAGGAGAGTAATACAGTGCTGGGCTTTGGAATAGGCAGAAGCCTGAACACTTTAGGGTATGGATGGCTTGTCTCATATAGTGCTGAGTAGGCACCCACTCCCAAGGTGAGCTGGAAAGCAGGCCTTTTGGAAGCCTGATAGCAAAATAGTTGCTTAGTGAATAGATTGTAATCCAAAGCACAGTAGCTTACAAAGATCTAAATCAGCTAACAATCCAGAAGTACATGAGGAGATGAAACGAAACTAGCGACCACTCTGTCCTTGCTGTGAGATAAGGAATTGTGAAAGTGTAATGCCATGCTGCCTTCCAAACAAGTATTTTCTAGATTGACTGACTTTTCTAACACTCTGGTGCTCTGTTGGGTGTTCATGTACATTGAAGTTCCACTGACTGGTTTGGGGGTTTTCTTTTGATTTTCTGTTACATAAGAGCCAGTTGACATGACCAGAATTTTCTCTGTACAATATGTCCCAGCAGTCCCCTGGGACACACTCAAGTGAAGTTAGTTTGTGCCCCAGGCCTCCTGGAAGTGATATTCATGACTGCAGCTACACAATTTTAAGCAAAAGTTGCTTCTAGGAGACTGTGACTATATATATGGAGGTGTCGGATTACATGTTCGGCTCTTCACACAAATGAAATGCCAGAATTGTTCAGTTGTGTCATGTGGGGAAAGTTCATAATATCTGAACTGGTTTAACTTGCAATGGAAGATGTGGAATTCAAAAATTCTAAGGAATTACTTCTCTAAATAGGTGCTGAAACTAAACTTAGTCATTTGCATTTTTAAACATTACTTTAAGAAGATTCACATATGCTCCTGATGGTTTTGGACAAACTTGTAAGGGCAAATAAGGCACACAGCAAGTGTTTCAGCAGTTATTTCAATTCTAAGTTTTAGTCTTCCTTTTGACCCAAAAGAACTCCCAAGGCACCTTAATACAAAACAATAAACTAGAATTGAATTAAAACTTTTGGAAATACTAAAATTGTTCTATCAAAATTTTATATTCTTGTACCTTGAATAGATACAACTCTTGAATAGAGTATCGGTTTTACAGTTAAACACAGTAATGTCATATTCTATTGAACGAAACAAGGATTTTTTTTTTAAAAAAAGTCTAACACCTTGATAGAACCATTCTTATATTTTCATGAGTTTTAATTGTGTTAGGAGGAACCAAATAGCTTTTCAGGTTTGTAGTTGCAATAGTAATAGTACTGTATTTTATGGGTATGCAGTGAATCTTTATATGTGGACAGAATGATATGTAGAATACAACCGTGAATAGAAGAATTTGTTCCTGAAACATTGGCTATGCTGCCTGGAGCAGATGGGAGTTGAAGTCTGAAATTTCTGGATAGTGTCAGGTTGAGAAAGGCTGCAGTACACTGTAGAATTATGTCTATACCAACTGATCTTAAACATTTTAAAGAAAACATTATAAATTCCTCATCTTAATTTTTATTAAGATAAAGATTGGCTCATCCTAAGAACTGTACAACTTGACTCATATATTAAAAATGACAGTGTTAAGGTTGTATGAGAGGAATAGGTTGAACTGATGTTTTTCATATTTAGGAAGCACTGGGAGTTATTTTAAACTTGAAATGTCACTCAATGGCTGAATTCGGACAACACGATAGTCAATGGTAGGGTAATAATCAACTTTACAGTTGTTCATCTAGGGAGTACTCCCCACACAACATGGTGATAAATAATCAACTGTGGTGTGGATTAGGATCAGCGCTGAGTTCACTATGGCAGCATTTGGATGACACGATAGTCAATACAACTGACGATTGCTTCCCCCCTCCCCCCAGTTGCTTATTGTGTCGTCCGAATTCAGCCAATGTTTCTGTTAGTACCAGATACCAATATTATTAAAATGACAGAATTTAACGTGCTTAATTAAGATGCTTGACAAAAGTTTTTTTCATTATATGTCCCAAAAAATATGCCATAATGCTGGAAAAGTTGGAAAAAGATTTCAGATCCCTTGGTGCAAACACTGAACTTTATTTGCTAAGCCCATTCAAGATTGTAAAAATAGCCAAGTGTTAACCACCAAAATCAAAATGTTAGGCTCCTCGGTAACATTACATTGACATAATTTTGTTTACCTCTGAAATAACTACTTTGTGGATACAACTCTGTATGATATTACTTACTAATTTCTTTAAATCAGGTATTCAGTTTAATGTAGTAGCTTCAGTAGAGCAGTTTGTGTAGTGGGCTGTATATCTAAAAATGTTATTTCCTGTTCATATTATGTAATGCAATAGAAATAGAGCTCTCATTCTGCCAAATACAAAACATCCTTCATCAGTAGGTTTACAATAATAAAACAGTTATGACAAAAGAAAAAATTGGGCCAGATGAAAAATATGCTAGGTGGCCATTAAGGGAAGAATATTTAATTTGACTAAGCTGGTTGCCTCAAGCCATTTAAAATTCTTTTTTCTTTTTTTCTTGGTTCATTTTGCTTTGGAACTCCTTTTTTAAATTTTCATATGCTCAACAGATTCTGAAGGCAGTGGACATGGCAGTGAAGATGGATCAAAGGATAGCGGAGAAGGGTCCTGTAGTGAATCAGAAGAAAATATCTTGGAGGAAGAGCTGGCAGAAGAAGATGAAGACAAAACAGAGGAAGAACAACCTAAAAGCTCAGGTGGAGAAGAGCTGCCAATAACAGCGAAAGCGGTGATTAAAACTGAGAAAAAAGAAGAGGAGGAGGAAGAGGAGGAGGAGGATGGAGAAGGAGAAGAGAAGCCAAGAAAGAAACAGGAAAAAGAAAAAGAGAGAGAGAAACCTTCTGAAGCAGATGCTGGCATTGATGAGCAGACAAATGAACCAAAAAAGTGGAACTTGAGAAGAAACCGCCCTCTGCTAGATTTTGTATCCATGGAGGAGCTAAATGACATAGATGACTATGACAGCGAAGATGACAATGACTGGCGTCCAACTGCTGGAAAGAAGAAGGGTAAAAACACATTACGGAGAGAGGGAAGTGATGGAGATAATGAGGATGATGAAGATGATGGGAGTGGAAGTGATGAGGATGACAATGAAGAGGAAGGCAATGATGATGAAGATAACAGCAGTGTTGCTAGTGATGTTGGATCCAAGAAGAAAAAAGCAAAAGCTCTTAGCAGAAATAGTGCTGATGATGAGGAGCTGACAAATGATAGCCTGCCCCTTTCACAAAGCAAGAGCAATGAGGTAGAATAGACAACTTTCTATAATACCTCTGATGAAAAATGGAAAATACTCTGGAGTATGATTGTTTTGAAATTATTCCCTAAAGCTAGGCAGTTACTGGATGGTAATTGCATTAATGATCTGCAGAGTTGTGCTTAATGCTCATTAAGATAAATTTGCATTAGCTTTATGTCTGAATCCAACACCCATTGAAGACCAATGGCAATTTTTCACTGGCTTCAATGAATTTTGGGCTTGGAATTTAGACCATATTTCAAAGTCTTACAATAAATTAACTTTTAGTAAGAGCCTGCACTACATTGAGCATAAATCAGGATTACATTTAAGAAGTATTGCTGTAAATGCATAAAAATGCTAATGAAAGCTAAGGGAACATAGTCTTGTAGGTTAAGGCTGCAATCCTATTCTCAGTTACTTGAGAATTATTTCTGAGTATGCATATACTGTAAGTCTCTTACTAGTGTTGGGAGCAGTATATTCTCAGTTAATTAGAAGCTATTAAACAGGATCAGGCTCAACTACAGTATGGATTTTTTATGCATGTTAAAACCCAAGGTTATGTTTATAGTGTGTACTCTTTAAAGTTGTGAATGAACGCAAGCAAAATTAAATAGAGACTTAATGTTGGAGCTTTTGTTCTACAATCCTTACACTCAGTACTAAAGATGGCATGTTGTAGAAACTTACATTTTATATTCCATAGCAAGTGTGTTTGTGGAATATCTAACATGGAGCTTCTTAGTATACCAGCTTTTAAAAAAAACTTAAGGTTCAAGTTGCATTGGTAGTGGTTGGGTTTCTTTGAACAAGGAGCAGGCAACCTTTATTATAGTTCAGTGAGAAGCTTTTAAAATTAAGCTGTTTATTAAAACTTAAATGTTCAAAATCAACCCCACAACTTTCGTTATGCTTGTGTTTTAGAAAACACCAAACACTGATTTGAAAATGTCAAATCTTTTATCTAACACGCAGGTGGAAAACTTTGGAAAATTGGGGGGGGGGGATTTTAGCCTCCTGGGCCCATACCACCCCCCCCATGGGCCATAGTCCTCAGGGTGCTCTGAACCCACCATCTGTGGCTTGTTGCCAAATTCTGAAGTAAACTACTCTATAATGTTAAGAGTTACATTTTAAATGTTAGCTTGTTTAGCAGTGATGGAACACTAAAAGAGTCAAATATAGCTTCAGAACAAGCTAAATTTGACCCTTTTAGAGCTTACTAACAGTGCAGTCCTATACATCTTTACTAAGTTCTGCTTTGTTCAGTGGGGCTTATTCCCTTGTAAATGTGATTAGGGTTGATGCCTTAGCAGTACTTTAAGTGCCGCGTCAGTTTTCAGTATGTAATGATGATGTGCTGGTACTGCAGAGTCAGCAGTATTTCCTGCAGACATGTCTGTGTAAGAATTCAGGATCAGGGAAGCTGTGGTGCTAATACTTTGGAAATCCTGATATATGGTAGATAGATTTATGAAAGTGCTACATTTATGCACAAATGATGAAAGCTGAAATGTATGGGCCCTGTTACTTGGAATTAGTGGGACTTAATTTCAAATGTATATTCAGATGTGCAGCAAAACACATTCATTGCTGAATGTCCTGGCATGCATGGTGCATGGTTAATATGCTTTATAACTTGATCATGCATGATGTGAAAGAAGCTTATTCTATTACAACTGAGTCCTTTGATCTTTCATCAGCATAATTTTTATCATGTTTCTTTGCCTTTAGGCCAACCTCCCAATCATGTCTCACAGTACATTTTAAAGGTATTAATAGGCTGACTCTTGAAAGGTTTTCTCCCAAAGTTGATGGGAGAATATTATGACTGCATTCTGAAGAAGCTAGATACATGCATGAATGCAGGGGAGAAATACATGTCCAGCTAAAACTGGCTTTGAAGTTTTCACTGCAGTAGTTCTCGCCACTGAACTCGATAGCTGGTTTTTTTAAAAAACTCTACATTACTGGGAGCTGTTGGAAAGAAAACTTTAAAGACATCTCTGGCTAGATATGAGGGTCTCACGTGCACACATCAATTCTTTGGATTGTAAGCTGAATCTGTGTTCTATTTTAAGGAATGAGAAAAAGAAGGCCTGAGAGATTAAATTGCATGGAATCACATTGCTAAACGTTCTGTGCAATTCCAAATACTATTCTGTTAATGGCAATTCATATTGTATCTTGAAAGTGAAGTCCTGTAGAGGGTAACAGCCAGCATTGCGATACTAGTTCTCCGAATTTTCAGTCTTCGTCATCTATCATGGATCATCTTTCTTTTCTTGCTGAATAGGCTACTTTAGCCAATCTGTATTGCTTCCCCATAAACTACTATTCAAGCCCTGAACTCTTGAATTGCTAAAACTTAAAAGAACATTTATTTTGGTTAAAACAAATAACTTGAATTGAAACTTGACCTCGATAGTTTAATCATTTCAATATGATCTAAAACAAGAAGATCCTTGGAGCTTTACTAGACATGTTCTATGTTTATGAAATCCCTACCCATCTTTCTAAAACTTAGCAGATCTGGGTCAGTGCCTAGATGGGACACCACATGGGAAGTCTATATACTCTGCCTTGAAATGCATGATGGGAAAACATAACAACATAAATAACAAAGAATATTATATCAGTCCATTCCCACACTGAAGGCCTGCATATGTTATTTTTAATGACTGATTTCAAAACACATAGGAAGACAAAATAGGCACCAATTTCTCATCTCTTGCTCCATACCGTGGTAGGCAAATATCTAACTATAATGCACTTCATGTCAAAGTATTGATAGAGAGTTTGCAACATAATATATAACTATTCTCATTTGTAGCAATTACTTTTTGTGTGTGGTGAGGTTGCCTTGCTGATATTATTGAATCGGTCTATCTATTCAACCTTTAATTCATTTATCTATCCTGAATAACAAAAGCTTAACAATGTGTGCTATTTTTTATGAATATCTGATCCCTTTATTGATCTAGTTCACAATAACGCTAATCCATGGTTTATTTAAGTCATAGTTAATTCATGGTTTGTTGCCTTACCTAAAGCTTGTCTGGCAGACAATCAAAGTATGGTTTGTTTTCACAATCCCAGAGTTGTTTTTTCCCTCCTCCTTTGGCTGCTCCCCCTTTATTCCAAATGCCTTTGTGGTGCTCTAGTACTGGCATATAGAGCAGCTGGATTTTTTTTAACCACTCTCCCCTAACACCCTTGTAGCCTGGCAAAGCAACCCCTGAACAACTCATGGTTCTGGGTCCGCACAATGACAACCCTTGGTTTAAACAATCCAAAGTTCAGAACCCAACATGAAACCATGTGTTCTTTTTCTGGGTTGTCCATGATGAATGAACCATGATTTGTTAGCATGGCTGGGTTCGCACATCATGACAACCCAAAGTTCAATGACTCTTAGGTTAAATAAACCATGGGTAAGTGTTATATGCAGACCAGGTCACAATATAGCTGACTAACATGTCTCGATTGTTTCAGAGTCTGTGACTTTTTTTTATCTTCATATAAAATGATGCTTGGTGACCAACTTTCATAATACTTTCTGTGTCTGCTATTATGATGAATTATGTAGTATTTCACTAATGTTATGAAAGCTTAGGTCAGTTAGAAATTAGATGAGAAGTGTCTTTGTCACTAAGCAGTGTATTTGTGTCTGATAAGCTAAAAACAGTCAGATGTATTAGAGCTGTCACACAATTAATCGTATTACTTTTAATTGTTTTGCAGTACAATCCTGTTTATATCAGCTCAGAAGTAAGTCCCATTAAGTTCAGTGAGGCTTACTGTCAGGTAAATATGTATAGGATTGCAGTCTTAATCTTCTTACATTTGCCTACAAGGAAAAAATGTTTTATAGAAAAAGGATACTGTGTGTCTTTTTAGATGACACAAACATGTCAGAGCAGCCCATATTTAGAGGGGAAATGTCTCTAATAAGGTGCATGTGTTGATTAATTGGTAGCATCTTTTTAGTCAATCAAAATGTTTTAGACAATTAATCTATACAATTAATTAACAAAATGTTGATTCATTGCTAAATTCTGGAATGTTTTACTACACATTAGGATGTTGTAGATTATACAGACTCTTAATAATGGCACTATAAATGTTTTGCTGGCACATCCTCCCTACTTTATTTATAAAGTGAAATTTAACTTGAGCGAATGTCAATGTAAGTAACATAAATCAAGTGTAGAAACAATATAAAGTGCCAACGGTACTACAGCAAATCCTATAGATTCCTTACTGAAATACAGTAGACTTAGCTTCTTTGGTTTCTTTTCACTTTGAGCTAAGGAGAGTGCCAGAAATCCTGCTAATGCCTTAGGTTTTGGACTTTTGTGGGGAGTTTCTTGTTTGAGGTATGCCAGAGAGTAATAGGTCAAATCTCCACTTCAGTATATTTGGTAGGTCAAATGCCTATTTACCCTAGTCTCATTATTCACTAAGGATGGTTTCTCCATGTGACCTTACTAGAACATCCCAAGGTAAACAGTTGGTGATTCATTCCTTTATTGTCAGGATAGGCAGCTGGAGGCCTGTGGACCAAATCATGCTTCAAGAATAACCCCTGATCCCAAGGATTGCCCCGCCTACATGTTTTTATTCAGTGAAACCACTTTATTCCCAGCTGAGACAATGGACTCTGTAACCCCCTCCCCTGCAGTGTGAACAAGAAATAATTTGTCAGAGTTCATTCCATAGCTGCTCCCATGTGCAACCCAGACACAGGGAAATGATAGTAAGCAGTGGAGATGCCTATAGGAATGCTTTGTCAAAGCCTCTGTTGCTGTTCATGCGAGTAGGGGAAGTTACACAGGCCTTGGTTCATTTAGGTTTGTTTATTTAGCAGTAGGAGCCAATATTACTGGACCCCCAGTCTTTTCTCTGTTAAAAATAGAAGCTCTGTTAAATCAATTAATTGGGAGTTTATGTTCGCCTGGTAGAATTTATGACTTTTTTTTCATTGAACATGCTGTATCTTAAGTTTCTTGCTCAGCAGTAGAGCTTGGCGACTGCACCCTGGCCTGATTTGCTCTTTTCTTTAGGAACACCTTTCCCTCCAATAGCACTTTTGACTCTACCCCCCTTCATAATTGTAGAGGGAGTCATCAAATGCTGCAGAGTTCAGGGTTTCCATTGGTTTCAAGCTTTTGGTAATAAAAACTTGGATGGATTTGCTATTGATAATTCTTGCTCTCTACTTACACCACCTTTCCAGAAAATGACAATGGAAGTTCCTGATTTTATAGTTCCTAATCCCTTTGCTAGCAACTAACAGCTGCTTTCACCAGAGCTAAATGTTTTTGTTTTCATTATTCCACAGCAGGTTGGAAAGGCAATGACTAGATCTCTGCCCACACTTTTGATTTTTTTCAGTAGCTAGTGGGATATTCTTATAATGTGTGTCTGTATTGAATGGTGGATTTAGAAGACCCATTAGGAAGGCAGCCATTCACATGGTAATAAACCTAGAGTATTTAAACTTGCATGTGATATCAAGCCACCTTAGAAGCTTTTAATGTTGAAAGGTGGGATATAAATTAGTAAATAAATAAAATCAAGTAATTTCATTGTGTGATGCTTACTTATTGACATCACACAATGAAATTGCTTGCCAATTACAGTCACAAATAGCATGGCTGTGTTGATCTGATTTAAGATATTGATAAATTGGGCCTGCAACAAAATGTTGCAGTACAGAGCACTTTTGTTCGGGGTTCCAAGCACTCCAGGATTTTATTGCATTTCAGGGTTTAATTTTGTATTTTTGGTGGTGGTGAGACCCTTGTACTCAATCCCAACTATATTAATATCTTGGATTCATCCATTGAGTTTTATGAGCAAGTCTCAGTTTAGTCCTGGGGACGTTTTTAACTAGCTTCTCAGTGTGAACCAGGAAATGACAAATAATGAGATGGTTCTGTCTATACTTTATATGTGTGTTCCTCCTTGTCAAGCCAATCCATTCCATTCCTTCATCCATTCCTTTGCCAGTTACTTTTTCTCTTAGTCTGTCAACATTCTGTGCCATTGAACTAAAATTGGGCTCTTTTCCTGGGGTTTCTGACACTTTTTCATATCCTGGCAAACTTGGGGATTACCCTGATGATACCTCCCTGTTGTACATGGATGGTGTGTTTTGGGCAACATTTGTGCAAGCATGCTAAAATTTGGATCGATATTAGGAATGATCAATGTATTTAATTGGTATTGTTAGTTGGTTCTCCCTCCCCCTTCCCCCCCCCTTATCCTGGTTTCCTCCAAACTAAACACAACAGCATATGATATGAAGGATCATTATCACTGGCATTAGTTTTATGCTTCTCAAATACTGTCAAAAAGTACTTATATTGCTCATGAAAACATTCCATGCTCTCATTTTATATTTACTTAATACAAAAGAAGATGTATATGGCCCTCTTCTTTGTTTTGTGGTTGTATGATGGGACAACACTATTGCATGCAGAAAAAAAGTTAATTGAGGCTATCATCTATAACTACTTACCTTGGAATAAGTCCCATTGAGCATAATGGGGCTTCTGAGTTGACATGTATAGGATTGTGCTGTGGAGTTAAATTGTTCTGAGAACCATATTTAGATATTAGTGCTGGAATTATTACATGTTCTGTCATCCAGAGGAATCTTTGGCTTTTCCTAAGCATCTGGCATTTCTTTGTAATAGTGTTAATAATAAAAGTGGAGCAGTAGCTGAAACCTAGGGAAACTGAAATGGTTTTGGGACGTTACAGGAAAATTCAGCCCAAACCTGGAAACCCTGAATATAGCCCTAGTTACGTTCATCTGGATCCAATCCTATGTTGATTGTTTGGTTCATGCATGGTTTATTGGTGATTAACATAAGTCCTGTTGATTTCAGTGGGTCTACTCTTAAGCATAATTAAATCTGAATCCAACCCATTGGCTGGAATCCAGATAATTATTTTAGCCATCCTCAAGGTCTTCTGCATAGCCCATGGAATTCCTTTTTTTTTTCTTGTCATTGAGCACTTGACTCCCATGCAGTATTACAAACTGGATTTCAAACTTCCATCAGCTCCAAAAGTAACTTGCCTTGCAGCATAGGGCTGCTGTTTAGGGACAACAAAATAAACCTTTGGTACCTAGATCTCATTGTGTAGTTCTTGAGATCCTGGCCATTGTATTTGAAAACAATTCATTGCTTACTTTTCTGCTATAACAATATGCATTTTAATTGAAAACTTAAATCTTCACCAATGTGATGTTTGTAACGTTTTTGTGTGTCAATGGTTACTTTAATACTTTGTAAGAATTATCTGATGGAAGTGCACTATTTATTCCATTTCTATCTTGTTTTTCTTCCAAAGCACTCACAGTGGTATTTTAGCATCACATAAACTCTCTAGGGTCGTTTGGGCTGAGAGATAGTGATATGCCTAGGGCTACCCAGTGTACTATATTAATATTGAAAAAGTGGCAAAGAAGCAGACACAATATATAATGAAAGTGACCACGATAGGAGTTCAGTCCAGCTCAGCCAGCTAACTGATATTTCAGATTGAAAGATCATTTGGGATCATTTGTTGAGCATCAACTTGGGTATGCTACATAGGATACATATCATGCAGGATTTGCAGCAATTAGAGGATGTTAGTATAAGGAAACAGCAAGGCCTGGAGTGTTCAGTCCAAAATAGAAGTGATAAATCCATCATTCACACATCCATCCTGTTTATATAGTATAAGAATAGAAATAGATAAGTAAAAGACTAGAGAACTAGATAAGTAAAGGCCTCATATATTTATTTATTCTGCTTTTACATTTACATTTTAAAAAATGTGAACACAAGACAACTGTAAGTCGTCATTGATAACTCTTCCAATATAATGAGTGCATTTTCACTTTTCAATGATAGGACTCGCTGATTCTTGAGAAATCTCAAAACTGGAGCTCCCAGAAAATGGACCATATTATGATTTGCTGTGTTTGTCTTGGGGATAATAGTGAAGATGCTGATGAAATAATCCAGTGCGACAATTGTGGAATAACAGTACATGAAGGTAATTCTATCATGTTTTCAACTTGCAACAAATAATACAGCTTTACTTTTCGCTTTGAAATGTATACAGCTTCAATGAATGCATTTACAATTGTCAGCTATTATTGCACAACACTAACACATGTGTTTTAACAAAAAGGGTACAGGGAGTTGTCTTATCCTGACTCAGCCCAGTGGTCCATTCATATAGTTACTCAACTTAGCTCCACCATGGTGTTCCTCTCATTGTTTGGGACTAGAGGAACTTGAGAATCCCAGAATGCGTGAGAAGACCAAGCCAATGGCTGTGGGATGCTTCAGGATGACACCATGTCAAGGCTCAGGGCACCAGGTAGTCCCATCACAGAGCACTGATGGGTGTATCAAGCTCAGTGGTAGTAGGTACCATTTTGGGTTGGTAGTGGGCCCTCAGTAGCTGCCTGATGATGTTGACCTCTGATAACTGGCCCTGATCTCCATTATAAGCAAAGGACACTTGTGGGTGGAAAATCTTGAAAGCCAAACATTTACAGAACAGGCGTCCCACGGTTTCTGCATTATATAGATACTCTTTCTGGGTGCTCCCCCCCCCCCAATCAAAGTAGAGTTTTTTCTAGTTATAGAACTACAACACTTCTTAACTATTCCTATAGTCCTTTAGGAAGAAGTTGTTCACTATAGCTAAAAAAAAAAGTATAATTGATGTTCAAAGTGTTCCTCTATGGATAGACATGTCCTTCTGTGGATAAATCCCGTTTTTAAAAATAAAATCTTAAAGTTCTGTCTTGTCACATTGGATATCTATTTTGTGCCACAATCTGCTAACTGGTTTGTAATAGCAGAGCACTTCCAGCTGTGGTGTCAGTTCTCCTGATGTACTGATTGTAGCGTGTCTAAAGAAAAATGTCTGGTACATATCATAGCACACAATATAGTTGTAGGTAATTCACTTGCTGCAATTGCCCTTGGGTTGTTGCTATCAATTAAACACATAGTACTGCTTTCCTAAAATATTTTGATATTCTTTTGTTTACTTTGATATTGACATTGCATATACATATATTCATGCTCTTAGGAGTTGCAACTGCCATATTTACTGATAATAAAATTCTTACACTCTGCAATCTGTTCTCCAGCTCTTGAGCCTTTCAGTTCCCTTCCAAGTGATGTGGGGTGGAAAAAATTCCAAGGCTTTATTTTTCCACAGAAAATTTTCCATTTCATAAGTTCATTAGTAAAATCTGTGGATGTCAATTGCAAATACAATATTAGGCGAACTTGGCAGTTTCAAAGTGGTAATTATTTTCAGGTGATTATCCCTAGCAAGTATGTGAGATGTTACGTGATGTGCTCTCATTAGACCTGCATACAAACTTGCACACATTCTAATGAGATCTACACACTCACTTATAAGGAATCTTTAGACATTGGCAATAGAGCGTCTGTGGCTAAGTAAGGCAATTCTTACCCCCCCAAATCCACACTATTGAAGAGGATAACACCACAATGGCACATGTATTGAGGTATAAACGGATTCAAAAGCACAAGCTAGTTTTGGTGAAATTAGCTGAGCAAATGGAGGCTTAAAAGTAGTTTCAAGACTGTGAAAGGAGTCTTCTTGAGACGTAGAGCATACACACAGACAGCAGGGAAAGAAGGGAGGGAATCTCTAAACGCAATATACCTTTCCCTGAACTGAAGCCCTTTCCTGAAGACAGCAACTAGCATGCGTTGCTGCTCCTGGTCTCAGTGGAGAGGAAGGAAGGAGCAGGAGCCTTTCCTCTGGGAGGGGAGACTCAGCAATTTCAGCAGAATGGCCCCACGCTTCTAAGAAGGGGTGGGTGGAGCCTCTGACTTTCAAAACCTGAGGGTTTTTATACCATCTAGAGAAAAGCAGTAATGTCACTGCTCATAAGCATTGGAAGTGACGTTACTTGCCACGGGGGAAACACATAACAAAAGAGGGTATTTGGGGATGACGCTGTACTTGCCAGAAGCATTATTTTAACAAAAGGTGATCATAGATACCAATGACTGTCTTAAAGTCAGGTGTCCAAGCTGGAGTTCAACAATAGGACCACATTAGCATGTGCAAGACCAGGTGCAGGACCATATATCACTTTTGCCATCCAGCATTCATATTCTGCCCAGTTTTACTCCCACCTTTGCCTCTGGGGAATGCATTTTAAGAGGTCTATTAGGAACTGAATTGCCTGATCTCGCCTTCCGTGATGGCTCTTAGCCCCATTCCAGTGCCTTTGTGGAGAATGAAGACGCCTTGGCTTTTGGCTGCTTCAAAATGGAGTCAGTACTGCTCACTCACAAGAGACCTACTTCGTAACAGAGATTATACATATATGTCATTGAAATACTTATGTGTCAGAGTGAAATGGAGCGAATAAATAGTGACAGCAAAACTGAAGGTGCCCCAACAACTTTAGTAGAAGAGAATGGAACTCTGTTGAAGTAGATGAGAGGTTGCCAGCATGTCATGTCATGTTCTTTAGGTTGCTAAAATGTATTAGTTTGCCGGCAATTTGCTCACACCTGCTCTAAGGCATCAGAACATTTTCTGATACAAATTGAATGTTTTCCTGTGCAAGTGGCCCTATGCAAATTAGCTTAATTTGCATTGAAACATTTTCTAATTCAATATTTTTCTGAAAACTCACATCACTGGTCCATCTTTGTAAGAGCTCTCTTGCTCCTCTCCATTTTCTTAAGCAGGCAGAATTGTTTTGGTTGTGGTATTCACTGTGTTCTTTCGATGTCATTCATACAATGGTTTGTTTAAGCAGACAAATAATTCTTTAAAGTACTGCCACTTTTTGTGATGTCTGTTGAATTAACGTCTAACCATTCTTAAGTCAAGTACATTTAAATGTACTGTTTTTTAAAAATGAGCCAAATGAGCTTTCATTTGCAGAGGGAGCAAGGTGCAGGGGAAAATTTGGGAATCCATAGATGGTTATTGCTTATAAATGAGAACATAGCTTTCGTTGGTCATAGAGCAAGGTTTCCCTCTATCTTTTCTTATAAATTAGAGTACATAGAACCAATACTTTTTCAGAAACTTGAAGGTAATGTGATAGAGCTCTTGTGACCATTGATATATAGTTTCTGTTTTTGTTAATGTCATTCTGTCATCTGTAATCATATATATAGTGCACCTTTGAAAACCTGAAAAGCCAGTTTGGGAAGAGCCCATGGTAAAACAGCAAAAGTGAATATGTATACCGTGTCCTTTACAAGTCTTTGGAAAAAGTATTCCGTGCTCAACGTTAACACTGCCTATATTTCTTACTGCTGTCATTCCAACCCAACTTGGGGGCCATCTGACAGAAATGCTGGTTCTACATATAAATTTAAATATAATCCAACAGTGGTTTGAGGGTACCTGGCCACCTCCTTTCCTTCTGAAAGCTGCCCCTTACCCACTATATACCTCAGACAGTTTTAGGGAAGGGAGGAAGTGGAAAGGGTTAATGTTATGGATTTGTGACCATGCATCATATTCTCATACTGCACATCTAGTATATGGTGAGTGTCACTTTTCCTGTTTGGTCCCCTCGTAATCTGCTTACTCCCCTGAAATGGAAAGTGAGAATTCTGATGGTTTTTCCAACCTGAAAGTGTATACATGTCATTAGAGGGCATACTCGTGGTGATTTCACATGACCCGACTGGAGTCCTCTAGGAGAAGAGCCTTTAGTGTGGTGGCCTCTTCTCTTTGGAATTCCCTGCCCCTGGAGGTCAGGCTGGTGCCAATACTGTACTGATGCCTCCTCATGAAAACAGGAAGCATTCCTTAACAGACCAGCCACCATTTTTATTGCTATTCTGTTTTAAAATGAACAATTTTAATATGCTGTTTTAATCTTTTAATCTTTTTACTGTTTCATTTCACTGCTCTGGAAACTGCTTTAGATATGGAAAGGTATATAAATATTGTGTGTATATATATATATATATATATATAAAAATTACATAAATGAGAGAATCACTATTTAACCATACAATTTGTGCATTTTTCAGCGCAGATACAAAAACATTTCTGATTCTAATTTTTTTTTATCCCATACTTTCTTCTGAGCAGTACTTTCTGGCGGAAGTGGGCTTATACATTATTTACTATAAGTATTGTTTACTGGTCTGATTGAGAAGAGATATTGAGCTAATTGATGCCTTTGGAGTCCTGGTGGCTAATCACATTCACAAGCATGAAGTGCTTTTGGTTCAATTACGCTTGTCTGGGTCGACTCCAGTTTTGGAGAGGAGACCTCATGTGCTACCCCCTCCTCACTTGGCGCTGACACCTGCAGCAGCAACAGCTCTTCCTCCTCAACTCTCTTCTGTCCACCTCACAGATGGAGAGTGTAAGTGGTGTGGCTTCTCTTTATAACAGCCCTCACCACTTGCTTGCCTTCTCTGGTGAGTGAACAGTTGACAGTGCACTTGTCTTTATATGAAAAGAAGGCAGCCTCCTACTCTTGCTATGCTCCTGTTAGCTACTGAGGGAGGTAAGGAACAGGCTTTGCTACCGAAGAAGTTAAGGAGCAGGTTCCTTCCATATGAGGCTGTGAGGATGCATATGTACACCTGGCCTCCTCTTTCCTTTCTTTTCCTGCCCCTTACCCAATATATAATTCAGACAGTTTTTGGAAGGGAGAAATCCACCAGATCTCTCCTGCTCCCTTGCTTTTCCGACCTCTTCTGTTTCCTAATTATGTCCCTTGATATAACCTTCCTTTAGTTTAACTTGTTTGCCTTTCCCATCTTTCCAGGTTGCTATGGGGTTGATGGTGAAAGTGATTCTATTATGAGCTCTGCTTCAGAAAACTCCACTGAACCATGGTTCTGTGATGCTTGCAAATGTGGTGTTGCTCCAAGCTGTGAACTCTGCCCCAACCAAGATGGAATCTTCAAGGAGACGGATGCTGGCAGGTTGGTTAAGGGTAGCTTTCATCAGCGGGGTAGGCCTCTGAAAATTACCCATCAATAAATTCTAACTGACTGGGTTCGGATAACATGTTAGCCAACAGTGGTTTCAATGGTCGATGGTTGGTTATTTAACTCGCCGTGGGTTATCGTATGTGGCCTGTTTTTTTTAACCAACAGTTAGTTATTTGGCAAATAACCAACACAGTACAGAGTTGGCTATTTGAACCACCATTGGTTATCGTGTTGTGTGGAGAGCACCGTTGGTTATTTCGTCAGCCACAGAGTTGCAAGGCAAAAGTGGTCAAAGCAGCAGCTGCCACTCTAGTCCAGCTAGCAGGATAGATTTTCAGCAACTGGCTGATGGGATACTAGTGGGAGGACTGAAGGTGGGAGAGAAGGCAGGGGATGAGTGAGTCAACTTAGCATGGACTAATAGTCAACTCAACACTAATCCTAATCCACACCACAGTTGATTATTATCATGTTCTGTGGGGAGTACTCCCTAGATAAACAACTGTACCCCACTATTGACTATCGTGTTGTCTGAATGCAGCTAGTGTGTCTTAGAATCATAGAATAGTAGAGTTGGAAGGGGCCTACAAGGCCATCAAGTCCAACCCTCTGCTCAGTGCCCATTCTTGAGAGTCACATACCTTTTTTTTCACCATCTTTTGTGTAGCAGCTGTAAAATGACCAGATTCCTATAGAATAACTACAGTGCTGCTGATGTTTCTACTTCAGAGGCTTTACAGTAAAACTGTTGGTCTATGAACTGATCTACAGCATTAACATGTGTGGGACCTTATAGGACTATGATCTGCTCATTAAGAGGATTAAACAGGCACTTAAAGGTACAATTTCCTGTTCTGAACACTCAGTCTAAGGGATAATAAAAATGTTCACTTTGTGACATTGTATAGTCTTCTCATGTTTGTTTTTTTTGCCCACCTAGTTTATATGTTGGCGAGCTGCTTGTTTGAAAATGTTTATATGTGAAAATCATGTCTCACATCAAAACAGTCTGTCCTTTGAGGTCCATGGTCACTCACATACATTTGTTTTAAGTGTATGAAATCCTTCCAAAAATGTTGGAAGTTGCCATCCAGCTATTCAAGACATAGGCCCATATATCTGGCCCAGGCATTAATGGTGTTGCCAGCCATAGTGCTGGTGCTTTCAAGCTTAATCAGTTTCATTGCTCCTGTTATTAACACAATACCTCTGAAACTCAGCAGGGCATTCTCCACTGTCAGACTAAGTGCGGTTCCATTCCTCCTTTTGTGCTCACACCATCCACAATATAGTGAGTCAGACATCTCAACAATCCTAAACCATTCATAAATTTATTGTATTCATGCTTTAGATCCATCATTTGGAATTTGGCAATATTTAGCACTTCCTATTGAAAATGATGTTGGCATTTGAAACCACAGTAGGCTGTAATTTGAGAGTTTGCATTTAAAAGAATAGCACTCCAAATTTAGAGATCTTGGCATCTGCATCCTGCTTAACTGTCAATTTTTCGTTCCGAAAACAAGTCAAAGTGTAAGAAAACAACCTATTTTGTAAGCTGCCCTGAGGGCTTTTTAAAGCCATATTGGCAGACTATACATTAATAAGAAATATTTTAAACATTGACTCAAGATTGCCATGGAACTTGACTTCTGAAAGTACCATATCCTGTTTGGAAAGTGCTTAAGACAGAGAATTTACCATAACTGCTTCATCTAATAGAGAACTCAGGTGGTAAGTGATGATAGAAGGAGGTATCCTCGGGTTTGCAGTAAAAAAAATAAAAATAAATCCAGATATTTAAAGGTACTACAGAACTTTTTTTAAAGGGGAGGAACCCCCCCCCCAAACACAGCCCAATGAGTACTGAACATGCTCAGTAACCATGGTAATTGTGTTATAGAAGACAACTGGGGGATGGTGAGTGAAACGCCATGCTTGGAAGAAATGCCTGGCTGGACCTCTGAACAGAATCTCTCTCGTTAAGTCAGAGGATACACTGCAACATTTTGTTGCAGGTACCACTTGTTCCCTCTAATACTACATCTGGTTGGGTCCATGTCTCTCAATTTGGAAGCCAAAAGACTACAAAAAATAAGGGAGGTATTTTGCATACTGTGTGTGTGTGTGGGGGGGACTCCCTAGGTTAGCAGAAGTATTAGTTAGTAAATTAAAAAATAATAGCAAGCAAAAATAGCTCTACAGGGATTCCTAGCTGTAGAGCGATGCATATGATGAATGAATGAATGAATGAATATGTAAAATATATTTAGTAATTCCTAGGGCCTATAGAATGTTGAGAGCAGTTGATCCATGGAATGCTGAGGTTATCAATTAAGAAAATAAAAAAGTAAAGTGGCCACAGAGAAAGACACAGGACAGCAGCCCACCCCTTCAGTTCTTTGTGCTGAAGGGGCGAGCAGCTGTCCTGCGTCTTTCTCTGTGGCGTCCCACTATGGAAAGCGGGAACCAGCACTGCCGCCATTCGGTGGGGAGGGGAGGGGCGAGAACTAGTCAACTCTGTGATCATAGTCTACTCCACGGATGACTATTAGCGTATCGCGCTGGGGGTCTGAATGCTGCCAAGTTTTTTTAAAAAATAAAAAATAAAATCCTTTCCATGCTATATAGCAGGAGTGAGCAACTTTGAACCTCCAGATGTTTTGTCCTGCAGCTCCCATAAGCCCTAGCCAGCATAGCCAAATTGCCCACCCCTACTATACATGAAGGTTTCAGAAAGGGAGAAAAAGTGAAAACATCTCATTATCTACTCAGTCTCTCCGATGGAAAGATCAGAGAAAATCATACCTCATTATAGAGATAATTTAACAAGCTTAGTTTAACAATCAGGCAATTTAAGGAAGAAAGGAGGAATATGCAAATTTTGTTTGCAGCGCATCATTTGGTGCTCTGGGCTTACAGGAGGTTTGATAGCAGAACACCATGTTAGCATCATATAAATACAAGTGGTGAGCCACCACAAAACCTAATGGTATATCCACAGCCCCTTATAGGATGTCTCATTGCTCCAGCCAGCCTGGAAAGGGATCCTTATAGCTCACCGGGGGGGGGGGGGGATTTCGGGGGGGAAGCATCTTTTTCCCCTCCCTCCTGAAACCTTCCCCTATTAAATTGGAGCCCTTTCCTACTATTGGAGCCCTGGGTTTGTTTTGTTTTGTTTTTGTAGTTTTTTGAAGTGTTGAAGTGGTTTTTAAATGTACAGATTGTGTGTATGTTGTATGTTTTTGCTGTTTTAATTTTTGTATATTGTTTTTAATTGTTTTTAATCCTATGTAAACCACCCAGAGAGCTTCGGCTTTGGGGCGGTATACAAATGTAATAAATAAATAAATAAATATACAGAGGAAAAGGGGGAAAGTGTTCATTAATTTGAGACGTATCTACTTTCTGCACGAACTCCTCAGTTTCATGAACACCAATGTGAATTTAATGAAATCTCCTAGCTACCACGATGCTCATTTCTTGAATTTTATTGTTGGTTATTTTTAATGCTGTTGTTTTATATCCTGCCTTGGTTTTTTGTGAAGGGGGGATATAAATAGAAATAAATATATAAAACATATGGAATAAGACTATTGTCTGTATTTTAGTTCAGGTTTTTTTTCCCCATCACCAGCATCTGTCATCTTTGCTCAGAGCAAAATGGATGGGGAAGTAAGATGAAAGATTATTCTTCTTTGATTACCCAATTTGTCTTAATTACAAGGTTCTCAAACACGTGCAGCTAAACAAATGAGCAGGGAAACATTTAGGCACTGGTATTAAAAGCAGCTGAAGTTGCCTCAGCTGGGAACTTGACTGACTTCTGTGTGTTTTAATAAAGATGCAGGATGGAGTTCACACATAGGTGGTTAAGGAAATGAGACACTTGTGTGCCAATCATACTGAAATGGCAGTTTAAATCTGTAATACTACAGTACTTGTGTGACATGTACTGAAACATTTTGAGAAGGTCAGTATGAAGCAAGCAGCCAGCTGTTGGGTTTATCATAGATAAACTCCTACAGAGTGCAGCAGCATTTAATACACCAGTGGAGCATGAAAAAACTGTGCAAATTAAATTGAGAAGCAGCTGCTTGTTGAAGATGTGTATCTTTATATTGAACTCTGCAGGGTGCAATGGGGAAGATGCATTAAAACTTACTATCAAAAATCTCCAGCCAAAACCTTGGCTTTTAAAAAGAAAATATAGAAGATAATGTGAAGATGGGCAACTATTCCCACCAGTTTCTCTGGTAAAATAGTTCCTAGTGCAACACATCAGTAGTATTTCACAAAAAGGGAAACTCCCCTAGAATTTCAAAAGCATGAACTGAATTATCTTAGTCAAGAACCTAATCATTTGGTCTCGTGTATATGTATTTGGGTGAATCATTTGATATTTCAGCATTGACTGTCTAAAGCAACAAAACATCTGAAAATGTTATTCTTAAATCAGTCAATCATAGAACTGATTAAATGAAGGAGGTAGGCAGCATAGACACCTTCATATACAAAAATAATTGGTAGCATGAGAAGTGTCTATAGATAATAATTGCAGTTATTACTGCTTAAGAACAAACTGTTTCAATTAAATATGTGGCGTTGGCAATAATTTTCTTCAGAATCCTAATAAATTATATCAAACGTATAAAATAAGTACAATCAACATATTGACCTGGTTCACAGGATCATCATTTATTAAACAAGCCACAATGGGTTGTTTAAGCTGCAGTGCATGCTGGGCGGTGTTTGCTTAATGACCAGCCATCGTGTCGTCTGAACCCAGGCAGCATGGCTTGTTGGAGGAGGAAACAATCTCAAACAGCCCAACAGCAGCTCATGGGTTTAAGCAAATAGCCCCCTCAGTATGCATTGCGGTTTGTTTAACCCACGGTGATAATGAGATCTAGCCCATTATAAATATCAACTGGGCCAACTGGGGCTGTCATGCGGAGTCCTTTGAAAACGGATAAAATCTTACTGATAAACTGTTGTCATGAAGGGGGGAAATATATCCAGTTTCTCTTGCCAAACAGTTGTGTTATTGTATTTTAACTTTTTGTCAAGTGCTCATTAAGTGCAGCATTTGGAACAGTGAGTACCTGTTTGCACATGTGATTTCCCATCCAACTAGGCATATACGTATGGAAACATGGTGGTCTTTTTCTATATTAGCTAAAAAGTTTAGATTATAGAATCTTTTTATATGTGTCTAAGGAATTTAAAGAGAAGATGAAAAACATTGCTGAAGTTTGCACTAATTATTGCAATTTTATATGTGCGTGTTACATTCTTGTGCATCAAAATTAAATTTTCTTAATAATTGTTTTATTTGTAGGAGGTGCCATTAATGATTGTGTCAAGAGAACTTCTCTGTTATCCTTTTAAGGTTTAATTTTGTAAATGTTCTTTGTGTAAACGAAGCAAAACTCGTTTCCTCCTCTGTATTTCTTTTCTGCTGAAAATACCGTAAATGATTTCTTTCTTTTGTTATAGATGGGTCCACATCGTTTGTGCGCTCTATGTTCCAGGAGTAGCATTTGGAGATATTGACAAATTGCGACCAGTAACCCTTACAGAAATGAACTATTCCAAATATGGTGCTAAGGTAATATTAAAAAGGATATACGTTTAGGGATAACTTACATGACTGTTATTTTTTTCTTTTGTAAGGACGGTCAATATAGGCATTCTCCCTTTTCTTTACTTATAAATCCTCATTGAATGGGGGTATAAGGAACCGTGCAACTAATTTCATGTGCCTAAGGAGACTTCAGTGTGTATTTCAATATATGTTTTTAGTTAAAAAGGTACTAATAACAGACCAGTCCTAATTGCAAAGCAGCTCAATTAATCCTCCATTGTAAAATATTTGGTCTTCAGACCAAAATAATGTTGATTTGAAAATATATAAGATTTCAAACAGTTAATCTTTGAGTGAATTCTCAAGAGAGCCTCCTGGTGGCTTCAACCTAAATTTCCTGAGGTGTGATTCACTGGAAAGCCTGTATTATTGTGCTTTTCGCTCATATTGATGCTTAAACTTTTAAATGGCATATCAAGCTCCATAAAAGGAAGTTGTGGAGAACATAAGTTTAAATATGAATTCTCTCTTGTGTCTGTGGTCTTGAGTATCACTTAATAGCCTTCATGGCTTTTAAGTATGTATCACTTATTGTAAGCCAACTAGAATTTTTAATTAAAATGTCCTAAATAAACAAATGCCTAACACTTTGGTGTGGGTGGGTGTACTTGTACATGCACACACTCAATAATTTATTTGAAAACTTTTGCTGAGGGCAGAGAAAAACTGTAATTTGAATGTTTCTGTTCCCAATTTTCTCCCTTCTTTTCATTCCTTTTGTTCCTCACTTGAGTTCTAGATAACAAGAAACTTTAGGTTACAGGGCCCTTTTTAAACTTTAGTGTAGGACATTTTTCAGCACTATATAAAGTTCATACTTGGGGTCTTCTCTCTCTCTGTCTCATTGATCTGCTGCAGGAATGCAGTTTCTGTGAAGATGCCCGTTTTGCCAGAACTGGTGTTTGCATTAGTTGTGATGCTGGGATGTGCCGAGCTTATTTCCATGTGACCTGTGCTCAGAAGGAAGGCCTTTTGTCAGAAGCAGCAGCAGAGGAGGTAGGCTCTCTCTTTTGCTTTGGTGAAAATATCTTAGATGGCACATACTACCACTAAAACTTCAACCTGGTTTCTTAAAATATTATGAAACATTTGAAGCTTTGTCATTTATTGTAGTGTATTTTCAGTTTGTTAAAGCAACTTATATTGTTGTATTCATGTACACACCTTAGACTTGGGATGCAAGGACTAAAAGGGGATGGCTTAAGTGAGAGGGAGGATCTTGGTGGGTGAGTTTTGCTTCATGTTCAAACTGATTGCCTTATTTAATGTTGATGAGTTAAGATTAGGGGAGTATTTTCTAACTAAAGTTATCTATCTAAAATTATTTCTAGTCCGCCATTGAGGACAACCCTTCCCCTCTTATTTCTATTTTCCCTTGAATTATGTAGATATCTTTGGCACTCACTTTATACAAGAAATATATATATATATATGTGTGAGGAGAGTGAATATGATCATCAGTTCCCTTCCATCTTATGGATTCTGTAATCTCATTGTTCAGGTCCCCCAGCAATCAACCATTTGGGGATGGGGGGGGGGTGTCTGATCATTTCTCAAGAGGTAATGTGTCAAGCAACATTCAGAAATGAAAGGAAGTTGTATGGCAGACAAAACTTATTTGACCGTGTTGGTTGTGAACTGATAGAGATACAAATAGGATCTTATCTAAGTCAATGTTTTTCTCCTCTGTTATTTATGGTGTTGTATTGCTTTCTACATTTGTGGACTTGGGGAATGGCACACAGAAATAATTCTTGATACCGAATTTTGCAGCCCTTTTGGTAGCAAAAAAACCTACTTTTTAAAAAAGCTCAAACAATTAAAACTAAAACATCGGATTCAGACTTAGTCATATTTAGAGCAGACCCATTGAAATCTATTGAATTTAGCCAAGACTTTCTTAAGTTCTATGGATTTCTGTAGGTCTATTCTAAATATGACTTTGTCAGGATCCATCCCCATGTATATTATAATAATAATAATGATAATAATAATAATAATAATAATAATA
Organism: Anniella stebbinsi; assembly: GCA_029215795.1. NCBI lineage: Eukaryota > Metazoa > Chordata > Lepidosauria > Squamata > Anniellidae > Anniella > Anniella stebbinsi. Next base: position 202,700,554 of record JARDYH010000002.1, on the reverse strand, counting down.
ATAATATATTTATTTATCACCCGCCTCTCCCAACGGATCGAGGCGGGGAACAACACCAAACACAAAATACAAAAACTGATTAAAAGCAGATAAAACCAGTACATCATTAAAATACCAATAAAACACCAATAAAACACTTTAAAATTCATCTAGGTAGTCCTGCCGGAAGAGATCAGTCTTTATTGATCTTTTAAATTCCTGAAGACTAGTAAATTGGCGAATCTCTCCTGGCAGGTCATTCCACAATCTGGGAGCTGCAGAAGAGAAGGTCCTCTGGGTAACGGTTGTCAGTCTAGTTCTTGTTGACTGTAATAAATTCTTCCCAGAGGACCTGAGCGTTGGTTTTATAGTGACATGCCTCTGGTTAGTTAAAGTCTTCAGATTTTTTTCTAAACTATATGAATTTATGGAATATATTTCAAAACATGAACTACTTTCTTTTTCTGACACTCTGAAACTGTGTGTCTTTTATAAATGTTTGCATTCTTCTTTTTTTAATTGGAACAGGATATTGCAGATCCCTTTTTTGCTTACTGTAAGCAACATGCTGACAGAATGGATAGAAAATGGAAGCGCAAGAACTATTTGGCTTTACAGTCTTATTGCAAGATGTCTTTGCAGGAGAGAGAGAAACAGCTCTCACCAGAAGCTCAGGTAGTGCACCAACACAAAGTTTGCATTTGTATTCAGTATAGCTTACTAAATGAGAATGGGGAAGGGAGAAGCTGGCATTGCTTTGATGGCAAGGAAACGAATATTCTTGAAATCAGTGATTCTCAAACAACGTATGCTGTTTACCTGGCTGCAAACAATCTAATATGTATCCTCAACCCATATGGGTGTGTACCCTGACCTGTCTCTCTTCTAGTTAGACTTAGCCAGGCAGTTGGGAAAGCTGCCTGCTTGGGGAACACGTGGTGATTTCTTTATTCCCCATGGAATACATGGGGAATACTTGTTTACCTGGACTTTCAAAAAGCTTTTTACAGAATTATTCACCAAAGATTCCTGAGGAGAAGTCCTCTTATGGATCTCTTAACTGATTAAGAACAGGAAGCAGAGAGTAGGAACAAATTTGACAGTTCTCCCAGTAGAGGGATGTAAATGCTAGATTGCCCCAATAATCTGTATTGGGACTGGTGTTTTTTAACTCGTTCATAAATGACTTGGAGTTAGAGGTGAGCAGTGAGGTGGCCAAGTTTGCTGATGGAAGCAAATTATTTAAGGTGATTAAAACAAAAGATCAGCAAAAAAACTAAAACGACCTCTCCAAGCTGGGGGAATAGACATTAAAATGGTACATGCAGTTGAAAGTGATATTCACTGGGGCAAAAACTCCTAGCCGCTTATATGCTGGTCGCTTGCAGTGACTCACTAGAAAATAGATCTTGGGGTTGTGGTGGGTAGCCGGATGAAAACACTGACCCAGTGTGTGACTGCTGAGAAAAGGCAAATTCCATATTGGAGACCATTAGGAAAGGGATCAAAAATAAAACCCTCAACGTTATAATACCTTTATACTAATCTATGATGGAATTACACTCTGAATACTGTGACCAATTCTGGTCATCATACCTAAAAAAATATATTAGAGAGCCAGGAAAAGTGCAGATAAGGGTAACCAAAGGCGTTGGAACAGCTCCCCTATGAGGAAAGGTTACAACATGGGGGTGGGGGGAGCATAGAAAAAAGGTAAGAAAGGAGGCATGATAGAGGTGTACACAATTATGCATGGTGTGAAGAAAGGGGATAGGGCAGAAAACCTCTTGCTTGCCTTTTTCTAAGCTAAAAACAAATAGTCTCCCTCTCTCATAATACTAGAACTTGGGGTCATTCAATGAAGCTAAATGCTGGGAGATTCAGGAGAGACAAAAGAAAATACCAACCTGGAAGATTTTAAAAGAGGATTAGTCAGTTTCATGGAGAATAAGGCTGTAGTCAGAAAGGCAATGTATTGCCTCCATCAGAGGCCGTATGCCTCTCAATACCAGTTGGTTGTGAAAGACAACTGGGAAAGTGATATTATGGTCATGTCCTGCTTGCAGGCTTCCCATAGGCATCTCGTTTGGAGCAGAATGCAGGACTAGATAGGTCTTTAGTCTTATCCAGCAGGGCTCTTTTTATGTTCTTTTGAGTTTATGTGGATTCTGAATTACTATTGAGGAAATCCAGAATGAAGAGAGAACAGAAGCCATTGCCAGATTTTTCTTGAATGTCAGAATGCCTAAACACTTAACATGTCTAAGGTCCCTTTCAACCTGTACATTTTCTAGTCACGGAATCTCTCGGTCACTGTAAAAGAATATTTTGACGATCGATTACTTTGCAGTATTGAAAGCCATTTCCCCAACTAAAATATTTATACACAGTGTTAGAAATGGAGATGGTTTATTGGCAAAAGTGTTTATGTACCACTTAGTTTGCTATGTGTTTTTTAAAAATTTGTAGGCCCGAATTAATGCCAGATTGCAACAATATCGTGCTAAAGCAGAACTAGCACGTACCACAAGGCCGCAGGCATGGGTACCAAGAGAGAAACTGCCACGGCCTCTTACTAGCAGTGCTTCAGCAATACGGAAGCTAATGCGCAAAGCAGAATTAATGGGAATTAGTACAGACATCTTTCCAGTGGATACTTCAGACACTAGTTCCAGTGTGGATGGAAGACGAAAACACAAACAACCAGCGCTGACTGCTGATTTTGTGAATTATTATCTTGGTGAGTGTGAAAATATACATCTTTTTAAAACAACTTTCAGCAATCACCTAATGGATCTCCCTCTAAACTCTGAAGCACTGTTTAATTATCTATTGAGTGAGGTTGCTTTAGTGCAATTCATGTACTTCTATATATGAGCAATATAATTCCGTAGTTTCCATTTTAAAATAAATAAATCTGCTACTATCAACCTAATAAAAATTCCCATTTAAGGAGTGAGTGAGACTTTAAAAAATATTGGTGTTGAAAACTTTCATATTTAAAATTTGTAATGCATTCTTTTTAACAGTTTTGAACTACCCAGAGAACTTCGGCTATTGGATGGTATAGAAGTGTAATCATTCAATCAATCAATCAATCAATCAACTAACTAACTAACTAACTAACTAACTAAATGTTAATTTCCCATAATGCTGCTACTTTTGCCTTTGAGGACAAAGTTGCACCATAAAATTCTAGTAATGTAATTAGAGGTTGCTTGCCATTGTCACTTTTCATTTTCTGCTCTGCAGGAAAAGAAATATTTTTATGTGTTTGCATGCATGTTTTTGATCTTAATCTTCATGGCTTGGGTGTTTTAAAAATACTGTATGTGTTCTTCAGTTCACAGATGGCTGAAGCAATCTGAGGGTTGTCTATACATGCAACTAAATTCACAAAAGTGTCATATGTATGTTGTTATCCAAACTGACCAGCTTGTTGTTACACAAACTCAAAGAAGTAAATATAGAAAGTACTGGCTTTTATTTTAGAGCGAAACATGCGCATGATCCAGATCCAGGAGAATATGGCTGAACAGAAGAAAATTAAGGATAAGCTGGAGAATGAACAGGAAAAACTTCATGTGGAATATAACAAGGTAAAGGAACTGCTTTCTAGAATGTGCAAACCATATGCTGTACTTAATGAGTTTTAAAAATAGAGCCAAAGTAGTGTTAGATACAAAATTGTTGGCCCTCCCATCATAAAAAGCTACCCTAGATTAAATCTTAAAATTAAATTTAGACTTTGTTCTTTCAGTACTCTTCACCTGCAGCACAGTAAAGGTTTAGCTTCTGCAAATAGGTCTTCATGTTTGCAACCTCTTCTAGTCTTGTACTGGAGCCTTATACTTGCTTTCACTATGGTTGTTGCTTGTGTGGAGTTCACACACTGAACTTTAAGAAATAAACAGACCCAATCACACTGAACTCATGCTCCATCCCAACTCATGCATTGAAAGAATAACAATCGGCAGGAAAGAAAGGAGGAGGAAGAGGTCTGCTGGACATTGACAGAATTCATGCTAAACAGATAAAATCACTCAGAGAATTCTTCCACACCAAAAACACCCCCATTCATGAAGCCATAGTAAAAACTACACCCCACTCAACCTAACACTACAAAATGAAGATCAAACATGACCACTCACACTCGCAGAGAAAAAAGAAAAATGGGCACAAAAAGCACTCCATGGGAAGCACTACAACATAATACATAACCCATGAATAAACAAAGAACAATCATACGAATGGCTCAGGAAGGGTGAGCTATTTCCAGACACCGAAGGATTCCTAATAGCTATACAGGATCAAGCTATAGCAACCAAGAACTACCAAAAATACATCATAAGAGACAACAGAGTAACAACAGACCTATGCAGGAAATGCCATCAGTTCCAAGAAACAATAAACCACCTAACAGGAGGATGTAAAATTCTAGCAGGAATGGACTATATGGACAGACACAATACAGCTGCAAAAATAATTCACCAACAAGTGGTCATCAGATTCAACCTTATCAAACAACGTACACCTTACTATACTTATTCACCCGAAACAATCCTGGAAAATGCAGATCATGAAATATACTGGGACAGAACAATTCATACGGACAAGACAATACCTTGCAACCGACCAGACATAACATTTATAGACAAAAAAGAAAAACACACATACCTCACCGACATGGCAATACCGAATGCCAAGGATGTTGTTGAAAAGGAAGAAGAGAGAAAAATATACACTACTAGCCATGGAAGTCAAAGAACTATGGCAACAGGAAAACGTCACAATTATTCCATTAGTCACATCAGTCACTGGCATCACATCAAAAAAATATACAGAAAACCTCCAGAAACTGGGCCTACCAGAATACATCCACACCAGCATCCAGAAAGCAGTCATACTTAAAACATGCTCAATTGTTAAGGAATTCCTGAATGTAAAAGACAGCATGACTTGGCAAAGCCCGTCATGTCTATCTAGAAAAACCGCCACGAGCAAGAAAGAGATGAAATAATAATAATAAAAAATAACTATTGTGGTATCACATAAGTATATATCAAGATAAATAGAATACAATATTGAGAAAATTTGAACTGTGCAGATGATATTGCTATTCCCACTTGCTTTCAAAAAGACGTGCACACGCACACACCATGAAGGTGACCCTCACGAGGACAGAAGGTCATTCCCAGTTAAACATACAGAAGTAACATGGTTTGATATTTTCTTGTCTTGTTTTAAGTGTGCAGGTATGTAGCACTGAAATCTTGATTCCCTGTGTAGAAATACATTGCACACCTTTGCAGATGGAAATAACAGAGTGGAACTGTTGTGATGTTTCTTGACTGCCATTATGGTCTTATTGTCAGAGAAAATTGCTTTAGGTTCTCTCTTACTAACCAGATGGATGCCCATGTTTTTTTTCTGGTGTTATTGAATGGCTGATTAACTTTACTGATTTCAGTTGCATTGACATGAGTGAACAATTTTATTATTTAATTACCTCTCTTAGAAAAGGTATCGTAAGTAAAGCATGCCTCCTCCTGGATAAGAGGTGTTAAATAACTTTCACAGTGTTTTTCACTGTTTTCTTTTTCAGTTGTGTGAATCTTTAGAAGAACTTCAGAATATGAATGCAAAACTAAGAAATGAAGGGCAAGGAATATGGTCTGTGCTAGGAAGAATAATTGGGCAGGTTGGTTTTTCCCATTAGTTTTCTCCCCTCCCTTTTTATGTCTTCCAGGTCATAAGATTCCTAAGAATAGGCTTTTCTGTTTGTTACTGTCACTTTTTATGGCTGAAAGGTATATTTGATAAAGTCCTGGCCTTTCTCTGGGGATAATGATTTCTGATTGAAATATATCTAGGGCTCTGCAACTTACCCACAGGGAACCTGTAGCTTAATTTTGTTTTTGTATTAGCTATCTTGTTTGCAAAATTCTTTCATTTGCTGTAACTGATTGACCTGTCATTTGTGATGAATCTAAACCTGAAGCATGAGTTAATCTAACCACATTCCTCACTATTTTTCTTTCTTTCTAGCAACTGTAGCTTTCAAACAGCAGGTTTTATTGGGATATAATGTTTTCTTGAGCCTCCTTTCCTGAATATACTTGTAGCTGAAAGCATATATAATTTGTTGTGCTTTGAAATTAATTATACCTATGGGAAGGTCTTCCCTTTTTAAGAAACAAAGAATTCTGGTTATTTCTTGATAGCAGTAATGGTCATTTTGTGAGTTGTGATTGGTGAATGCTGCAGCCTCTCAATTACTAAATACTTTGAGTTATAGACAGAGCGTTGCATTTGTAAATCAGCAGACTTCTGTATTTTTGTTTGATTATATTTTCTACTATATGTGAAGAGAGCAAGGAACAATTTGCTCAGTTTGGTACCTGTTTTTTCCTTTCCCCTCAAACTGTGGATGTTATGTATGCTACTGTGTAGCTTGCTGTGTCTGAAACATTGATGAATTTCACTGGCTTTTTCTTTCAGTACTTCCCATCAGGTTTATATCTGATATTCAGTGAGGCTAGCAGATTTCTCAGGAATGTGGATGCACTCATGTCATCCCAGATATAAAGCAACTCTTACCATTTTTTGTACAATTCATAGTTAACCTTTTAAGACTATAAAAAATGAAATGAACTCGTAAGAAATTGGACCACAGGCCAGCAGTGGTCTTGTAAATATCCTTTGGTTTATGTTAACTGTTCTGCAGGACAGTTTGAAGGGTTCTGCTAAATTGGCTGAGGTGTTTTAATCTAACCTGGTTTATATGAACCTTTCGTATATATGGGAATCTGCCTTCATTTATAGAAGTGTGATAATAGTGAGTTTCTCCCTTTTTAAACGGAAAAGAGACTTGAAAATTCACAAACACGTTTCCTTGTGCAATCATTTAATATTAATAAAAAGTAGTAGTTTCATTTGCACAGCTTGCATGACACTTTTTTCCAGTTGGCTGAACAGATGCAGGCCCACAGGGCCACTGAGAAATGACTTTGATAGATGGTTGCTGTCTGTGAAGCTAGCATACTGCAGATTAGTAGAAACCCGAAGAGAATCTCTCCTGCTTTGTGGAGAGTTTGGTCCAATAAGATAATTTTTCTAATTAACCTATGGAGCACCACTGTAGCAGGGATGCTGAGGAAAATAAACTGCCTCAATATTCTTTTGTGAAGTGTAGTGGATTTTTCTTTTTTCTTTTTCCTTTTAACCTTCTAAACCAGCTTGTCCTTGTCTGTCTCTGTTAAAGCTTCCTCTGTTAAAGGGGGAAAAGTTAAAAAGCCAGGGCTTTAATGTCTTTGGCATTTCTTTTTGCATTGAAAAATATGTGAATGCAATTTCATTTCTCATAAGACTCACTTAGGGACGGAATATATGGTGTAGTCATTTTTGCAACCTGACTAAGCAGTTTTCTCACATAATTTTTAGCATATTGGGCACAGCCAAATTTTATGACTGCTGAAGTAGTAAATGAAGGGGAATGTTACGTTACATACGTCACCAATATTCCTATATTTCTTCTACCCCAATAGAAATTGAATATACCAGCAATTTTGCGAGCACCTAAGGAGAGGAAGCCAAGTAAAAAAGAAGGTGGGACCCAGAAGACTACAACCCTTCCAGCAGTACTTTATAGGCAAGTAGTAGCAACACACTGCAGTAGACATCAATGATAAATAGAATGAGATGCCTATATAAAGTTTTTTTATTTCAAATAACTGAATAAAATTTGTTCATCTATTCATTTTCATTCCTAGATGCCACTGTAGTGTGCTATCTAGTTCGATTGGTTTAAAACTTTTTTCTAATGCTATAATCATATCCAGAGTAAGGACATCAGTATAGGGGGTTTCTCCAACCATTGGGAGCACTTCAAAAAGAAATTCATTTTACACCTAAAACCTTAGAATCAATTTTGTGATAAATTGTTGAGATCCTTTGAACATTAACGTTTTGCACTGTAGTTTGTTCAGAAAAGGCTGAACCACATTGCTATAGATCCTAACCTTCCTTTTTCATAAATACCTTAACTTCCTTTTTCAGGTTAATGTATTTTAAGGTTATTACTAGATATATTTATTCATTATTATTCTTATATAGTTCTTTTTACCATTCGCCTTTTTGTTCTTAACAACCACAAACTATTTTTAGGATCATAAAACATTTCTTGTTTGATCAGACCAAAGGTCATTCTGTTCCAGTAATTTGTCTCCATCAGTAGCTTGCCAAGTACTTTTGAAAAGCTCTCAATAGGTGTGAGAGTGATAGCCATCACCTGCTGTCTGTTTCCAGCATCTGGTAATCAACATTTTGAACATGGAGGTACCTATTTAGCTATCATGACTAATAGCTATTGATAAACTTATCCTTCATGGATAGGCCTAATATATTCCTAATCTTTTTATTTCTGTGAAGTTATTTTACCCATGTCAATATTGCATTTTCATCACCAAGGATCCCAGGTTGGTGTATATAAAATTATAAGAACAAAATAATAAAACAATAAAAATGTAAATAATAGGAGATAGAAAAATCTGGAACTAGCAGTAACAAACAATCCAAAATCAGTTTAAATTGAAATTCAGTTTAAAATTTTAAAATTACAAAAACAAAAAGAAATATCATTTAAAATGCCTGGACAAATTTTAAATGATATTTGGGGCTGAAAAGAGTATAGAATTGGTACCAACCATTTCCCAGTTTGGTCTGAGGAGGCAATCCAACAAAGGGTTAAGTCTTCCCACTATCCAGGAAAGCCAGAAATCCTGTGACCAGGATCTTTGCCTTCGTACTTCATCTCTGCTTTTCTCACAGGACAGAGCTAGTTCATTTGTCTCTCTTCTGCTCAAACCTCCTGATTTCTCTTTTAATTCTTTAATTCCTTTTTTGATTTAATTCTCTTTGTGATTATTTTCCTTGCTACTAAACGCTCCACCATCTCTGGTACCTCTTACTCTTTGGACCTTCTGCTTCACCCTCCTGAGTTTTCTGGTTTTCTCTCCCTTCTTGCCTGGGCCTGTTCTCTGGCCCTTTCTACACCATAGGGGTGAAGAGGGAGGAAGGGAGGGAGGGAGATCCTGGAAGTACCTAATACACACCATTGGTGCACAGGGAGGGAGGGAGGGCAATCCCGGGAGTACCTAATACGCACCATAGGCGCACAGGGACCAGCTGGGGGCCATCCCAGGCAAACAGCCTGGTGTGGAAAGGGCCTCTCTGTGATGCCACTATCACCTCTAAACATGCAAAGCAGAAAACAAAGGTGATCCAGCACATCTGAATAACAAAAACCTCCAAGTGGTCTGTGAAATCTAGAGGTCTTTTAGCGTTGCCAATCAGCGAGGATACCTCTGGCAAGTCCATGTATGCTGAACCTAGCCACCACTTGAGTTCTGCCATAACTGTAGATGCCACTCTGAGGGTCATTTGGAAGTGAAAGACTTAGGGAATGTTCTCATAGCTCAGAACCAAACACCACCCCAATAGCTGCTCCAACGCTGCCTCAGAGTCCAAGCAATGTTGTGGCTGCATGACTGTCTTCACTCTGGGTCATGTAAGGTTTATGGGGGGACAACCAGAGAAAAGAAGAACAGAGAGTGCTGCAAAGGGGTGGACATGATGCTTATCCCTTTGCTTTTTCATGCCAAAAAGAGGTGCCATTTTTTACACAGCACGGTCTTCACAGTGTCCACCTGTGTCCTCCGGAGCGTCCAGGCCCTCTGATTTGATGTACAAGCCTGCAGCTCCTCTAATCAAGCACCACACTTCCTGACCTTCTATCTCTCTGACTTTGGAGGAAAGGCTCATGACCAGAATTTTTAAATAGTCACTGATAGCTGGATCCAGGGGAATGGAGTCTCTACATGACCATTTTGAGCCACTTCAGCAGTGGTTCGGTCTCCTAGCCCTTGACCTATTTGTATCACCAAAGTTCCACAAGCTGTCTTACTACTTCTCTCACTTCCAAGCCCAAGGGACATAGATGCGCTCAATGCACCATGGGCCAAGGAAAGCCTTTATGTCTTCCCACCAATCATCCTGATCTCCAGGGTCCTGAAGAACAGCAAAGCAAAGCAAGCCTTTGTAGTCCTCATAGCTCCCTTGGGGGTGGGGTGTTGTTGAAATCTTGCAACTGGCACAGGAGGAGCCATGGACCCTGCTATCTATCCATTTCTTCTGTCTTAAGGGCTGGTTCTGCACCCAGACCTGGGATGCTTTTGCCTAGCTGCTTCGCTTCTGAAAGGGGCACGTACCTAGCCTTTGGAGTACCATGCAGAAGTTGTTAATTCACTCCTCTCTCCTTTTTGTATTTATGAAACAACCTTGAGGGCTTCCACCCACAGACACAAGTTTTCAACTACAAACAAGAAAGCACCAAAGAGCTAGTCCTTCTTCTACAACAAGTCCTAGGCCTTAAGCTGAACATATTCTGCACACAAGCCTCAACGAGTTCTCTTCACGCTGGGCTACATCCACACCTCAGATATTTCCTCCAAGGGGCATTGCTTCTCAACCTATCAATAATCCATCTCTTCCCCACTTGGAAACTTCACATAGTCTTCAAAGCCCCAGCCTTTCGAGCCCCTAAAATCAGTACTTCTTGGCTACTCTCTTAAAAGGTGCTTTTTCTGGTAGCAGTCATATCAGTCAGAAGGATCTCAGAGTTACTGACCCCCTTGGTCAGGGACCACATATTACTTTCCAGAGTGTAATCGACCCAGATCCCTTCTTAATCCCAAATGAGAATGCCATCTTCCATAGAGTTCAGGAGCTCATCCTACCCACTTTCTGCCCCAAACCCTATCACCTTTCTGAGAGGGCATGGCACAAGCCAGATGTACATAGAGCCGTCATAATCTACATCAAACAAGCAGGTGTTAAGACACTCCATCTCTGTTTGTTTCCTTTTAAAAAAAGTATCCTGTTCCACATTTGCCAGGTGGTTTTAGACAAACATCTCCAAGGCCTACAAGGTCCAACACATTCCTCAGCCAGCACACGTCACTGCACATTCCACTTGACCTGCAGTCACCTCGGCAACATTCTTCGCCAGTGCCTCTCTGTCAGAGATGTGTCATGGCTTCATGGTTCAGCCAAAACATATTCACTATAAAATAGACTCATTTGCATCCACAAAAGAAGAATTCTGCAACAGGTGCTTCCTTCTAATACTTTCCATCCTACTAATCAGATTAGCTGTGAACATCCCATTGTTGGATACCTCCTCACACCAAATGGAGAATGGAACGTTGGTTGCTTACTGCGAAGGTTTCTTCCAGTTTGGTGTGACAGAAGTATCCCAACCATAATCTAATTATAGGAGGATCAGTATCCACAGAATTGTTTATATACTACCTGTGTAGGCTCACTGATTGTCTATATAGTACCTGCTTTGCCATGCCTTGTTGGAGTCAGGGGTACTTTCTCCATCTTAATCTGTCATATTCCTATAGTGCTTGTCAGTGCTGACTCTATCTCAAGCTTAGCCACAGGATGGACCTCGAGATCACGCATACCAAGGAAAAGATTGTGGTAACATGAACCTGCCTTTCCTTGATGGTGTGGAGATTTAACCTATTAATGTGTGCCTCCATCACACCAAAGTGTAAGGTACCTTCACAGTAAGTGACCAATGTTCTAGTCTTCCTCTGGAGGGCAATCCAAATTCCAGGTGCCACCACAAAGAAGGCCCTCTCTTGTAGATGCATAATGCACCTCCCTCAAGATGGTATATGGAGAAGGGACTCCTATGATGATTTAATGCATATGCAGGATGGTATTTGAAGAGGCATTCCGTCAGATATTTGGACCTCAAGCTCTTTAAAGTGATCACTAGCATCTGGAATGCGCTTTTAAAAAGCAAGCTAAGTTTGAGGCAACTATGGCTTGTGGTAATGAGTTCCATGTGTTAGTTATGCATGGCGTAAAGGAATACCTACTTTTAGTTTGTCCTGAACCTTCTGTTAGTTCATTATATGACCTAGGTTTATCTACTCTCACTATACTGCTCATAATTTTATAAATTATGAATTAACTCTATTAAATGTTCATTTGATATGGTATAGTGGTGTCTGCAAAACGGGTACCATCATTTGATGTCATTTTGACTATTTTTGCTGTATAAATTATCTAAAATACTGCTATTGCACTTCTTACATGATTGCGTTGTCCAACAATTAGGATGTTTTCCATCACAACTGTTTTATTTGCAATTTTGTTTGCTTACAGATTTTTGGGTTCATACTTAATCATGAGTTGAGTAAATCCATTTGAAACCAAAAGCACAAGTAATCATGACTAACAAGTCTCATTGATTTCAGCAGATCTACTCAAAGCCTGACTAAGTCTGAATCCAACTCAGAACATTTAGATTCTGACATGTAATGGTTATTTGCAGTTCCTCACTAATTTAAAATAATAGGATTCACAATTTGATATCTCTTGTAATATGCAAAGATCTTTTCAAGTAAGTTGCATCATCCTTACTGCAGCTTTTCAAAGTGAAGACATGTTAAAGATAAGGGCCTGAGTTTGAAAGTTTTTATCCACAGATCCCTGTAAGTTCTTAATAGCTGATCAGGGATTTAAATTCAGGTCTCCCATATCTTGGGCTGGCACTCTGGTTGCAAGACCAGACTAGCCTCAATGGGAATTTAAAGTTGGATGCTAATCAATGTATCAGAAGTTATAAATCCCCAACTGCCATTAGTGAACCTTTAGCAATGTTTTGAATCCAGAGAAGCATAGAGGAACACTTACACGACAGGGCTTTCCTGCCTCCTCCTCCTTCCTGCTGCAGCACCGTGTGTACCTCCAAAGGCTTCTCCTGAGGATCAGGAGACCTTCCAGAACATTGTGGGATGTGGTGCAGGGGCTGTCACTGAAGGGGGTAATCCGCAAAACCTGGGGTCACTCTTTGCACAAGCAGAAGTGTCTTCTGCTCGCACAAGGGGCTGCTTCGATTCCACCCCATGTAAGCATTGAGATGATTCAGTAAAGTATATGCATTATCTCAAATGAAACTTTTTTCCTGCATTTCCAAGTTGTGGGATTTGCAAGAAGAACCATGATCAACACCTCCTTTTGCTGTGTGATACTTGTAAACTCCATTATCATCTTGGATGTCTGGACCCTCCACTTTCAAGGATGCCAAGGAAGACTAAAAACAGTTACTGGTAAGAATATTGTAAATGCATTGTACCACTTACTAGGGCATTTAAAAAAAATAAGCTTAAGTCTACAGATACGAGGTCCTGAATCTATCAGAGTTTTTTGTTTTGTTTTTTCTTCTCAAGATTTTTGTTCTGTATCTTATGTCAATATGGGTCCTTCAAGGATTTTTTTTTTAACATGATTTTGAATTCCATACCAATGCTGACTTCTGAAAACTTGCAAAACAGAGGTCTTTCTTTTGGTCTCTTCTTTGTGGTGTAGGATTTAAAAAAATCCTAAACTTACTGTGGATTAGTGGAAATTTATTTTTGTTTTTGAAAGTGAATTCTGCACTCTTGCTTTCACCCCAGTTAAGGGAAATGGCATTGACCATAGCCATGGTTAATGTTAATCAAGGTTCCTGTTTAACCAGGGTCTGAAATGAGCATTAAATTGTGATTTGAACCCTTCCATTACAAGGAAGTAAAGCTGACTTTCAGTGATCAAATAAAACTGTCACTGGTTTTATTTTGTTTTTTAATTATATTGAAAGGGTTCATTTAAAGCCATCAGCTCAAGAGGACATACATTGAACATCTCAGTGGTAATAGTAGGTCAGGGAGGTAGCAAGGCTTTTCATTCAAAAAGCTGCCACGTCTTCACTTGTGGCTTTCACTTTTAATTCAGCTAGAGTATATTCAGTGGGATATTATAACAGAGGAATGGAGTCTTATTGATTGCATCCTTTTCATCTTTAGATGTGTCTTTGTAAATTCTTTTCAAGATCAGGAAAAAGGCTTTAGAATTAGAACCTTATTATAAATGTGAAGTTCAACCGAACAGTGTCCCTGCTGTTTGTGGTACACTTGCAGTTTCAGAAGTTTCTCCCAGTAACCCTGGGAGTATCAGCTCTGTTGGCTCTAACTATTATATGCATGTAATACCAAATTCTGATGTATATACTAGAGCTGGAATTTGGTTTGAAGTTGACAATAGTGGTTGTTGGCAGTAGTTCGCAAACTCAACCTCTGGAGTCCATTTCTTAATCCGATTTCTGGGGTGGAAGGCCAGTAAGATGCTGTGTAATTGCCCTAGCATGGTACACCTATCATTATAATTGTCTTATACTGAAAATACTTAAATTTACAGGTGAACAAAATACATGCAGGAAGAAAGCTTGCATTAACCATCGCATGTGAAAAGAATCAATAGTTCATTTGTATGTTTCCTTTTTCACAGCTTTCTATTTTTTTTATTCATCTCATACTTATGTTTTGTAAGTATTGTACTAGTAGTCAGGTAACACTACCTGTCGGGGGGGGGGGGGAGAGGTATTCTTGTTTTTCTACACTGACCTTAAAAAAAAAGGCAGACAGTATATTTTCCCAGTCCAATGAAAGAGAACATGAGGAAAACAAAATTGCATGTTAGACAAGTGTGCACAGGAAGATATAAGCAATGCAATGCAAATGTTCTGTAAGCAATAGAACTATATTAGTACAGAATATGACAGGGATATTTTGGACTACAGATAGTGCCACATTTGGCCATTTTCACTGGATTTGGTCTTGCTATTTTTAAGAGGCCATTTCAGTTATTGTAGTTAATGTCTAATATAGACCTTAATTGCCTTTGTGTCTGAAAAGAGGTTTGGGTTAGAAATCCAAGCATTTTATCAGTATCCTGGGATTTATTAAACTCTGCTTTGGGAATTTTAAATTTAGCATTGCAGTGTGCAATAATTAAAGTAAACGCCACCAGATAGTTCTCATGTCTTTGTAGTGCTTGCTACCTATTTAGATCTGGTTCATGAAAAAACGTTACCTTTTGTCAAGAAGGATTAATTTTGGTTGCATATGTATTGTTGCAGAGTGTTTCCATTCTGGCTTTTAAAGAAAACCCTTTTAGAAAATGTATTTTCAAATTCATACTCTGTGAGCTGTAGCAATGCCTCATTAAGTTGTTGTAAAATTTCTGCTTTATTTGAGTGATAGAGCATAATGTGCTCGACACTGGCTCAACCTATACAAGGCGTTTCGCACAGGCAGTAGTCTGAATGTTTTCTATAGATGTCCTTATTCAGAAACTTAAATTGGTTAGCCTTCATAAGCTAGCATTTAAATCCTTACAAAAAGTACCTTCCAAAAGCATCTCAGTATGAATGGTTAATTTTTCTTAAATATGCTAGATTTTTATGTATGATGAAAGTGTTTCTGATAACCACTGTCTCCTAACTTTCTTTCACTAGGTTCTGGATTTATGTTAAATGGCTCTCATGGTTGTTACCCAGAGGACCTTCTCTTCTGCTGCTCCCAGACTGTGGAATGGCCTGCCGGGAGAGATTCACCAACTTAGCAGTCTTTCAGGATTTAAGAAAGCTATAAAGACTGATCTCTTCCTGCAGGCCTACCCAGTCGAATTTTTAGAGTTTTATTGGTATTTTAACAATGTATTAGTTTTTATATGTTTTTAATCAGTTTTATGTATTTTATATCATTTGTTTTTAATGTTGTTCCCTGCCTCGATCCAGAGGGAGAGGCGTGTAAGAAATAAATATTATTATATTATTATTATGAAAATCTGTTTGAATTTGGCCACTTTGAAGTGATTAACTGATTCCTCCACACACACACACACCCCGGTGATTCTTTCCTAGTCAATTAAAGTCTTGCTGTCAGAGAGCAAATTCAGCATGGGGTGTCACTGGCAAGGATTAGAAGAAACCTCAGCTAATGCAAAAGGGAGAGCATATATTTTATAGGCAGAACAGTACTTTCGATGAATAGTGCAAGGTGGAGAAAAATGTTGAGCTATGAAGCTTGTCTCTGTTCCCTTTACACATGTACAAGGGCCTGTAACCACACAGCACTATTTTTCCAAAGAACTGCCTCCGCCCTCCATGCTGCTGTGCAAGCTGTTTTTAAAGTAAAAAATTTAAACAACAGCTTGTAGTGTCATGGGATGTACTATTCAGGAAAGAAGAGGGAGGGAAGCCTTTTTGCATATGCAGAACTTTCTCTATATATTTGGATTTCTCTTACATTGTAAAAATTCCCTTTCCCAGTCTTTGACTTTTGTTTTTCAGCCTGCATATTCTGTTCTTTTCTTTTGCTTTGGTAGTTGCTGTCTTCAGTTTGGAATTTTTTGTTCTCCCAGGCAGTGTTCAGAGTGCGACCAAGCAGGTAGCAGTGACATGGAGACCGACATTGCCATGGAAACTTTACCAGATGGAACTAAGCGATCAAGAAGACAGATTAAGGAGCCAGTGAAATTTGTTCCACAGGATGTACCCCCAGAACCAAAGAAGATTCCTCTCAGAAACACGGTAAATGACAGCTCAGTCAGAACTACACATGTCACAGTCTTTTGCTTTAAATCCAACATCATAAAAGTGACTGGAACCTTAATGTGAAGGCTTTATAATGAATATAATTTAATATCTACAGCTTCAGTTTTTCCCCCTCACGTTTATTTCACATATCCTTGGGCATTCTACTGTCTATTTTCTTTTCGTGCAAAGAAATATATCAGAATGTAAAGTATTAAAACTTACAAAACTGCTCCGAATGAATTTCTAGCACTAAGGAATAAATGACATTATTTTCTCTTTGCGTGTCCAGGCTTCCACTCTCCGTATAAGATACATTTTGATGTGAGGATATTTTCAAACATGGATCCCCACTGTGCATTCTGAGGTGGTCACATGGCAGAATTATTCCATGTTAACATCTGCACATACTACTATATGTGCTGAAACTTTACTGCTCCAATTAATGAGCAAGGCTTTTTTGCTGACAAAATATTTTTACACTTTAAGTTGACTTGGCTGAGTCCTTTGTGGCTGTGCTTCTTCTCTGAAGAAGCAAATTATTTCAGAGTAGTGAATGGAAATATTTTATTAGGAATGGATTTAGGAGGCTGTTCTCCCCTTTCACCCACCCCTACTACCTCACTGAGACAGTTGGCCTGAACCATAGAATTTGGGGAGCAAGTATTTGCCTCTTTTTATAATGGCAATGCTAAAATTATTTGACACTTTTAAACTTTGTTCTGATTCTCAGAAGAAAGGTGTGAGAGAGAATTTTTATATTTATCCATTAATTTTGTCTTCTGGCAACATGTTATGTATGCTGTAACTAATCTACTTTTAATGAGGTCTTGCCGTAGTTGCTTGTCAAAGTTAGACAATAAACTTGAGTCACTTAAATCCCTCGTTCTGGGATGCTTGTGTGGTTTGCTGCCTTGACAAGATTAACCTTCTCTATGTAGCCTGTGGCCTGCTGTGGGTGATTAAGTGCTGTTTTATAGAAAATGTTTTCTGTGTATTACTGTCTTATATTGCCGTTATTAATGCATGACAGCATTCTGTGCTACAGTTTAAGAAGTAAGAGAGAATCTTCTGCTGGAAAAAGCCATGTGTTTGCCTCTTTAAAACAAACAAACAAAACACCTGTGATTAAGGAACAGATTTTGTCAAGCTATAATAATAACATATAAAAATATATTTCCACAAATCCCGCCAAAAATATGCCATGTTACAGCCCAGTTCCTTTTTGTTCTTGCCCTATCCAGATGAGAAGTTAGATGAATTTAAGTTGCAAAGATCAGCCCCCAAACAGAATATGGATATTTGAATATGAACAAACTTCACTGAAGTCCAAAACGTATTTGCTAAATGTGTTTTCAGTGAAATATGTGGCTTCTCAGCTTACATGATAGGGTGACTACCAGCCTCATCTGACCTGTCTATCTACTGCCCTTAATGCCAGTAAGGAGGGTACAAATAGAAATTATAGCAGTGCTGGTCTCTCCCAAGCAGGAAATCACAATGCAACACTGTGACTGGGTTCACAAAATCATAGAATAGTAGAGTTGGAAAGGGCCTATAAGACCATTGAGTAGAGATTTGAAGGCCCGGGAAAAAAATGGAAAAATTCAAAAAACATTGGAGTTTCCTGTTTTTTTCTGAAGCCTTTTTTTGTGTTTTCTGAACAATTGAAAAAAAATGAAGGAAAAATGGATTATGGGATGTTTTATTTTAGCATGATTCATAAAAAGTTTAAGACAAGGTGTTTATATATTTGCTTCTCCAAATGATTTCTAAAAACTATGTACAGTATCAGATTATTACAATTTCTGTGCACCGAGGACAAGCAAGTCCTAGGTTGCAAACTGAGACTACAACTCTCAAACACAAGAGCAACATGCATTTCTGCCTCTAGGGGGCACTGCCATTGAAGCAGAGACTGAAACTGATAGTGTTAGCTTTATTACATTTCATGCATTTTCATTGAATCTTGGTCCCCCCTTTTTCTCAATTCTTTTAATGGGAATGGGTGCTTTATGTCTGCGTGACACTGTGGAGGACTAGCGGAGACGTAAATATTTTTCTTTGTTCTTTGTTGATGGTTTCTTCTGTTTTTTTTTAAATTGCTTTTTGCCTGCTTCTCATAAACTGGCAAAACCAAAGAGGTTCCTTACAGTTCAGGAGCTTGTAGGTCTATTTGTTTAAAAAAAAAAAAAAAAAAGTAAAAATTGTAAAATGTAAATTCAATTTGTAATAATTGCTTGAATACACTATACTTTTAATATAACGAATGTTATAATTTTATGCCAAACCAACTACATAACTACATTTTATGTTCCTAAAGTAACAAAGTGATTGCATTTTTTCATGTTTCCCAAAAATTTCCAGGTCTTTTTTCCAACCCGCCCCCCCCCCCCCCCAAGAAAAACCTGGGGTTTTTTTTATGGCTTCAAAATTTCCAAAAATGTTACATCTCTACCATTGAGTTCAACCCCCTGCTCAATGCAGGAATCCACTTTGAAGCATCCCTGACAGATGGCTGTCCAGTTGCCTGTTGAATGCCTCTAGTGCAGGACAGTCCACTACCTCCCTAGGTAATTGGTTCCATTGTCATACTGCTCTAACAGTCAGGAAGTTTTTTCTGAAGGCCAGCCAGAATCTGGCTTCCTGTAACTTGAGCCCATTATTCCATGTCCTACACTCAGGGATAATCAAGAAGTGATCCTGGCTCTGTGTGACAACCTTTCAGGTATTTGAAGAGTGAGTTTTTTTTATAGAAAATTGTTCAGACAACATAATAACCAATAGTGGTTTAACTAGTTGATGGTGGGTTATTTAACCCACCATGGGTTATTGTGTTGTGTGGAGGGAGTTTTTTAACCAACGGTTGGTTATTTGGCCAAAATAATTAACGCTGTGCAGAGTTGGCTATTTGAACCATTACTGGTTATCATTTTGTGTAGTGGCACCATTGGTTATTTCCTTGGCCAACATTGGTTATTTTGTCAGCCACAGAGTTGTGAGGCAAGAGTGGTCAAAGCGGGAGGACTGAGGGGGGAGGGCAGGGGATGAGCGAGTCAACTCAGCGTGGACTAATAGTCAACTCAATGCTGATCCTAATCTGCGCTACGTTTGATTATTATCATATTGTGTGGGGAGTACCTCCTAGATAAACAACTATTGAGTTTATTATTACCGCCCCCCAGTTGACTATCGTCAATGGTTATGACCACTCTTGTGGCACTTTCTCCATTTTCTGTGGGATCTAAGTGTGACTAAGGTTGCATCTGTGATACATTTTATTCATATACACAAATTGCATTCCAATAAATTTCTTCTATATCTTTGCTTGGTTTTGTTTTACCATTTCTCTCCCACCCCACCCCACCCCTTTCATTATATTGGGTTAGATTCAGATTAAGTTGGGCATGATTTTTAAATAGAAGAATAAGTATAAATAAATGCCAGTGAGCATGTTTGGAGCCAGCAGTGTGCGATGACTATGTTAACACACTCAAACGCACAAGCACAGAAACTCATATTCTGGGTGTGGGTGTCTAATATTGACACTTATCCACACGCACTCCTATTCATATATCCCCATTCATACAATGACCTGGTTCACATAATCAAAATAACCATCATGGCTTATTTACATTGCAGCACGTGCTGGGAATGTGCAGGATGTGATTTCCATAATCACTACCCAGGTGCAGCTTGTTGCCTTGTCCAAACCCAGACAGAAAGACTTGTTGGAGGTGGCAACACCCTTCCAACGACCCATAGCCTGCTCAGTGAGGAGGCTTCTCTTTCTCCTAGCCTAGCATGGAAAGAAAGCGAGCTACTAGGCCAGGGACACTTTGCTCTGTTTCTCCATTAGCAGCTTGTTTTCCTGCTGTTCTAGAGTGAGAGAAAGAGAAGCCTCCTCTTCCTCACCCACCATGGAAGTGCCAGTTGGTCAAAGTGACGTTCTGGAAATGCCACACTCTGTATTCCAGGGTCCCAGCATCAGCCCTAACACTGCAGAGGAAGGAGGTAGAGGTTAGCTGCAAAATCAGTTAAATCAGCAGTGGGGGAACTTTGTGAGGTTGTTGCTAGGGCACTCATCAGGCCACAGGATAGACCCCTGGCCACTGACAGGCTAGATGTTTCCTATTTGTGCTGTACTCCAATTGAAATAAAAGCAACTTAAGTTAGTCATCACTAACATATCCCATTAATTTCAGTGCCAGTAAAGCATTACTAATTTAGTCTGGATCTAATTCGTTATGTTTTATGTTGTCATTTTATTTTCAGTTAAATGTAGACGTAATTATGACATAATTATAGTCTTACCACCTGTGACATTTCATTGTTAGACTAGCAGGGGCTGGGTAGCGGAACAAAAAATTTTCTCAGGCTGTTTCTCCCCCAAATGGAAATAACATTCTAAAATTTGGATTGGTCCAAATTTCAATAAGCTGCTCAGAACTGTTTAAGTCTGCCACCTGTTGACTGTCTTTCTGATCCTTTTTGATGTAACATATTTTTGCTCTTTAGTGAAATCGTTGAGTATCCCTATTTTCAGTGATAATTTCAAATTAGAGCTTTTTCGTTCACTTTTAGTTAGCTTAATTCTAAGGCAGTCTCTTCTCAGAAGCAAATGTAACAAATATTGAACAAATCTAAATAAATTGTGGTTTACAAGATATGATACAAATAACAGGTATTAGAAGAGAACGCGCCTTGAATCTGTTGTAGTTATTTTAATTTGACTTCCATACATGTTACAGGACCATTTAATGCGTTTAAAAGCAACATTATATGAAAAACATATAAATGCTTAGAGTGTTGAGGAACATATAAATGCTTAGAGTACAGCTAACTGCCATATACTCTCTCTTGCAAGCACATTCATTCCTATGTTCAGGCAAGAAATCAGGTATCCTTTTATATAATAGTTTATGGAGTATTTGTTTTTGCTATAAAGATGTAAGGTGAATACCAATTATTAGGCCAGGTGATAAGATTATAATAACTTTTTATTTAGAGATTTTTAAACGAGGGGTAAAGACTAGTCCTGAACCAGATTAATGAAAGAACACACTGGCTGAATTCGGACGACATATTAGGCAATGGAGGGGTAAATAGCGTACTGACTGTGCGTTAGGCAGGCGGAGCTCCCCATATGACACGCTGCAGCCGCCGCTGCTTGGCACCGGCAAACGCCCCTGTTGCGAAGAATGGACGGCGGCCTGTTTGGTTGCAGCGTCAGCTCCCTCCCCCTCCCTCAGTCCCCCAGCCATATCCCAGCATGCACCGTGAGTTCTGCCGGCTGTATAGAGCGGCTGGTTTTTTTGGCTGCTCTGGCCGGCAGAACTCTATTCCCAAACGGAATAGTCCACGGAGACGGGGGGCTCAATTCGGACGACGCGATAAACAACGGGGCTTCAGGCTAAACAACATGCAAGCCCGTTGCTTCCCTCCATTGTTTAATTCTCCTGCTTAGTGTACTGTCAGTTGTGTGTGCGTTGTGTGTTACCCTCCACACGACACAATAAGCAACACAACTGACGATTGTTCCCCCCCTCTTCTGTTGCCTAATATGTCATCCGAATTCAGCCACTGATTTTGTTTTATCATTTTATTATTTATTTATTTTCCCTCAATTTCCAGGACAGCTTATAAAAACACCCTTAAATTAACAATAAAATCCACAGATGAAAAGTAAACACAATGATGAACAAACAGCATAATAAAAGCAGCAGTTAAACCAATCCTACCACAGCTTTTAAAAATGTAAGAGTTAAAAGCCTGGGAAAATTAAAGACATCAGAGTCTTTGTACAAGGTGAGTCTCCTTGGCAAGATCATTCCATAAATGGGCATCACAACCAAAAAAGCCTTTCCTCCAGTCACCATCCACATGTCAGTGGCACCTGGAAGAGAGTCCCGAAAGATAATCTGAGTGTACAGGTAGGCTTATGTTGGAATTCCCTTTAAATCAGTTCCTCCCATTATATGACCTGGAAGCCATTTTCACATTGCTCCTGTCACTCACTACTAATGTGATAGGCAAACATAGGTAGAAAGGGGGCAGTGGTACTCTCAGTGATACACAGTTTCCTTGTCCTCAATATCCACGCACTAGGGTTCTGGGTTCTGGAGAAGTCTTTGCACATAGAAATCTACGCACATAGGCTTATCCTCTGCAGATGTCCATGCCTAACACTAGGATGTCAGGGATGGGATGAGTGAAGCCATGCATTGGGGTTAGGGCCAGACAATGGCCTCGCTGCCCCTTTCTTTATGCATTGCCCTTCATGTGATGAATTTTTAAAGGGGGCTATATGAGTTTTCCAATCATGTGGTGATACCAGAAAAGGTTCCAATGCTGAAATTTTTGGCAGATTGTTTGGGAAGAGAATTGTTCATCAAATGATCCTGAGAAACCAACTTCCAGAAAGTGGAGTGTTCCCATTCCTGACCTGTTGGGCAGTGTTCCTATGGCTTGATGTGTGAATCACAGACTTAATCATTCGATAGAAAATAAAGTTCAAGAATCCAATTTAATCATACTTAGAGTATACCCATTGAAATCAGTGGGACTTAAGTTATTCATAACAAACTTAAATTATACTGATTTCAATGGATGTAAGTATGACTAAATCTGAATCCAATGCACACTTTGTGAACTGATCCTCAAATAAATTTGTTGCCAAGATCTGTGGCTGGATTGTGTGGCTTCATTACCTTGCTGTTTGATCAAAGTATTTCTTTAACGCATTTTGGAATGAACCTAATATAATAATGAGAATTGTAGCTAGAACTCACCATTGGTTAGATTTCAGATGGTCAAGGTACATGTTAAACCTCAGTTTTCTTGGGAATTCAGGGGTCCAATATCCTTGTAACTTGGTGTGCATTAAGGTCATTTAATAACGTAGAAAGTACTTTAAAACAAATTGTAAATCCTACACATTACACAATATTACCGTATTTCCTCGATTCTAAGACGCACTTTCCCCCCATATTTTTGTCTGTAAAAATGGAGTGCGTCTTAGAATCGATGGCATCTTAGATTCGGCGAAATACGGTAGTTTTTCTTCTCTAGTTACACATATGGAATTATTCCACTGTACTCAATTATTTACCTTTTTTATGAAATACTGCTTTTAAGGCATTTAAATCCTCCTAACAATGTGTACCAATATAAATGTGTTCAAATATAAACTACTATGATGTCACAGCAGCTCTCCATATTGAAAAAATGTGGGGGTTTCAGATGTATTTTTATGTAAATTTGGAGCTCTGAATGCCTATAACCATACATCCACATTTCTTTTGGGTTGCATTCTCCTCATCTCCCACTTTAAAATCGTCCATTTAGGAGCTCAACCTTAGTTGTAACAGGGAAACATTAATCTTTAGTAAGTTGTCACAAGACCTAATACTGTAGTGTAGATACTATCTTTAGGATGTTATCCCAAGGGCAATAGTTGATGAAAACTCCTCCACAGATGGTCAAAAAAAATATCCTTATGCAAGTCTGAATTAATTACATTTGGTTTTAATTAAAAAGAGATATAAAAGTACCAGGTGCAGAAACTTTAGCCCTAGAGCTAAAATCTAAATAGTGGGAAAAAATCAGGCTGATGAGGAAAACCTGATTTCAGTTTGAGTATCATCAGTAATGTAAACTAGAATAAAATAGCTGCTGCTGGTATAAATATGTGCTACAGAGAAAATGTAACAATGCTTGACAAGTATAGTTAATAGGAATGTGTAATGGGGGAACTTCATGTTCTGGCTGACTGTTTTGTTAAAACCTTAGTTTCCAGAAGTAAGGAGTCTTCTTGGCAGATAACCTGATAGCTTCTAGGCATCCTCTACCAACAAGAGAAAATTCCATTCCCCTCAGTATTTTATGGAGTCCATGAGGCAGCAAGGTAGTAAATTTGATTTCGCACAGCTCAGGACTCATTTGAAGACCTATTCCATAGCAGTGACAGCAGCGAACAAATCTGTCTTTGTATCTGCATTTTCTCACCTAGCTGAATTTCCCTCTATAAATAAAGAGTTTTTACATGCTCACCATTTTGGAAGGGTTAGAACTTTAAGTAGCTCTCTATCATCTGTTCTTATCTTGACACCATGATTGTTTCAGAGTCAATGGCAGAGACATCTGGGTCTTAGATATGTATTTATTAAATAAATAAATAAATAATCAGATTTTATTGGATGAGTTTCACTTACTGACATCCAAGGATCTGGAGAGGGTACTTGTTTCTGTTCATCCCTACAATATGTCTGCTGAATTCCATCTTGGCTAGTATTGAAGAGGTAAAGAAACTGTTGGCTTCTGTAATGTATGTAATTAATGTTTCCTTGGGAGAGGGTACTTAAGCAGCTCTTGATATGCCAGACCCCATTTTAATGTAGTGTCTAGATGAGGTTTAGGACTGAGAATGTCTTGGTT
This sequence comes from Anniella stebbinsi, assembly GCA_029215795.1. Classification (NCBI taxonomy): domain Eukaryota; kingdom Metazoa; phylum Chordata; class Lepidosauria; order Squamata; family Anniellidae; genus Anniella; species Anniella stebbinsi. Next base: position 202,675,644 of record JARDYH010000002.1, on the reverse strand, counting down.
GACCAGCTTTACCAGGGAAGATACTGAGCTTATGTCCATGTTTATTCTCCTGGACTTCTTGGTACACCTTTAGATCTACTGAATCAGCTTGGAATACAGGGAACTGCTTTGCAGTAATTCAACTTCCATTCCTTGGAAGATTTCAGAAAGTGATGCCAGGAAGTTGTTGTTATTCCTTCTAAAATCTCTCATGGGTTATTCCACAGCAATCAATACTTTCTATTATGTTTTTTAAACATCTATGGAACTACTGAGAGAGAGAGAGAGAGAGAGAGAGAGAGAGAGAGAGAGAGTTTTGGAATGGGTTGTATAACAGTAGAATAATAAAATATTATTATATTGCAAATGCTAGAAATTAAATAACGTAACATAAAATCATCATCATCATCAGAAACTGGGCCTACCAAAATACATCCACACCAACATCCAGAAAGCAGTCATACTTAAAATATGCACAGTTGTCAGGAAATTCCTGAATCTGTAAAAGACAGCATGACTTGGCAAAGCCTGTCATGTCCGTCTAGAAAAACCACCACGAGCAAGAAAGAGATGAAATAATAATAATAATAATAATGATAATAATAATAATAATAATAGAAGCTTTTTGCCTGACAGTGCCATGGCACCAAGACCATGAAACCTAGATGTGTGGTACTTGGCAAGCATATTCAGGGGACCCTAAGGATGGTCACCTCAGAATGATCTGGTTTTTAAAACATTAATTAATTTCAACGTGTTTGAAATCTGCAGAATTAGCTTCAGTCACTTAGTGGCAGACATTCCTAATGAACATACAGCTTTGCAGTCGCTACAGTTTGCAGTGTTGGGAGGGGGAATAGAGTGGACAGACCCCTCCCACAGGGAGGTTATATGCCTCATACTTTTGGGTGCCAGTGGGTGTGGCTTCACTCATATAGGGTGAGCACAATGTGTCTGACTCTGACAGTTTTGTAACTTTGCTGGAAGGCTTTGCTGAATCAAACTAACACTTTTTATTGCTGTATGCTACCTCGGGAGGGCTCCTGCCCTGAAAGCGGCCAAGAAATATTTTAAATAAATAAATAAATCCAATCAGCCGAAGCCAGGTCTGTATTGTATATTATAACCAAGTGTTAGACTATATTAGTTCAAATTGAGATTTATAAAACTCCCAATAAATGTAAGGTTGAGCAGTATCTTGTACCTCAGTATTGTGAAATATTATGAATAAGCTCTAATTTTCTATTTACTACATTTCTACCGCACTTCTATTCAAGTATTGAAGTAGTGCACAAGACATAATTTGATGAAGTACAGGCACTAAAATACAACATTTTAAAAATCCAAATTCCACCATCGGATTTAAAACAGCATCATTAAAATCAGGTTAAAACGTGAGTGTCCATCCTTGAAGACTCATTTAAATTTTGAAATATTTCCCTGTATTGTTGTTTATTTATTACATTTCTATATCACCCAATACCCCCAAGCTCTTTTGGAACCTGCAGTAATGCTTCCTGCAGCATGAACAACAACTGACAGGATTCCTTGACAGAGTGAGTTCCATACAGTAAAGAGAGGCCTTCTATTCTCCCAGATGTAAGGGATTATAACAGCCTCTGTCTTGGAAATGACTAGGCCCAGAGCAAATTACAAAGTTTTCTTCACATATATTAGATTTAGCAGCTGGTCTTTGGTTTAGTTTAGATTCGACCAGCCATTAAAAAAATCGCACAATTTTAGCAATAATAGGCTCTTCTCTGGAGTTTATCTATGTTAGGAAATTTCAATTAAGTCTGGCCAACGTTCCATTGTCAATAACAAATGGCTCTCCAAATAAGAGAGAAAAGAAGTCTTTTTAACTAGCAGAAACATTGCCAATTTGACAGACATAAAGGGTTGTATTTTTGTGTGTTTGCTAATAGGAGAATTAACTTACAATCAGCCCCTATGCCCTTGCATCATGTAGTCTTTAGAGAATGCTCCTTGATGTTCCATAATAAACTGTTCATCAGTATGAAGTGTTATGAAAAATTGTAAAATTAGGTTAGAAGCGTTTTGTAGACTAACAATCTTTCACAATAGTCTAAGGAAACACACATGGATTATCTCACAGTTTATCTCATAGGAAGCTGCCTTATAGCAGGTAAGACTAGCTGTCCATTAAGCCCAGAATGAGCACCATTTAAAAAATAATTTCCCAGCAGGGGCAGGGATGGATTCCTGACCCCTGCCTTGTTGCTGTTCAAAATAAATGATACACTACTGCTTTTAAAAAGCTAAGTGGTGTTTCTGCTGTCTAGGATAACACCAAGGTCATGTATGAGTATGACAGCATAGTCAGTAGTACATGCCTAGCACTATCTTCTGTACCCCAGAAGAGAAGTATCTGTTTTAGTGGGGGAAATTTCAGTGGTGGCATTTGCGCATCACAATAAGCCACAATTCTACTCCTGCAACTGGGAACAGTTAAACAAACAGTCCATGGTAAACAGTCCACCGGCAAATAGTAGAAGCAGTTGAGCAGCGTGCACCACCATACTGGTCAATCCACAATAAACCACATCTTTTCATAAGCATTTGTAATTATTTGAAATATACATTTGACTGTGCTTATTATTTAACATAATAGGGTTTTTAGAGCGCCACTGATTAATATGCCAGTGATTAAAACTTCTTTAACAACTTTGTTTTTACAGCAATCAAAGTCTCAAGCTCTCTGTTATGGGATATGATTATGACCAACAAATAAATAGGTTCTAGAAAATACTAATGGAAAGGAATAACAACTGAGATTTCTAGTGGAGAAAAATCTTTAACCATTAACTGCTAACTTTTGGAAGTGATTGATAAAGACTGGAGTAACATAATGCCCCTATGTTGTATTCTGTTTTGTATTCAAAAAATGGTTAGACAAGATAGTGGAGTGGATGGACTACTGACCAGATTTAACCAGGCTTTTTATAATGTTGTGAGGTAGATTTATTGTTACTTAAATGGTGCAATTAATATTGCCTTGTAAAAAGATAGTTCATTTATCTCAATCTGGACTTCTGGATGTGACTTGTTTGTTTGATGATGTTATGGTTCACTGAGCCTTTTCATGCTTTTTTGTTGATTTCCTTTCCTTGACATTGTGAGTGTAAACTAAATTAAATTATGTTGCACCACCAATTGGCAGTACTGAAATAGTTGCCACTTCTGGTGTGATAACCATTCCATCTGCTATATGCTAGTAGCCAATGAAAGCAGATGGTGTTGCACTTTGCTGAAATATATTGCAGTTTTCCTCCCCCCCCCCCCCCCCAATAATGGAGTGCTTGAATCTACAATTTGTTTTCCATGCTTGCTTGTTTCATAGTTAAAATAAAAGTTTTGGTATTTCCATATGTCTGAATCCTGATATATCATTAGTATTGTAGGTTCTGGATGATCTGCCAATAAACTGCTGGCACCAATCTTTTCATGCATTTCTGTCCACATTAATCTAAAACTGTATAATTTGACACAAGGGTTTGACTAAATTGCCCTGTTTAACATTGAACCATTGAAATCCCCCAAGTTTTGAACCAGTTCTTCCACTTTCAGGGATGGAACCAACAGCATGCATTTCAGTGTTAATTGCTTTGTGTGCAAGGAATATGTTTAATAAAATTATAGTAATTAACAATGCAATTGCCACAATTATTTTGGGAATCTTTTCTGAGACTAGATCCCATCCAACCACTTTTTTTTCACCATTTGATATTGGCAAAAAGTTCTGATTAAATACTGTTTTTAAAAGTTACATATTTTTAAAATGTTTCTAGTAGATATGAATATGCAAAGGGTAAGCATCCTAAACATTTGTAATATTTATGGAATGTGAATGCTTTTTTCTTCTTATATGCAGAAAAGTGAAATCTACCTGCTATCAAGTCCTAATATCTTAGAATTGTCAGTGGCTCTTTGGTACATACTATTTTGATTTAGAGAGGTATAAATGGTATATAAAAATCATTTTCTTGTCGTTTTTCTTATCCTTATTGTGGGAAAGCTACCAAACAAATGAAATATTGTGAACCAATGTGAACTTCTTGATCGGAAGTAGTGTATATATATTGCCATCAGCTGGCCTTCATATGTGGTTGCACATCCTTTATATAAACATACCCATGCCAGAATGGTGTGATCATGATTGTTAAATTTTCTTATATGATAATACAAGAGGGTTCTCTGTTACTGTACATTAGTTGCTTTTGCCAAATTCTGTAGGCACAGTCTTTTAGTGCATTAATAGGTAGATATTATTTAAAGTACCAACAGTTACAAAATACTTGCTATAGGAACAATTTGGAATTAAAGTTGAGATTTTGCATTAGCCAGGGGGCTGGGGGCATTTGTTGGGTGGGATGGACACAGTGTTGCCCAGTCTCAGCTAAATTAAAGACTTGGATTTCTCTATTGATTTCTATGGGCAACTCTCACTTCCATCCTTCAGGTCATTAAAACAAAAAGTGCTTCTTAGAGTGGATGAGGAAATGACCTACCCAGGCAATGTGGATGGTTCTTTCTGCCCATTTTGTATCTGTTTGTCTCTTCCTCTGCCCTCTTTTGCTTGTTGCTCACAGAGGATGAAAGCGAAGGAGAGAAATGGAGCAAAGGACCACAGAGGAAGAGACGGATGTAACAGCCCAACCTCCATTCTCCTCCTCACACCCTCAGTGCTCCCTGCCCTTTTTTGTCAACTAGCCTCTCCTGCTATTTGATCAGCATCATTTTAAAACTTCCTCGACTGCTCTGGCCACACCCTCCTCTTCACATGTCTCTGCCTCCTAGCCAGCCCGCCAGCCAGCTGATTCTGTTGCCCTCTCACCCTGATTTTCTTTTCTAACTGACTTGATGTTCCATTGCCACTGAACATTCTTCTAAAGGTTTTTTGGGGGTTTTTTTGTAATTCTGCAAACCTTGATGTTGCCACAAACCTGCCCGTTTCTCGTTCTTTTGTGAGAAAGGAGCTGTTTCGGCTATGTAGGGATCGGCACTCACCCTCCAACTTTGCAAATATAGAGAATAATAAGCAGGTCTTATATACTTGGAGCTTTGATTAATTCTGTTCAGCTTCTGTGGTATTAATTTTAAAATATGTTTACTTTTAGAGAACTAGAGGACGAAAACGAAGCTATCTTCTTGAAGAAGAAAAACCTGAGGTTGGAACATTGTGATTTTATTTATTTGAAGTAAAATTAGTAAAATTGTTGACATTCTGATGAATCATGTTTGCTAAAACTAAAAGACTTGTTTTTCCCTGTTGATAGGAACGTATTCCAAGAGAAAGAAGACAAAGACAGTCTGTAGTACTAAAGAAGCCCAAGTCTGAGGATTTAAGAACTGAATGCGCCACATGTAAGGGAACTGGAGACAATGAAAATCTAGTCAGGTAGGTTTAATGCTGTGACCTTTTCCAGAGGGGATTAAAGTTCCATCTTCATCACTTTCTCATCATGGCTATAATGAATGAACTCTTAAAACAGAATGCTTTTTTTAAAAAAAAATCTGATTTAGGGGGAAGCATTGCTTCAGAAACAGTGATTTGATCTACTTATTGACTTGCCACATACATTTACCCTGTGGTTTTAGATGCAACTAAGCAGAGTAATGTTTTTTCAAAATAAGAGAATTAATTCCCTGTCGTCAGGGTGAGTTGCCAGAGTTGTATAACATTTAACAAAGATTAACAAGCCAACCATTTCGACAGCAGAATACAATATTAGCTACTGCTCTTCTACCTGAGCAAGTTATGTATGAAGTTAGCTTTAACTCTCCTGAAACCACTGAAATCATTTGGACATGTTAAAGGTTTAATCTCGGTGCAGTCTGAGGAGTGTCTTATGATTATCTGTTTTCTCCTCTGAAGCACAACAGGAATAATCCAACCTGATAAAATTGTAGAAAGTATACTGTTTGATTCAGAATTCAAACCAAGAAAGTGTAGTCATCAAATGTAGCAGTTAACTGTTAATACCCAGATAAGTGAATTGTCCTTGACTTTGTAATTGATCCTCTGTCTGCCTTGTAAAAACGGAATCATTCAAGAAATCCTGACTTGGCTTTTGGTGTGAAAATACATCAGATATCAGTTTCTACTTCATTTGAGAAAACTTCCATTAATGATTACTTTTGGTCTTCCTGTAAGGAGATGCAAAGAGTTTCCTTAATTCCGATAGGAATAATTATTGATTTTTTAAAAATTAAACTTGAATGATGGTCAGGGTCTTGCTGTGGTGTAAAGTGGTATAGCAGAGATGGATACTGCTGGACTGTGGGAGGTACGTGTGGAAAGGAAACAAAGAAAGACAACCAGGAAAAAGGCAGAAGACACAACTTAGTGCAAAGAGAGGTAAATAAAGCCAAATGGCATGATAGCTCACACTGTTATGATAATTCTGACTCATGTACTGTGGGTAGTTCAGTGGTGGTTTTGCAGGGTGTGGTCAAGCTAAATGCAGAATTGCATTTTGACATGGATGTTCATGGAAAGTTCATCTCATAAATGATGTTGAGTTACTTACTGAGAATGAAAAGACTTCCATGTCCCATTGTAGTTTCCTTCTCTCAAGGTAGTGAGGTCAGGATAAACATTCCTTGTTTCTTTGGTAACATCTGACACTTCACTGACAAGTTAATAGTAGGAATTGCTGCCACATATCTGCCCTTCTGAACTAAGCTCTTTCAATGAAAAGTGCAACTTCCTGTGTGTAGGCTGCAGCATAGTGAGGCAGTTTACAGCAGATGCCTTGATAATAGTGTTGTGGTTCTGAAAGTCAGTATTCCTGATCTTTTTGCTGCCTTCAACACTTTCAATATGTTTAAAAGAAAAGGAGAGCATTGTTAGAACTCTGCAAGCTCTTGAGAGTATCAAATCATTTTTCTACATTGCTAACTACTCAATATTCCATGTATATATTTGGGACTGTTTTGATGTGATCTCTGAATGGACAAAGTAAAAAAAAATGTACTTATAAATAAACTTCCAAGATTTGTTTTGAGGAGTTCTGGAGTTTATGTACAAACTTTTTTATGAAGCTTATTTTTTCTACACATCAGGCTCTGCTTATTGGATAATACAGCCTGAAAATTCATGCCAGTATAGCTACCTGCGACAGTGATCCAGGGTCAGTATGATTTTGTGTAACGCCTTGGATTATAGTGGTATGCTGACGCTATACAAACATTTAATGCAGCAGAAGCAGATTATTAGTTAACCTGTCTACTTACAGTTTTATTTGAGGTGCAAATAATTTGTGTAAAACTCCCTAATCCTATGTAAACCGCCCAGAGAGCTTCGGCTATGGGGCAGTATACAAATGTAATAAATAAATAAATAAATAAATAAATTGTTTTTAAAAAACACCTTATAGGACTCTGCTATGGAGAACTTTGAATCCCCTCCATATAGATATTACTTTCTGGGATAGTGTTTAGTGGTATTGCAGGAATACCTGTTAGGAATGGCTGCTTGAGGAGTCCCATATTTCCAACAATGTCTATTATTAAATACATCTCTTTTGTGCAGCAGCCAAAATCACTTCCAATTCCTCCATCTGTAAGTGGAGTGCCATTGTTTTAAGAATGCACTTTAAAAAAAAAGGGTCACTAGAACAGCTTCTGCTCCATCTCTCAGCAGTAGCTAGAAGTATTATTGATTGAAATGATCTTGCTTCTCAGACAAAGACTATATTTAAGGGAAGGTATATGATCAGTTGAAATCCTTTGTCCTAAGAGACTTCCCTTATGTGAAAACTTAACAACGTTATTGAAGCTCACCTACCCTTTCTCTTTCCAAGAATTTACAGATGGCTTTTATAAACCTAAATGCTGGTGCTTCCCTCTTCTTAAGGCTACCTTAAACAGCATCTGCCAAAGTGAGGTTTGTGAACAAATCTGAGATTATGACTGTATGTTCATGTAAAATACTAGGTTATGCTTCTGTACCGTGTAATGTAGTATTATTTTCAGTTGTGGTTTTTGTCAATATAGTTATGAAATATGTTTAGATAAAAAAGGTATCTCACAGTGTACACTCAGGGTAGTATCCAATGGTTTCATTCCGCAAGCTCAGATAGTGCTAGCAGCGCTCCACTGAATCTTTCCTTTGTGCAAACACATGTGCATTACACTTGCACAGCTGGTGCAACTTCAGTTGGATTCTCCTCTTGCATGTAGTTCATAACCTACTTTCCAGTAGTGCTAAGTTATTTGCGCTAGTGGCATGACACCGTTGGATACTGATCTCATTGTTTAAGTATAGTAGGAGAATGGATATAGATGAGATGACTGAGGCTCAACCCATACAAGGCTTAAAATTGTGTCTGGCAGTTCTAATGATGTAGAGGGAAGGAAACATCTACCTTTGAATATCAACTGTTGGTTGTTCAGGTACACACAGCTTTGCAGTACTTCTGGATCCATCACTTCACTTCTGGAATATATGATGGCTGTCTCCTGAAAATGCTAGAATTATGGAATTATGCACCAGGTCCACAGTGTGTATCTATAATTCTTGAGTTGCAATTTAAGTTGATAGTTACAAATTTTGGACCATAATACAAATGAGACTGCTTTTCTCCTACCTTGTTCCTTGTTGATCAAAGAATCTTTCAAATCTGCCCAAAGAGTCTTTCAAATCTTAGTTCCATATGCCAAGATTATATAAAGTGAACTCAAATGAAGGTATGGTTGGTAACTTACTCACTATTACAGATGTTTGACTTCTTCTACAGACTTTCCAGACTTCAAGTCTGAGCATTTTCCATAACATATCTTTATTGATATTATTTATTTTAAATGTTTATATATTGCCTTTAAACAAAAATTATAGTGGTTAACCTAGTAAGTTTTCTCTATGGTTTCATCTTCAATCTTTGAAAAGGACATTTTTTCTGTTACTTCTGTAAAATGTTCTCAGTCACTAAAGTTTAAGTTATGTCAGCACTGTGACTTTAATTTAGTAAAGAGTTGTATTTCAAATTTATTTTTATATATATTCATTTTAGAATTTATTCTGATCACATTTTGTTATAAATTGGATAATGTTCTCTCATGGATAGTATGGGGCATATGTTTATTTAATTCAGTACTATTAAGACTGCATTAAGATTATCTTTAGGAATGAGTAGTAGATAGTCCAAGTATTTTGACCATCATTGCTTAGATATAACCTTTATTGATTTTGATTTTTAAAAAAAATATAATGTGGAAGCTACTACTGCAAACCTCTGATACTTCTATACAAAATTTTTAAAAGTTGAAAGGCACAGGGATACTTTAAAGAATCCCAAGAAGTTTGCATTCATTTGACAGAATTTCAATTTCCTTGGAAGAGCAGACACCCCCATGCCATATAACTGCATTCACAACATCTGCAGTTTCAAAGAAGTTTGCCATGTGGCATAGCAGGAGAGGATGGTTTGCTATTTGAGAATCACAGATCCAGAGGCCACTTAGACGCTCAGAACGAGTGAGTTGATTCTTTGGATCCGGAACATAGTCTTACTGAGTTTTTCATAATAACTTTAAATATGAATGTTTTATACAAAACGTTGGTTTGTAACTGGTATCACAGTAGTGAATGCTCCTTTCTGAGATACTTTGCAGCTCCCTAACAGTATGGATTTTGGCTATCTGTATGTCTGATTTCTCCATCTATCTGAAAGGGTGTGATTCCTCAAAATATGCATATTACATGTTTCTGTAATGTCCAATCAGAAGGATGCCACAGAATTGCAGAGGATTTCACTATACTAATAGGTAACTCAATAAAAAATGAATGAAAGATAAGGGAAATAAATATATAGCGCAATATCAAAACACCAGAGTTATTTTAAATGAATATCTTTGCTTAAGGTAACATTTTTGTAAAGCAAGGATATCCATTTTTATAGCCTTGTGAGCATTGCTGTGACTGTGTACAAAACATCCAGGCGCTCCAAGGCCTTTTTTATTACTGTTGTCAAAATTTTTAGATGGATCATTTTGTGGAGCATTCCATTATCATTGAGAACTACTGACCTACAGCTTGTATCCTACTCCTTTTTGATATAATAACTAACTTTATGCTTCTTTGCCTGATTTATATTATTTTGTTGTTGAATAACAGTTTGCCACCAAAAAAAAAAAACACGTGGAAGGAAAGAAATGGTTTTCAACCACAGAAGGAAAACGGAGTTATGAGTAGACATCTCTGTACGTCAGGGCACTAGATCATATGAAGTGTCTCTTGTTCTTGGGAATGAACATTGCAGAACAACAAATAGCATAATAAAATAACATTAAGGGAATATTTGAGCGTAAACATTTATGTTTCAGGCTTCTGCTAGCCCCTGGGATGTGGTTGAGTGGGGCTTGAACCATATTAGAAAGTAAAATGTTTTTGTTATTTTATTTTATTACTGTGAATCTAATTCTTGTGGTAGAATTAGTGGATTGCCATGGAGATTTATGAATTTGCTAGTGTTGGTTGTTAAAAGTTCAAATATCTACAAAGCCTCTTCAGTTCTTTTAACACAGTGCTCCAGGTGAAATTAGTAACTTTTAAATTACAACTATAATACACATAAAGTAAGTCATCTGGTGAAAGACTTATGTGGCACCTCAAAGACTAACAAATGTATTATGACATAAGCATATGTTGTATGAGTTTTCATTATGAGACATTAGTTCAGATACTACCTCGAAATAGGTACAATTAAGGCTGAAATAAAAGAGGTTAAGAAATAATGCTGAGGCGGATTTCACTGTAGTATTCCATGGTGGTGTACCAGCCCTGGTATTGGCAAAATACCTGGGCACACTTATAGTAGTGAAAGGGTGTGTGTGAATCCTTTGGTTATTTATTTGGATGTACATTCATTCATTCACTTCATTCATTTATTTCATTTTCAATACTGCCCAGTAGCTAACGCTTTCTGGGCTGTTCACAAAAATCACAAAAAAACAAAAACATAATATAAAAATGTTAACGTATAAAATTTTGAAACAATTTAAAACAGCTAGAAACAGTTACCTTAAGATACTGGGACCTGATGAAACAACTGACATTAAAATCCCATCATTTGTACCTCCTAATAGCTGGGTTCTCTGCCATCAAATGCCTAGCCTGGCACCAAAAAGATTACAGTGTTGACGCTCTGTAGGCCTTAGCGGGGAAATCATTCCACAATCGGGGCTATCACAAAATAGGGGCCTCTCCCTTGTTACCGTCCTCCAAGCCTCATTTGGAGGAGGACTTTAGATGGCAATCATAGTGTATGGGTAGGTTCATACCAGGAGAGGCACTGCATCAGGTATTGCGCTCCTGAGTCATGAAAGGCTTATAGGTCAATTCCAGCTCAGAATCGGGCTGGATAACTTCAGGAGAAACCCCACACTATGAGCCTGCTGCTTCAGGAAGAAATGCAACCCCATTCAGAACAGATTGGGTCCTGGTCCTTCAGGCAAACACACGTTCTGGTAAACTGTCACTGGACCCAAATTAGTGAGACTTGTTTATTGCAAGAAATCCCACGGCAAAAGCTTGATGGTTACACGCTTCAGAAATCGTATAGCTGATGGGCAGTAGCTATAGGCTCCAAGAAATTCCAGAACAGTCAAAGCTAATCACTACTATGGTGATGAGATCCTCATCAGTGTGGTTTCCCCATTGCCATCCCCACGGTTCTGAACATGAAGGAAGATCAATTCATATATGGGTTTCAAACCCGGACAAGGGAGGGAGGATGAGGCGGATCATACATTGATAACTCCAGGCAGTGCCTTAGCTATCCTTGAGAAAACCATGGTCCATGGTATCGAAAGCCACTGAGAGAGCAAAAAGAATCAAAGGGTCACATTCCCCCTTTCTCTCGCCTGACTTAGGACATCATATAGGACAACCAAGGCTGTTCCTCTGCCAAAACCCAGGCTGAGCCTTCCTGAAATGATCCAGGTAATCAGCCTCATTGGAGAGTGTCTGGAGGTGGTCGTCAACCATCTGGTCAAGATCCTTGCCCAAGAAAGGAACTTTTGCCAATATCCTAAAGTTGTTAAGATCTTCCAGGTTTTTGGAGGATTTTTTTAGGGCTGGTCTTACCACTACCTCTGTCAGACAGCTGGAACTACTCCCTCTAGCAAGAAAGCATTAACTGCCTCCCTGGCCCAGCTGGCTGTTCCCTCCCTGCCAGTTTTTATAAGCCAAGAGGGATAAGGATCCAGTATGGAAGTGGCTGCTCGAATCTGTCCAGGCACCTCGAGCTGTATCAACTGAAACTCAGCCAACAAAACTGGATAAGACTGTGCTGTGGATAACTCACTTGATTAATCTGCTATAACACTAAAGTCTTAAGTTCCAACGGTGTCATGATTCCAAGCCGCCCTGCCAAGATATGAGACAATAAAGAAGTGTGCTGTCCAGTCCTCAAAGCTTTATTCAGTAAATAGACATCTTTTCACACCTGAAGAGAATATGAATGCTAGGAGCTATCCTCTAAGCTTAATTAGCCTAATCAAGCAATGCAGTTGCCTAGCAACTAAATGGACAGTTTCCTGCAGTGCCCGACAGGTGTTTACCGGAACTCTCCCTCAGGGAGGGTCTGCAAGTTGGAACCTCTGGTGAATGGCTAACCTAGCAGACCACCTCCGACCTCTGCACACTTGACCTTGCGGTGGACTCTGGGTTCTGTTAATGCTGATATTCCCTCCCCCTCCGACAAAGACTGAGTTCCCAGGGGGTGGGGAGGTTAATCTTTGAGCCTGAGCTTCCTGTCCAGTAAGCTCCTGGGATGATTCCTCCTTGACTCCTGGAGAGTCTTGGAAAATTTCCTCCACTGCTTCCTGTCTTGTGTAATCTTCTTCTTCAGGCTCCAAATCCAACTCAGGTACACAACAGGAGACCAGGCCTGATTCTGACAGGTGGATTCAAGAAATTTTATCTCTTGAATGCCTTGCAAACATATCATTGCAGGCCTCTAATGGATCCAGAGTATATAGAGCCATCATATAATAAGCCCCAGGCAACCCTAAAAATCTCCGCTGGGCAGCATATAGGGGACTTCATATAGGCAGAAGGATAGTGTTACTTTGCCACCTACACAGCCGCTGAATATACTTGAGCATAGGCATATACCAATGTTTGATCACATCCATCGGTTTTTCTCCATCTGCACTCAAGTCATCTCCTTTTTTATTTCATTGTTCTCAGCTTCAGCGTATACCATGGTCATACAAGATATACTGCAGAGAGGAAGCTCAGGAAGAGGAAGCTCAACTGCCTTACTTATTTCTGTATTGTCCAGATAGACCAGGGTTTCCACAGGAACGCCAACTGCATCAGCCAGGAAAAAAACCCAGAGCTGTCCAGAAGCCATCCAGATCTGTTAGCTTCTGGGGGTGGACCATCTAAATAGGTTCCCCACTGTTGTGTCTAATTCCTTCCCCCTTGCTCAGGGCAAAGGAATGTTAGACGCTAATCAGAATCAGATTCTGAACTAGAGGAAACATTCCAGTCCGTACCAAAGGGGAAGGAGGTCGCTCCCATGGTTTCGCCTTTGGAGAATGCCGATAACAAGCCTTTGACTTTGGAGGACGAACGGGACTAAACTAAAAGATCCCATTTTCCGTAGGAGAGAAAAGCGCATGCAGATCAGAGAGGTTAGAAGACGGCACTCGGAAAGAATACTTGCTCAGAAAGGGGGGGATGTGGATTCTTCTCGGAAGTGACTCTCACTTTCTTTTGGATGGATCAACTGTTTGTTTGCTTAGCTAAATTACGCCTTGGGGCAAAACGCTTTCTAAGTTTTAACCCCTTTCAAAGGGAGAGAAGGGATCATTTGCTAAATAAAAGATTGATTGTTTTTTTCCAAAGAGGCCTCCTTATTGACTTCAATGGGCGCTAGAAGTTAGGGAGTCACAACACCCACCTTGCAAAGGGGAAACACTACTGTAAGTCAAGCTCTGTAGGAGGTGATCCATCCACAACAAAGGGTCTGAATCAAAGTCCTCCACCTTCTGTTCACCATTTCCATGGCCAGCTGAAAAAGCCAAGTATAGAGTGTGTCCTTCTACATGTGTAGGGGCGATGACATGTTAGGGCACTAAAATGTAAATGAGGGAATGCTTATGCAAGTTATATAGGAGATACTTTTCAAGTGCTGAGAGTAGAATTTGAAAATCCGACACAGCAAACAAGAATGTTTGAACTAATGCCATCATAGTTGATAGTCTCATGAGGCATTTATGTTTGGTATCCTGTCTTGAACTTATGAACATGGCATACTTTTCCTATAGAGCTGGGAAAGTACCAAGCAGTTTCTGCTTACTTCCATATCTGCAATGAAACCATGCTAAAGGAATATATAATGGAAGCAATGAATTGACATTGCAAGATTGTGCAGTAAGTGACTTTTACCACTGCACATAAACAGAGCAGTTATTCTAAATCATAGCATTGGTTTCAGTCAGATAACCACTAAAATCACTACACTGTGGTCTGCTGAAAATGCCATCATCCTTCATCTGCCACATTAAGCCCAGGGAGAGCATGCAGCAGTAGTGCCTGCACTGTTGTGGAGAAGGATGAGCCCTGAACTAAGTGAAAAGATGTTCTGGAAGAACAGTAACCTTTCCCATGATGTGTGCGCCTTTTCCATTACATTTTTGACACAAAATGCTGCCAAATGATTTAATGGTGACATTTTGTTTTGCTGACTTTCCTTTTTTCTCATTAAAAAGAAACAAAAGTTGGGTTAGGAAAGGAATGCGGGGCCAGGCATATTGAATTCTGTTACAGGAATCCTTCGTTGTAAAATTATTAAATGTAACGTTTTCCTTCAGCCCCACTGGTAATGAGTTTTATTTGATTCTTTTCTTATATTTTTAAAATAATACTGATCGCCTGTGATGGTATCAAACCCCTTAGTTCTTTAACGTTAATTTTACTGTCTTTTCTTCTTCTCTAGAAATTGCATACAAAGTAGCTTGATTAACCAGAAACATATATCTTTTAATTAGCAGCCACAGACACAATGCCCATTGTCTGGTGTATATTATTAGAAACTCTTGTTGAAGAGGGCACCATAGCAGCACACATAGCAGCCACTGCCCACCGTAAGAAAGAGGATAACTTTGTGGGGAAAGCAAAGGCATAAATACATATTTAATAAACCATCTAGTTTAGTAAACTATCTGGTTCTAAGATTATATTCATAAAAAGGAGGGCGGTCTGAAAAATACCTTCCCACAACTTGATACACATTGGATTTTATTTTCTAAGAGCTGCTGGCGGATTCCTATTTTGTTTTACAGTTCTCTTTGTAACTCTAGTTCCACTCAGCATTCTCCCTTCCCCTCACAATTAGTGAAGGGGGGAACAGAAAAGCTCATTGGCACACACCCCTTGTGTTCCTGTTCCTGCAACCTTCCACGATTTGGGGACTGAATGATTGGGTTCGGAAGATCATGGGGACAAAAGAAGCTATCATGGCTTCTTCCCCTATCCCCAAAGTTACCCACGATGCAGCTCAGGTTCTGCAAATGGGTAGAATTGGAGGATCCCAGTATCTACATGATACTGTGTTATGTGTTCAGAGTTTTCCCTTTTCTCTTGCAACAAGATAGTTCACTAGATTAGTGGTCAAAACCTGAGGAGTAGTGGGACAGAGAGAGTGAGAGAGCAGCAAAGGCCTTTCCCACCATTGTATTCCTACTCCTGGACAGCCCCAACCCAGAAAATTTGGAATAGCCATGTGCTTCTGTTCTCCACACAAAAATAACTACTGGGGATTGAAAAGTAGTGGTAGGCACAGAAAATTCCTGATGCTCTATTTTAAAATTTTAAAAAAGATAAGAATGTTGATAAGAAAGATGTCATGTAAAACAACATTCCCCCTTCCCCAATCCATTTTCCCATGGGACTAAAATTCGGCACAGGTACCTGTGTATATAACAATTAGTTTACATATATTGAATTTGAAATAGGAAATACTGTTTCTAGTTGAATCATTAGTATAAATGCAATACATTCTATTCCAGGTGGTGATCTCAGCCAATTGACAACCCAGCTCAAACAACAACATAAAATTTATTTATATAGTGCTTTCTAACAAATCACTGTATATGAGATAGGAGTGTACAAATAGGTCAGGAGGATACAAAGTGGAATAAATACAATAATTCTAATAAAAGACCTTAACTGAAATAAAAAGAATATAACTATAAAACCTTTAAAAACAGATCAGAAGTATAGTTCCTCACCTACTTCAAGAGTAAAACATTTTAGACTATAACTCCCAGCATTCCTGACTATTGCCATACTGACTGGAGCTGATGGGAGTTGAAGTCCAAAACATCTGGACCACACCAAGTTGGAAAAGCTGCATCTTAGCATGGCTCCACCTGCCCTACCCTTGCCCCCCCCCCAAAAAAAAACACTTAGGCAACCCATTTGTTTCTCATTATCAGGGTTATAAATGCTTCCAAGCCAGGCCTAAGCCTTTGCCTGGCAACAGCCAGGGTCTGATTTTGTTTACATGATGTCCTAGCCTTATTTAAAGTGCCATTTTCTCTAATCTCTTTGCCTGCCTGCCTGCCTGCCTGCCTGCCTGCTTCCCTGGATCCTCCTTCCAGCCCTCCTTCAGCCCAGTGCTTAGAGTAATGCAAATGTGGCAACATTTATCATTAGCATCATCATTATTTTTGGGCGGTTTAAAATAATTCATAAAAATTCAACAACATTACAAAATATAAAAACAGTCTAAAACATTTTAATGCAGAAGAATTTAAATGTAAACAGCTAAAAGCAATTTAAGCAAACAACTTGTACATTATTTCAATTTCAGTAAATTCTTAGTGGCTACCTTCTGTTTATGTGTTGGGGTAGGATGGGTCTGATGAAGGTCAATAACTGTCATGATGATTTTAGTAAATTTTGTTAAGCTTTATTGAAAGGAAAGTATTCTTAATTCAGTTTTGTCTTTAAGAAATGAAACCAAGCATTTTTGTAAATTAATATTGTAGTGATAGGTAACTACTTCACATTTAAACTTAAAATAACTGAAAACCTGGTGTTCATCCTCTACATTCATATAATTTATTTAACCAAAATGTACTAACAAACTTCCAAGCTATCTCTTCGAAAACATTGTTAAAAAGAAAATAGGTGTGATGAAATTGTTTTGGTGATTGTAAGCTGCTTCCCACAGCAGTAAAACCCAATGAAAGTGCTCTTTACCCTTCGTCATAATTTCTTAGGAAAATATCACTGAAAATAGGAGTGCATATGAACTGATGCGAATCTGTTTTTATTAAATATCTACACTGAAACTATATTTGAAGTAGTTCTATATCTTAGCATCTGATGCTAAGGATTCTCATAATGTAAAGCTAGTTTGCTCGATGGTATTTTGCTGTTATGTGAGAAGGAAAAAGACTAGTCCCTGTTCTAATCTAATCCCTGCATTTGCCGTTCAAATCAAAATAACTGTAAAAACAGTGTTTTTAAACAGTTACCATGTTTTAATTGATCCAATAACTAATTGAATATTTCAAGATGGATAATAGTAAAATAACTTTCTCCTAAGTAAAATAATTTATTTCCTGAGATAAGAATTTTATATCACTGACCATGGTGAGCAATGTTCCTCAGGGAACAATTGAGGAATAAAATCTAGAGCGGAGCTGACTTTTCATCAGTTTTGTTTAGAATGTGAACGTTCAGTTCGGGAGAATCCTTTGGCAAACAGATGGATGGATTGCATGACAATCAAAAGTGTTTCATTTCTTCTTCATTTTTGTCCAAGTCCTAGACGCTAATCACAGTTTGGGCAGAGCTGTGGGGGAAAATTCTCAAGGCTTGACGGATCTCTACAGCATCTGTACTAAACCAGAAGGGTTCAGCTTGAAGGAATTTATTTAGTTCAGATGCTCATTAGCTGCTTTTTTGAACACACTTAGGAGAAACTCCTGCATCCAATGAGCTAAAGCTCAGGCAAGCTCCCTTTTATTTTATGTACTTTTTGTAAGGCCTCCCCCAGTTGATGTGAATGTAGTTATGAATGGCATTGTGAATGGAAGTAGAGCCATTAAAAAGCTCTTAGGAATCTTACAGGCTTGGGGGCAAGCTTAGAGAGAGTAGATAAAGGAACTCTGCCCAAACGTCAGATCATTAGGATTGACGACCTTCACTTAGCTTTGTCAGACAAACTCTGATTGCGTAGCACTCTTGCTCCCAAGGCTTGGGGTCATCCCTGACTTCTGTTCTATGGACATTACTTCATGGTTGAATGCCTACCCTAAGATATTTTGAAATAAAAAAGGAGGTACCACGTGGCATAGATCTCAGTTCTTCAGATTACAGGGTAGTTTTATGTGGGGAAAAATAGGTAGATAATTTGGCCCATTTAAGCTACTTCATTCATACTTAGGGTTAATGCAAGGTTGGTATTTATTTATTTCTGAAATACAATATGAATTAATAATAATAATAATAATAATAATAATAATAATTTATTTCTTACCCGCCTCTCCGTCTGGATCGAGGCGGGGAACAACAACATGATAAAATACATAAAACTGATTAAAACATGACACATATTATTAAAACTGCATAAAAAATCCTAAAACATCCTTAAAACATTCTAAAATTCCACTGGATATGCCTGCCGGAAGAGAACAGTCTTTATAGCTTTCTTAAATTCTAAAAGACTGTTAAGTTGACGAGTCTCCTCCGGCAGGTCATTCCACAGTCTGGGAGCGGCAGAAGAGAAGGTCCTCTGGGTAACGGTTGTCAGCCTAGTCTTGGCCGACTGCAGTAAGTTCTTCCCAGAGGACCTGAGCGTGCGGGGCGGATTGTATGGGAGAAGGCGATCCCGCAGGTAACCTGGACCCAAACCATGTAGGGCTTTAAAGGTAATAACCAACACTTTATACTTCGCCCGGAAACTAATTGGCAGCCAGTGGAGCGATTTTAAAGCTGGCGTAATATGGTCACCCCTAGATGTACCGGTGACCAACCTGGCTGCCATATAAGTTTCTGGACTAGGCACAAAGGTAGCCCTATGTACAGCGCATTGCAGAAGTCGAGCTTCGAAGTTACCAGCGCGTGCACTACCATCTTTAGGTCTTCCAACTCCAGGAAGGGGCGCAGCTGGCGTATCAGCCGAAGCTGATAGTAGGCACTCCTGGCCGTCGCATCTATCTGGGCTGTCATTTGGAGCGACGGATCCAGGAGCACCCCCAAGCTGCAAACACAGTCTTTCAAGGGGAGTGTAACCCCATCCAGAACCGGTTGACACACCTCCAAACCCAGGTTGCGTGCACAGTTCTTTCATTTTTGAATGTAGCTGTAATCTGTTCAGTAATATTTCTTAGCAGTGCTGAGACTTAAGTCTGCTGCTTAAAAGTATTAGCATATTTGTGTCTGACAGGTTCTGTAAATATCTGCATGGAATTCTACCAGGTGATCATTTAGTCATAAGTGTAGGGTAACAACAACTTCACTTAAAAGCATAACATTTAGCTTAAAAATGGGAGGTGAATTGTCATTAAGGCTACATAATCTGTAATGAGAAAATCAGAAGATAACATGTTATTTAGTATGTCTAGAAACATGAGTATATAGTAGTTAAAGACATCCTCCTATTTTACAATTTCTTCCCTTTGCTACAATTGACAAAATGTTTGTTAGATGTGTATTTAAAACATTTATATCCCTCCTCCATTCCACTGCACAGCAACCTTCAAAGTAGCTTTACAACCAATGTAGTAACAGCATAGTTTGTAAAACAATGAATTAAGATAGCAAAAAAACTCAGTAGGGAGGAAAATTTCTGAGAACAAACCCCACCTCTGATAAGCCAGTGGAGCAAGATGTATTTTACATGGTGTAAAGGGGGAGAGGACCAAGCAGATCTCTCGTGGTAGAAGGTTCCAAGTCCAGAGTAGGTCTTTTTCTTTATACTATGAACTGAACTTCCAGTAGCAGCAGAACTCAGCATAGACCCCAGTGACTTGATTTGGCAGGTTCATGCAGCAGTATCCTGGTCCTCTCCAGTATCCTGGTCCTAAATTGTTTAGAGCTTAATAAGTTATTACTAGCATATTGAAATGGGGTAGAAAACTGACTGGAAGCTAGTGAAGTTCATATAACAGCAGAATAACAAGATCCCAAAACTTGGTACTAGTCAAAAATTGAGCCAAAGCATTTTGCATTAGCTGGAGTTTCTGGGTACTCTTCAGAGGCAGCCCCGGGTAGAATGCATTAGTGTAGTCCCAAGTGTGATATAATGAAATGTGACCCTGGCTAGTCCTCTCATTCCAGGAAACGTTGCAATTGCTGCACCAGTTGAAACTTTTAAACACACAGCTGATCCTTCTATCTGCCATTTGACTATCCAGGAACAAGAACAGATTTAGGAGCACTCCCAAGTTGCAAACATGGGTCTTCAGGGAGAGTGCAGCCCCATTCAGAACAGACTTGGCAGACCTACTAAATAGGAGTACTTTTGCCTTGTCTGTATCATAGCTTAACTTGTTTCCCCACATGAGAGGTAGACCTGAGTATCATCAACCTATTGATGATACTGCAGCCAAATCTTAGATGACCTTCTCCAGCAGTTAGCATGTAGATGCTAAAGAGTAGAGAGCACAAAATAACATGCAATTGATCATAAACCAGAGTTGAACAGTAGTCCCCCAATACTACCTTTTGAGATCTGCTCCCCAGGAAGTACCAGAACCACCATCATGCAACCCCCCCTGCCCCAGTGCAGGCAGTCTATTAAGATACCATAGTTGAAGGTATCTAAAGACACTGAGAGATCTACCAACAGGAACACATTTCCCCTGTTCAGTTCCTGGTGTAAAGCCATCCACCAGGATGACCAAGACTATCTCAGTTCCAAAATCAGGCTAGAAACCAGTCTGAAATGTTTTAGTTAATGGTATTTTGAAAGATACATGAGTTACATTTTTTTATTTTTTATTTTTAAAATTATATGCTGTCTTTCCATAGTTAGGAGCACTAAAGGTAGCTAACAATAACATCAAAACATGAGCTAGATCAGCAAATAAAACTGTATAAAAAACAATAGAACCAAACAAATGAAAGAATTCCTGTCCTGGTCAGGTCAAAAGCCCTCTGGAACCCTCTGGCATCAGAATGCTATCAAAGTAGTGGCCTGATGGATCTCCTAGGGCAGGGAATTCCACAGCATGGGCACTGCCACAGAGAAAGCCTTCTCATGCACCCCACCAATTGCATCTCAGATGGTGGCAGGTTTGCAAAAGTATGTCTCCAGTTGATCTGAGTGTCTGGGCAGGATTTTGTGGGAAGAGACGGACCTTTATGTATCCTGATATCAAGCCATTATAGCTTTAAAAATGATACCCAGCACTTTTAATTAGTCTGGAAATAGCCAATGAGGCTTTAATAACTCACCTCCAGTCAGATATTTGGCAACTGTATTTTACACCATCTGAAGTTTCCAAACAATTTCAGAGGCATGATATATGTAAGGCTGCAGCTGCTACATTATCTATTGATTGTGTTTACCTCAACCATGAAATATTGCTCCCCTTCTATACCTTGTGAATATTCACATTAGAACAGGCTTTGCCAACCTTGTTACCTCCAGATGTTTTGGACACTTCCAGGATTCATAAGTATTGGTCCTAAGCATCTGGAGGGCACTAGGTTGGGGAAGGCTGGGTTAGAGAGATACATTCTCCCATTTTGGCAAGTTTCTACCATCCATAATTATCTGAGGATGTTATTTTAAAATGTTCAGGGGGACTTGATCTCTCCTGTTTAATCATGGTTGTTGCTGTCACAGATATCAGTGAAGGTGAGTTTTCTTGATAGAGTTTTATTCACTAGAACGTTTTGTTTGACAGATTATGTTGTATTATTTAAAATATTTTTAGTAAGAGTCTGAAATTCGGAACAAATGCTCACACGCTATCCTTCATTTGGATCTACTTTCATCGTCTCCAGTTCTGGACACATGCCCAAAGTTTGTGAGTCATATACAACTTTTAATAGGGCTTGTTTATAGAAAATAGAATAAACTAGCAAATTGTCTTTAGCACATGGAATTTGATAAAATATTTTTCAACAGAGAATGTGAGGAGAGGGGAGAAACAGATACAGATGAGCTTCACTCCCAGTGTAACAAAGAATTGTCAGAAGCCAAGAGCATGGAGGAGTTGGTTACAACAGTAGTGTTGAAGCATTTATCGAATGTGCAGTGGGAGCAGAAAAACAGCCAGACCAATGTGAAAACATCCATTCTAATAGAAATGCTGCAAGGGAAATACTTACATCGCTGCTAGTCCCCATTTGTGACAGATGACAATTCAGGAGAAAAGTCGCAGACCACCAGAAGTCAGAGAGCCCATGTGGGAGCTGTCAGAAATTGATCTCAACAATTCTAAGAAATGAGAAAAAGACATTTCCATGACAAAGCTATAGAGCGAAAGAAAGAGAGCCTGACACTTGTCAGGATAAATTTCCACCGTCCCCACTGCTACATCTTATTGATGAAGATGTCAGAGAAGGGTTTTTCCCCTTTTGCAAGAGACCAACATTGGATTACCCAGTGAACCTAAAATATTAAAACTTTAAATATATGAACTTTGATGCCAGTCACAGAAGATGCAGAAGATGGATTAAGTTCGAAAAGTGTCTGAAATGAAGGAAAGAATCAACTCCCATTCCTCAGTCCAGCAGCCAAGTTAGCCGCCAGTAATAGAGAAAACTATAAAATGTCAACTGTAAAACAGCCAAGCAAAGAAAAACAACTTGTTGAAACGTTCATATCATTGACCTATCTGAACAAAACTGTACAAAGCACCTCTAAAGGCAAACAAAACATATATTCAGAGGGAAAACAAAGCCTAAACTGGGGAAGGGGGAAAGAGGGTTCATTCTAGTGCAGATAGATTGTGAGTTGTTTCCCTGTAAAGGTTTCTTCGCAGCCTCTTTCACTACACACAAAGACACACATAGTAGTCATTCTGTTGATTGATTGATATTATTAACAATATTTATATACCTCTTAGTTATCTAACACAGATTCCAGAGCGGTGCATAGGTATAAAGAATTTTTTTTTAAAAAAAAATTAAAATTGTTCAATTTAATAATAAAGGAACCAGAAAAACATTGGCTAATCAGTTGAGAAAGGCTTCTCAAAACAAAGTTGTTTTGAGGAGGCGCCAGAAGTAGCCTAGTGTTGGAGCCTGCCTGACCTCCAGGGGCAGGGAGTTCCACAGAGAAGGGACCACTACACTAAAGGCTCTTCTCCTGGTGGATTCCAATCGAGCCATAGGTCCATGTGGAACCACCAGAGCATGCCCTCCGACGACCTCAGTGATCGGGCAGGTTGGTAAGGGAGAAGGCGTTCTCTCAGGTATCCTAGTCCCAAGTTGTTTAGGGCTTTGTACACTAGTACCAGAACCTTAAACCTGGCCGGGTAGCCAGTGCAATTCCCTCAGCAAAGGAGTAATGTGCTGAAAAGAGGCAGCTCCTACCAACAGCTGAGCTGCTGTGTTCTGCACTAGCTCCAGCTTCCGGAACAGTCTTAAGGGCAGCCCCACATAGAGCGCATTGCAGTAATCCAGACTTGAGGTTACTAATGCCCGTAATTTGATTTTATGGGCAGAGTGTTGGTGGTTTGGGGTGAAGGGACAGCTCTACATCTTGCTCCCTTTCCTCTTGGCCTGTCCACTCTTGAATTTCTGGCCCTTCCACTGATCACCTGACTCCACCTATTACAACCTGTCTGCACTCAATCTGCTTTGCTAGCCCTAGCCTTTTAATTCTTGTTCCTTTTTTCTACCTGTCCCTCTCTAGCTCCCTTCCCTTTTTTGCACCCTCCTGTTGCCTCCCCTCCCTGATTCTGCCTTTCTTTGTATTTTCATTTCAGCCAATATGTCTTCTTTCTGTTACTGGAAGAACCAACAAAATAAGTGTAGTCCAGTGGCAAGGGATGCAGCAGCAGTATGGTAGCAGAGGAACAGTGCAAGGATATAATGCAGGAAGTGGTGGGCAAGAACCTTCACCACATTTATAGATGTGGATAGAGGCAATCTTTTCTCACGCACACCAGAGAAGCAGCTACAGGGTTGCACAGGCAAGACAGACATGCTTTCAACACTTTACCAGTTGCATCCAGAGCCTGGGATCAGTCAAGAACAAAAAATCAATCTATTCCCCAAGTAGGTTCCTGGTTGGATGAAAGGACAAATGTCTCTCTCCAGAAGGCTGCTCTAGATTTGTGGAGGAATGGATCCCCCCCCAATGCATCTGAACACATCATACCACTTGATGTACTTGCTTTCTGCTTGTTGCACATTGTGCTTTGAATTTTATAGGATAATTTGTTTTTGGCCAGGGGCAGAAAAGGAAATGTTCATGGACGGAAGGACCTGCCTTTTGCACAGCAGGTTGGGCTAGATGGCCCTCTTTTTTTGTTGATTACATATGAGCGTTCATCATCCCTGTTTTAAGCAAAATTAGATAATAGGAGGAAGTTTCAAACCAGTGTTTTTCTAGCAGGTGGGTAGTAAGCAAACTTTATTTCTCCCAGCTACATAGTGGCAAAACTATAAACTATTGTGGCTGAGAGTTCTTCTTTTCAACAATTTGCATGCCTTCTTTTGGACAACTGAACTGGAGTGTTAGGAAGTATCTGAAAATCTAAAATGCCCAAAGGGAAATATTAACAGTAAGCCTTTTCTGAAGTGAAACATCCCATGAACACAGGAAACATGAGAATCAATATTCTATTGAGAAAGTTGAACAGATTTTCCTGTAGTTGCCCTAATGCATTCATTTCATCACCTCCGAAAACCTAATGGTGGATCTCATTAATTCATGGTGGTGATGTGTTATGTGAACAATATCCAATATGCAAGCTTATCTTGGCATCTGACTATATTACTACAGGTAACAAACACAACAGTTATTTTTCGGGGCCATACTGGATGGCAAGAAAACTTTGAAATATCAATTGGTATTAAACAATTGGTATTGACTAGCACTAGCAGTGCAAATTCCCCTTTAAACATAGTAGGTACTAATTCAGACAGTCTTCTTCTGTTGTAGACATTTCTTTTTCTAGTGTGTGTATACTAGAAAATAACCACATCAAACAGAGGGGCAAAGGAGAGCTTTGCTCACAGACACTGTCTGCATTTCTAGTGCTTCAGTACCCTTGTCTGGAAATACCATGTTATTCAACCTCACAGTCCTATCCTGATAATCATGTCCATGATACTGAAACTCTCTGGAGTTTCTCATTTGAAAACCGCCAGAAACCCTAAATATCTTTATCTTCAAGGTGGCATTACTATGGGAATCTTCTTAGCAGGGTAATAAAAAAATTGAATAAAGAAATTATTAAAAAAGGCTCAGTGCCTATGAATCCTAGGCTTTTTAATCTGTGTATAATATAAAGATAGCAAAGAGAGGATATTTCAAGCATTGAAAAAGCATAGTATTTAAATTATTTATAAGCTGTATTTCCAATCTTTAAATTAATGTACAATATTAAGATAAAATCCTAAAATAAAAATTAACAATAATTATAACCCCCCCCCAAAAAAAACTACTGAATCAACCATGCCTGTCTGAATAGTAATTTTAATATAAAACATATGTGCTCCAGAAGGTAGGAGCAATTACATAGGTAGGAATGAACCTTAGAGAGCTAATAGCAGTATAAAAATGTGACTATAGCACTTGTAAAGTTATGTGTTTTGTACTTAAAATGCAACTGACTTTACAAAATGTCTTCTAGGTCTTTTTGCTAAAACATTTTCCACTCATCAGTGTTCCATTGGTAGTATATGCTAGTGTTTTTTTTAAAGAAAATCTGATATAATAGAAATGAGGCCAAGAGGCATTTCTTGGCAAACTTTGATAAGGTAGTATTGGAAAATATTGTTTATTTTTTTCTTTATTTCATTTTTAAAATGTCTAAAGTATGCCTTCGTTCAGATAAGGATCACAGGGTGGTATACATTTTTTTGAAAAATCCAAATATCAGTATGAGATTAAAATAACAATAACAAATAAAACAACATAAGAACATTTGAGAAATAATAACAAAAATCATTTCAACCAGCTAAAATAAAAACATTTTGACCTGGTGCTGAAAGGAATATAGTGTAGGTACCAGTTTTACCTTCTTCTGGAAGGTGTTCCAAACTCAAGGTGCCACTATGAAAAAGGCCCTCTCCTTTGTAGATGCATAATGTACATCTCCTACAGTTGTTGCCCTCGAGATGTTTTAAACTACAACTCCCAAAAGCTCTAGCCAGCACAGTCAATAGTCAAGGATTACGGTAGTCCAAAATACCTAGAAAACCAGTCACAGCTCTAGCAGCGGAATTCTGCTTTAGTTGCACTGTCCAAACTGTCTTCAAGGGCAGTTTTTTTGTGTTTAACTGAGGTAATCAATTGCAATCAGTTCCCTAATTCGACTAGAGTCCAGTGGAGTTAATCCGCTAAACTACTGATCCTTGCTACAGTGAGTATAAAACCAGTAAATGCATTCATGTTCTTCCCATGTGAAAGGAAATGCAAGAGGCCTGGTAATATTTTCTACACATAGAATCACAGAGACATCTGAAGAATGGAGATATGGATTCCAAACATGGATTTCTCTATGTCCAAATGAAATCATTCAATAAACTTTGTTTTGAAGTCACTGATGGCTTATTCACATTCATTTCTCATCACGTTACTTAGGGTTGTCAATGTCAAAATTGCCATGATAGCATCAAACCAAGCGTGACAAAGTGTGCAAAAAGCAGTTTCTTAAAACCAAATGTTTTGTTTCCGCCAAGTTTATTTTTTTCCCCTGTGATTATGATACCATTTTTTTACATTTTAATGGCACAAATCCACAACTAAATATCAAATGGACACAAATACAGGGTATGTCCACACTTTCTCAACTTTGTGTCTGTGGATAAAAGAAGAAAAATTGTAATATTGAGAAAGATTTCACATTTCTGTATTTTCAGATTCTTTAACCAGTTTTCTTTCTGCATAAATATGCACATAATTGTTCTCTCGGTGTCTTTGTTTCTTTTAAAAATATTTTTATGCTTCTTGGATGTGGAATACCAGCCCACAACCATCCTTTATTGGCCTTTTCTTTTATAACATTTCATTTTTAGCTCCTTAATTCTTAACTTAATAAATAGAAAAACCATTATTTAGTGCATGTGATTTAAGAGTCTGTTCATATGTCATCTTTCCATAGTGCAGATGATATGAATTCAACTGATTTGCCTATACAAAGAGTTTTCATTGAAACCTATGGCAATATCTTTAATGTTTTCTTTTATTCCGAAGTGTGTTATCCACTGTCAGAGACTCTTCAGATTCCTGTCTGAGTCTTGCTAGGTCAAAAGTAAAATATGTAAGCGCCTTTTATTTTCCCTTTGTTATAAATTTCTGCATTAAAGAAGCAGATGCAACTATCACAGCATGAGTGCACTGTTCAAAACCATGTTGGGTTTTTCCTCTTGCAAGCTAAGCAGAGCACTTGTACATTTTCCAAAGGTTTTCCTACAGTAGGTGAGTTAGATTTAAATGTAAAACTTAATGGAATTAAGTGGAAATAGAATAATTGGCACACAGAGTTTCTGACATATATAAAAGCCCTGCATAAAAATTAAAGTGAACTTCTGGTGATGCTGTCCTAATAAATATAGAAAACAAAGAAGCTGTCCATGGCCTTTTCAATGCTTTAAAACAATGGCTTCTTAACAGTGCCACTTTGTAGTTGTCAATCAGTTTGTGATCTCCCTCATTGGTCACAAAAAGTAAATATTGTATATCCTGCCATATAGTTGAGAGGTCTGACTAAGAAAAGCTTAATCTCTTTGTATAGTTACATCTGTTTTAATTGAAAACTTATATATAGCCAAAGGGTCACCATTCCCCATTTCCCACACCTAAATGGCAGTTTCTCTTTTCGTTTTAAGCATAGTGAATAAGGAAAAAAATTGATGATACTTAACAGCTAATTCACCTCCATATGCACTTGGAAGTGTAACACTAATCCGAAATTGTCTCTTTTCAGTCTGATTCTGCTATGATGTTGAAATGTTTCATAAGTCAATGGAACTGTTAAGAATGGTAAATGTTAATCTTCTTTTTCTTATCACTTTACTGTGTAGATACTCTTCATGAGACACTACTCTGCCACAACTCATCCTCGGAGGCAGTCCTGGAAACTACTTTTATAAATGTGCTTTTAAGCTGTGGATAAGACTTTCAATAGGACACAAACTAAAGGAAAACAGTATTATCTTTACAGTATTCCTAGTCATGACAAAAACTTGGGTTTGCTTGCCAGGCCTTGTAGAACGTAACTGATTGGTACGTTACTTGGACTGACAAGGCAGTTAATTTACTTGAATTTTTTTTTTATTGCACTAATCAGGCACATTTGATATGTGCATTGCTGGAAAACACTGGATAAATGTCTTGTCTGAATTGTTCTATTAAGTAATTTTGTTCCCCATTGCAATTCCTTGGTAAATGATGATGTACGGTATTTGGACTCGCTGAAGAGTGACAGGAGCCTATGGGAATTAAATACTTTATGTGATGTTATTGAATGGGAAAAGCAACGCTTTGTCATTTGTTGGATGCTTTATTTTCTGTGCCTCTTAATAAGAAAATAGTTATATAAAATAATGTGTTGGGGAGCTACATGTAAAAGGCTTGATTTCTGTAAGAATGTTCAATACAGTGGCAATCAGATATCTGTAAAACATTTTACACGTTCATTATGAAATAACAGTTTTGCTATAGGAGAATTGATTCTGTGCTTATAAGCATTTCATCTCAAAGATTCACTGAGTGAACACAAACTTTGTTTGTCTCTGGATTACATTGTGACAGAGGAAAACCCAAATCTTGTGAGGTCTCATGGGGGTTGTGTGTTCTGGGTGGTAGTGTTTCCTTCCAAATCGTGTAACAATTCCTATATTATTTTGGCCGAAATAAAAAGCTAGTTAAGTAGTATTACCAAACAAAAAAAAATGCACGTTAGCGTTCTATGTTTCAGCGTAAGATTTGTATAATTTTTCAAATAATTCAGTTAAAAGCAAAAGTATATGAAATACTAACTTAATTTTGTCCTTGTTTCAAAGAAGCTGTTTGTGCATTTGTATCTGTAACATTGAAATATATATGTTGCGATCCAACAAAGGTATTAACTCGTGGGGATAGAACCATTAGGTTCTTCTGAAGTATTCAATCCATCTGCTCTCATTGCTTAAGAGGCAAGCTGTATTTTGAACTGAAAGGTAGTTTGGCTTTTCTGCAGAAGAAGAAATGTCCCAAGAACTCTGCCATTGGGTGGGTTTTCTTCCATGCACTTATCACTTTGTTGGATCACAGCCATGGTATTGGAAATTCTTGGTATATGGTAATATTGTAGTATCTTGGAGCATTTTACAAGGTATATATTTCCTGTTAAAATATATTTTATAACCAAAATATAGAAATGGAAAATACAATAATAACAGGATGTATAAAATAACAGGAAATTATACATTAGTGTATTCTCATGGTTATGGCTAGAGGCTGTATTATATCTGGATATGTTCAATAAACTAACTTGATATAATTGATTACACTGTTTGAAATTAGCATTTTTTTAAGATTGATACTATTAAAATGGATTCGGGATTTAAATATGCACATTAGGGTTATCTGAAAAGGGGCTAGTTGCACCAATGGGTTGGCTGTGATTTGGAAATAAATGTTGGCATAGATTACCTTACGTATGAACATCATGCTTATTTTGCTGTAAGATACGTTTTTCTTCACGTGTTTACTTGTGTAAAGGTTTCAACAGGCTTTTTAAAAAAATGAAGAAGCAGAATTCATACAATACTACCCATAATATGCTCTAAACAAATAGTGTTTAAATAGCATATATTCCTTTGCAATAGAATGTAGTCATCATTAATTACTTACTTAACATTATGGTTTTTAAACTACATTAATCATTGGAAACAAATATGTTTTGAGTTGCATGCAGTCTAACAAGCCTGTGCAAGATTCAGTGTTTCCAATGTGGACATGAAGTTTCCTTACCTATATAGGTTTTGTGTATTTTATTGTACATGTCCTTGAGTGGTTTCTCATGAAGGCAGCTGGTCCATTGTCATCATCGAATTCCCACCCATCTTCCCATTGTTTACTGTATTTTCTATTGCTATGGGTAGAGGTTGGCCACCAGTTGACGGGCCTGGGAAAGGATTTGACTTAATAACCCAATTGGGCTAGGCATGATGGGATTTATGCTTTTCTCATAGCAATACACTTGTTTGTTGTGTTGAATGTTTATTAACTCTATTGCAACCTCTTTGTCTGGGTGCTGGAGGCATTGGGCCAGATCCATTTTTAGGGGAAGTACAGGCTATGGAACTCAAAAGGGTGATCCCCATAAGGTGGGTCTGCAAGGCTACAGCCCGATGCAGGGGCTTGGAAGCCAGCAATACACTCAGGTTTCTGAAGGGGCAGACATTATTAGTGCATGCTGTGGTGGAACCATGACCACACTCACCCAATGTTACTCCAACAGGTGGGCTGGGTGTGTGTGTCAGAAATCGGACAGCACTCAGTCTGCTTGATGACTGAATCTTGGCCCTGTGCCACACTGAAGCCATGTAAACTGTAGCTAATAAAGTTTGTGGCCAGACCCCAACAATATGTGGTTACTGCTCTCTGTCTTATTCCCAGTAGGCACTGTGGCTCCAATTATTTCCACTTTTCTGCATGTCTCTCTTAAATCAGACTGATTTTGGTAGCAGTATAATAATATCGCCTTTTATGTAAGTAAAACAGCATTGAACTATGCTGAGATATAGTTGTGTTCTTACTGCTCAACACCAGAGGTTAAGGTAGAAGTCTGATTTGTATCTGTATTGGTACTTACAACAAGTAACTTAAGTTGTTCTGGGCTTCTGGGGTAAATCGTAACTGGATGTATGTAAAGTTTTAAAATGCTGGATATGCAAATGTTGAGGTGCCATGATAGATTGGAAAGGTCTTATCCCATCAGGAAATGTGTGTTTAACCTTGAAGAATTGGGGCTAGAAATTATCAATGTAGAGAAGGCACTTACTAGTTTAATAACTGCAGTTGCCTTTTGTAGCAGTGGAATAGTTTTACTTAAAAGATTCCTTAAAAGCTTTATATTTCACTATCAGCTCTAGACCTGAAATAAAATGGGGAAAAATGGTTCCACCTTTATCATTGTACTAGAGCTTAGGTATGTTCTTAAATGATACATGGAAATTGAGGGGGGGGGGGATTTGTGAAATGAAATTATACCCTTTTTGGGGATCTGCTGCCCAAAGCATCTGCTTCTTGTTGCTTTATTTTAAGAGTGGCCGTGTCCACAATTCTTATGGTGGTATAAAACTCTAAATTTGATCAACTGGAATTTTTAAAAGATTCCCACTTAGATATTCATATGCCAGTTACGAGAAATAAATTGCTGCTTCATTAATGTGGCAGTTTTATGTATCTAATTTTATCTGATTGTAAGCCCCCTTGAGTGCCATTTTCTTGGTAGAAAGGCGGGGTACAAATCAAATAAATAAATAAAATTCTGATATATCACTATAATATGTAGCACTCTTGCATGTATTCATCATTTATAGCAGGTTTTTAATCATACCTTTTGTTCGTAATTGGTTTTGTTTACAGCATTTTAACCCCATTCAGCCGAAAAAGGCTCCCGGACAATAAGATAGTTCCTGCCTTTCTGTCTTACAATCTAGAACAATGGTCTTCAATGGGTCCAAACCTGAGATCCACCCCGGTCTCCTAACCTGCAATATGAGGTCCACTTTCACAATTTTCCTCATCTCCAAAATAGCAACAACAGCTTTGCCACAACCCGTCTGGACTGATTTCATGACCCACTTTTGGATCATGACCCCCCGGTTGAAGACCACTGATTTAAGAGAAAACACTAAAGGAAAAGGGATTGGGGGGGGGGGGAAGCAAAACTCAGGCACCAGTTCTTCGTTTCAAAGTTCTTATTGCCATTCTTTCTAGCAGGGAAGGGCAAAACAAGCTCCCTGCAGCTTGGACTCCCCCTTGCTGTGGTGTTTTCCTGGGAGGCAGAGGGTGCAATCCTCCAGTGGCTCTTGGTTCTCTGGCCGATGGATGAGGCCAGAGTATGTAGTCCCAGGGTACTGTCAGCCGAAGCTGAGTGTTTCTCCTTGCAGGGAGGGGTGAATCTAGTCCTGTGCATCTGCTCCCTCTGTGGCCAATGTATGAGGAAAGGCTGATGTCCCCCTTGTGATGATTTTCTTCCTGGGAGGCAGAGGGTGCAGCCTCCCTGAGGCCCTTGGCATTCTGCCCAATGGATGCAGTCAGTCTGCAGTCCCAGAGTACTATCAGTTGGAACTGTTTGTGGGCAACGTTCAGTGATAAACATATAAGTAAGAGAGGGGGTTTTGCCATTTCTAAAGCAATATTTGTAAAGTTGCCTTTAAAGATTTGCTTATTAGTCAAGAGTTTTAGATGATTACCTTTACAGCCAAAGATGGGTGCAGCTCTCTTATGAATGCAAAATATATTTTAATTCTTCAGAGCTTTGATTTTTGCAAATAACGACAGTGACTTACAAATATGCAAACTATAGGCATCTTTTTCTTTAGCATTTCATTTAGATAAACCCAAGTTGTCCCCCTCCCCCCATGTTCAGACTAAGACTTCTGCAGGCCAGCTGATAAGACTCCCTCCTGTGCAGGTAGGCGCAACGTAATGAAATTGGACGTGTGTGCTAGACTTTGTAAATAGAATGAGATTGACCCCCAGCCATTATCTCATTTATCTTATTTACATTGTAAAATCAGGATCTACAGTATTGATTAGAGCATAATTAGCTAATTATGGACAGGAAAATACGGAGTTATGTGGGGGGTTTGAACACAGCAGGCTGAACTGCTGAAAGATTTCCAAGGGCATGAGCAGATGGAGATCACTTTATTAAAGAACAAGCAGACGTGTTTCAGGTATGGAAGTATCTAATCAACTTCTCTTGCTGTGCCAAGATACTTGACCTCAATTCGGTGTTTTTGTTGTGAAAAATATATTTTCTATCAGCTGCTAGGTATATATATATATATATATATATATATATATAATCTGACTGTGACAAAAATAGCAGAGGTTTTCCACCATTTTTCCTTTAAGGTTTATCTTATTTACGTTGTTTAAAACCAGAACTGAACTACTTAGTTTGCAAGCCTAGCCTTGGGGACAAAACTGATTCAGTTTTGATTTACAGTGGCATGGTATGTTCATATTTTAATAGTCATTCAACCAGATATATGTCCAGTTCACATGTAGGAAACTGGGCCTGCATATTTTTAAATGGTTTTCAATCCTGGGTTATCGTAAGCAATAACTAATCTCTCCCACTGTAATCTGGAGTGGCTGAACACATTACTACCGTCCATGTTTTGGTTAGTATTACATGCGAACCAGGAACTCTGGATTGTCTCTCCCACAACAAGCTAAAAAAAAGAACCCACGGTTTGTTCTTGGGTTCTTTCTTTGACACATCAGAAAAAAGACAAGCTAGACTTCCTGGTTAGCATATAATGCTAATCAAAGCACAGACAAAAGATTGCAGCAGGAGCAATTGGGCAGTGTCCACCAACAAGCTGCCACAATCATGATAACCCAAAGTCTGTAGTATTGTTATATGTGAACCAGTCTATATTTTAACATTTGGACTTCACCTTTTAGAGTTGCAAAAGTTGAATCTCCATTTTTTAATGACAAATACAGAGAGCTTACATCTTGAAGCCTGATCTTAGCGCTTAGCTATATTAGCAAATGTGCTTTGGATGAGGCATGCCACTTGCTAGACCAGTACAGTGTCTAAAGCATGTTAAGTTATGGGCTGGTCTTGTGGTCAAACACAGTCACAGAAGCATTTGAAATTAAGCTGCCAGAAACAAAGTGGTTCAGAGGCTGCTTAGAAGTTTGGAGCAGACTCCCTTCAACCATCCAGATAATGTCATGACACAGACAGACTACAGATGCTTCATTTGCACAGTCCTCCATCCAACAAGTAGGATTATTTGCACATTTTTTACTTGCTGAATTTGTTCTATCAAATAATAAAGGGAAAGGTGGGGTGTCTGTTCATAAAATCCACAAATTCCATACCCAGTTCCTCTGAAATTAGCTGAACCAGGCACTTTCCCCCCACTGTAGCCTTCAA
The DNA here is from genome assembly GCA_029215795.1 of Anniella stebbinsi. NCBI lineage: Eukaryota > Metazoa > Chordata > Lepidosauria > Squamata > Anniellidae > Anniella > Anniella stebbinsi. Next base: position 202,641,369 of record JARDYH010000002.1, on the reverse strand, counting down.
AAACAGTAGCTAAGAGAGGGAGGCCTCCCTCTGCTCCCCCTGTAATTCAAGCACTGTCAATTGCATAAATTATCCACATGACTTGTTTTGGAGCACAGCTATCTTGGGATGATGGAAAAGGGGTGAATCCACACACTCATTTTCATCCCCTCTATCAACAAGTGATGGACAATGTAGCAGTTCAGCGTGCTGACCATTTCTTCAATGACTGTGTGGAAATCCTGATGTGCTGGCTGCCAGTACAGCTTCTGCAAACCATGACTTTCAACCATAATGATTTTGGACTAATAAACCATGGTTTATTAGACCGAGAACAAGCATTGTGCCCATGGACTCCCTTTTTCCTTCTTTCATGCACCTTGATCTCTTGAGTACAAACCATAATACTGTAATTTCATTTCTGTCTAGAAACCAGGATAATGAACAGGGATCTAATCCTGGTTTGTAGTTGGAGATTAAACAACAGTTTCCCAAATCTGTTTCAACAGATAACTGTGACTCAACAAGCTGTAGAAAGTCCTGCATTATGGCATTGAAGGGATGGGGAGGAAGGGAGCATACATGCACAAATATGTTTGGTTTGTTGGAGTGTGATAGTTATGTTTGAAGCAGACCTATGAAAGCTGAAGGTGGTATGATACAGCCATTGCTTTTGGTACAACAGGTTTTCAGATTTTTGTTGCGCTTCAAAAACTGGTCTGACCAGAGATAATAAGTCAAATAAAAAAATGAATTTTCACACCATAGGCAATGATGGCTCTATCATGCCACCAACTCTCAGGGCAAGGGGAGATCCCCAACCTTTCATCTGTCTCCAACCCCTTAATTCCACTTGCTTTTTCTTTGCTTTAAATGTGTTCATGTTCAACAGCATATAAAAAGGAGCAGGTTGACATGATATTGGAAAATGCATAGACACAATCTGGAGACAGTCTAATAATTTTAAAAGGTTGAAAAACTGGTTTCAATTTTTTTAAAAAAAACCACACACATCAACTTTAAGAACTTAAAATACTTAACAAGTGCCATTGAGAATTCTGATTCAGAAATTGTCTGGACTCCACATTAGGCTAGGGATGTTTTGATTTATCGGTGCCTTTTCTAAACTGTATTATATACAGTGTTTTGTTGGATTACATTGTTCTGCATTTATGTTTATTCTGTTGAAACAATGTAGATTACTGGTAGATTTTGATTATAAATTAATTTTCCAGCTTCCCCTTTGCACAAATGAATGCTATTTGTATCTTCAGCAACTCTATGTTATACATTATTGTTGAATGTAAAATAGGTATATGTGTAAATACGTATTCATATAAAATATTGTCTTTGAATATTTCTACCGTGTTCTTTTTTTAAAATAATTTTATTAATTTCAACATATAACACAAAAAAAAACACAATACTTATAACCCCTCGACAACCCCCCGTGCTCCCCTTCCCCCGAGACCTTCTTACTCTATTACTTATAGATTTTTCCAAAATTGCATTGATTCTTTAGACGGTGTACAACCTCTCCCCTTTTCTAAAACATGTTCTAGAAACATACCCCAAATACTTCCAAAATCATTCTTTTTAGTTAATCCCATCTTAACTTTCATTATACAGGTTAATCTATCATTAATTGCAATATCCCACACTCCTTTATACCACTCCTCCATACTATAAACCCCTTGTATTTTCCAATTTTTAGCTATCATTAGTCTCGCCAGTGTCAGGAGATTATTAATTCTTTAATATTATTATTAACATATTCTTGATCAAATAACCCCAATAAAGCTATATTCGGACTTGCCTCTACCTTCTTAACTACTATCTCACTTATCTCCTTAAAAACTCTCTCCCAAATTTTTTTAACATGTTCACAAGTCTACCACATATGGTAATATGTCCCCAAATCCTGACATCCCCTCCAACAAAAACTTGAAGCCTTCTTATCTATCTGATGCAGTCTTACAGGAGTGAGATACCATCTCCATATTATTTTATACTGATTTTCTTTTATCCTTATTGAAAATAACTTTAAATTTCTCAATTTCCATATCTTTCCCCAACTGTCCCCAGTGATCTGAATTTTCAAGTCCTCTTCCCAGATTGTTTTCAAACTATCTTGAACCATATCCTCCTCCAATAATATCTTATAGATCTCACTCATTAAACCTTTTTTACTTTTACTTTTATTTCCTCCCGCCTTCTGTCTAACCTCAGTTAACTTTTCAAAACTTGTTTCCTTTCTACACTCCTTATTTTTCTTCTTCCATTTTAATGTCCACTGTTCCAATTGCATACTCTTGAACCATAAGTTTTCCTGACCCGTTAAAACCTCTTCTATTTGTTTTTTAGTCATTTTCATTACCCAATCTTTCAGTTTAATTATTTTTTTCCCCTCAATAACCCCTCCAATTCTCCTCTCAAGTTACCTGGGAAGTTTTCCATCAAAACCACTGGGGACATTTCTACCGTGTTCTTAAGAACAGCTTGCTATTGAAAGTTTTCCCCAACTTTTGGGAAGAGTAGGGGACTTCTATGCTATAAAACTACTATGTAACTATATCTCTACCCACATACAATTTTCATTCCCTCTCCCTCTTCTTCCATGGTGGAATCACGACCACCAAACCTGGAAACACAAGGTTTTGTGTTGTGGAGTTGAATCATGGGGAAAAACTGTTTTCCTTTAGCCTTAGTAGATATTTTAATCACATATGAGAACTGAGAGGTTCCTTTGTTTGGAGTTGAGGGGAAAATTCAGATTGGCTAGTAACCCTTTGGAATTTTGATGAATAATTAGCACTTTCTCATAATCATAATGTGTACACAAGAAGAGACAGACATCAACTTAAAATCAAAACCAAGGATTCGTTGACAATTTGTGCCTTTACTGATGCATTATTCCCTTTATGATGGCAACTGCGCTGTATTCCCCATTGCTCAAAATTCTTTTACTTATTCTCACTCGGAATAAACAAATGTTTGTCCTGGTGTTTTCCTCCTCAGAGGAAAGTACTTATTTCAGTTCTTCAAAGAAAGCTGTTCAATGTGGTTTAAAAAACTGTTTCTTTATAGGCAGACAGTCTCTGTCATATTTTATTATTTATAATATAAAATGTGGAGTATATTAGGGATGTGCACGGACAGAAAAATTGTATCTGAATCAGGGGGAAACGGAGGTCCCTCATATCACTTTGGATCCGATTCCGATACGAAAATCGGACGTCCGTTTTTTTGAATCGGACACCATTTTGAATGATTACCCTCATAGCCTAGTATTGTTTTAAAGAAATGTCTATAACTTTTTATTTTTTTAGATAGAAGCATGAAACTTGGCCACATTGCAGATGGTATGTTGGGACACATGTGTGCGAAATTTCAGAAACATAGGTGATTTCCTTTGGTGGCAATTAATTTTTGAAAAATAGGTAGCAGTGGGGGAAATACAGTTATGCCTTCAACTTTTTTATTTTGAAAGATAGAAGCATGAAACTTGGCCACATTAGAGATGGCATGTAGGTACTCATAGGTTCAATGGTGTAGTGGCAAGGTATTTTTGGAGAAACGAGGAAAGAAACGCATGTAACTTTTTTATTTTTAAAGATCGAAGCATGAAACTTGGCCACATTGCAGATGGGTTTGAGGTACTTCTGTGTGAGAAATTTCAGATACATAGGGGCAGGCATTTTGTGGCTATGAATTTTTTACTTTAAAAGTTCCAAAAGTTCCAAAACAGTGGGTTTGACAGCTGTCAAACACCCCCTCCCCCGCCTTCTCCCCCCTCTGACATGAGTCACTTAATTCCCATTGATTGCAATGACAGTATGGATGTTTCTGCCAATACTTCTTTAGGTTCAGATATTGTAGAATGTTTAGTTGGAAAATAAGTAAAAGTGAGCCAAACATTTGGACAAAACAATAGTTAATGGTGGGATAATAATCAACTCAACAATTGTTTATCTAGGGGTACTCCCACATTACATAATAATAATGTAGTGTGGATTAGGATTAGCGCTGAGTTGACTATTCCATGCTCTGTTGGTTCACTCATCCACCACCCTATCTCACCCCCGAGTCCTCCCAATAGTATCCCCTCATTCTGCCAGAAATCTATCCTGCCGGTTGGACTAGAGTGGCAGCTGCCACTTTGACCACTCTTGCCTTGCGACCCTGTAGCCAAGGAAATAACCAACGGTGGTTCAAATAACCAACTCTGCAAATACCAACTATTGGTTAAAAAAAAAATCCCGCCAAACAACACGATAACCCACAGTGGGTTAAACAACAAACTGTCAACTATCTAAACCACCGTTGGTAATCATGTTGTCCAAACCTAGTCAGAGTCACCAGGTGTGAAAGGGAAATGTTGCAAGCACCTATGCTCTTATCCCAAAAATCCTGTGTGCTATCTTACACAGTCACTGGAGAGGCAACTAGTTGCATGCAGAAGTCAAATGATGAGGCCTGTATGCTTTGCTAAAATTAATTTTACAGTGCCATATTAATATATATCTTGCAGTGACCAATTAAGTTGGCTATGGACTCATAGGCTTTAGTGCACACATGAAGCTCCTTCGCCTGCTTGGATGTATGTTTAGCATATTCAGCTGTGTTTAAAGTATTGCAACCCTTGTTGGAAAACTCTTAATGGCCAAATGTGATGCACAATTCTATACAATATTTTGACCACTAAACTATTCTATTGTGTGTTCTAATTATGTTGATATCCCTGCTTTACTTTTTGTATATAGGTTTGACACTGAATATTAAAGAAAAGTATCTGTTTCTAATGCAGGTGTGATGAATGCAGGCTCTGCTATCATTTTGGTTGTTTGGATCCTCCCTTGAAAAAGTCTCCCAAACAGACTGGCTATGGGTGGATTTGTCAAGAGTGTGATTCTACATCTTCCAAAGTAAGTTAATAAGTCTAGTGAAAATGCAAAGAAAGTGAGTGTGTTAGAAAATGTTTTTCAACCGCTCATCTTGAGCTTGTATGTAAACACATTGTGATTGGGGAGAGGTTTATAAAAATGTCTGGTTTTATTCTGTTGCCACTATTGTGTTGCATTTTAGTAGTAAGAAGCCACAGAGTTAATTGGTTTTGTAAAGAATAGTTTAATGTTCCTGAAAATATTTCCATCATGTATTTTGCTAGCTCAAAATTATTCAGAAATGTTTGTTGTGTTCTGATCCATTTAACTGTGATGTTTTACCATTTTTGACGTTTATGGTTTGTGTGTGTGGAATATACTTTGAATCAGATGATTTGCCAAGTCATTTTATTATAATGACCCTATGTTTTGTATATTTTATTTCAGTTAGTCTGTTTTCTACTACTCTATGGAGGAATTTAAAGAAACACTGGAAATTTAATTGGGAAAATATGATGGATATCCTCTGATATTGCTGACTTTACTTAAGATCTTTTAATACATGTATTTATTTATAAAGATTAGACAGATTGGTCTTGTATCACTCTTATACATTGTGCTGTTAAAGTGGCCTGTATGCTGAAAGAAAGATTTCACCAATATGTTGCTTAAGTAATTTATTTTCTAAACGTATTTAAATCAGTAGCTACAGAAAACCCAGAAGGCAAAACATGGTTTTAAGTTGTAATTGAAGAATAAACTGTGGACTCCTAAGTCAATTAGTAATCAAATTATCCATCCTAAAGAAGATACAGTTTTGCCATAGAATAATGAACAGTTACTGTCCACTGTTGCCTGGACATCGAAGTCTTTTAAAAACTACTTAAATGAAATGTTCGGTCTTCGGGTGAATTAAAATTGATGTTAGAATTCCAGGCAGCCCTTTAAATGGCTTTTCTGTAGCATGAATGAATTAAAATGGTCTGTTAGTCTTTGAGGACTTATTGCCAGCAGCAGTACTACTTGGAAACAGCAGGGCTTTGATATGACAAAATCTTAGATTGTTACCTCGTTTTCAGCATGGCCCAGTTTAATGGCATTTGAATGAGCAAATAGCACCAAAAAATTGTCTTATGAGGACTCCTTGTGGTTCTGTATAGTTACATCAGGGTTTGTCATTTAAAGGCAATGTTTTAGTCATTTCCAAAGCACGTTGTGCTGTTTTGAACTATCCAAATCCAACCTGCTGAATCATACCTTGCTTTAGGTGGAAGTTGTTTTACAAGAGCATAGTGACTTTTGTTTAAAATGCAGCCTTTTGGAACAATTACACATAGCTTACTTTTAATACCCTTTGAGTGCTTGTGAGTATAGCAAAGAGCTGCACTCAATCCAGAGAATGCTGTTTTCACAGGAATAAGAATCATGTTAGGTGAATAAAAGCCAGCTGGGCGGGTGGGTGGACAAAGTCAGGGATGGGAACTCTGTATCCAGTAATCCATCTCTGTGGATGGGGCACAAGCCTTTCTCAATTAATGTTCCCTGTTTTCTTGCCCACATGGCTCTGTGAAAAAGCAAGAGTAAAGCCATGCAGGCAACCTTCTGTTGCTCTTGAACTTCTCTGGATTGTGGCTTTAGCATAAGCTTACTTGCATGCACACACAGTAAGTTGACTGGGCTGAACAGAAGTCCATTGGGAAAAGCCTAAGGAAACTTGTCTTGATTGATTCACTCTTTGTCTTATGAATGAATTGCACACTTGAGTTGCACACTGTCAAGTTCTTTCCACCATTGAATCCTATTTTCTCTATGGCTCAGCAGTTCCATTTAGATGCTCAAGCAGTGAAAAGCATTGGCATTTTGGTTCTTGCCGAAACAACATTCTTCTTCAGCAAAGAAAGCAGATTTGGAAAGTGTCAGTTCCAAATGCAAGTTAAGAAAGGAAAGTGAATGTAGTCTCTTCTGTTTAAAGCAGAATATAATGTAAATCTTAATATAAATTATCAAATACTAACAATATATATTGATTGAATAGTGTTGTACCTACTGTCCTTTTAAATAGAAATGTATATTGGTTTTGGTCATTCATGGAAAAGTAAGCAAAGCTTAACAATTTCTAGAGACTAACCTGATAGTAAGCTCTCCTATACAAGCGTGAGGGTAATCATATTCTTTAGTAGTAATAGTGGTCCTTTCATAATCTGTGTTCATAAAATAAATATCCAGCATTAGTGGTTCATTGATTATTGCCTGTGTCTTGATAGATTTTGAAGTAATGTGATTTTTCAGATGAGGGCAAATACTTTTTTAAATAGATGCAGTAAACACAATTAAAATGTATGTCTTACTGATATAGACTACGTACATTTTGTTCATAATATGCTATGCAACTCTCCTGCTATCTTGTCAAGTTATTTCCCCACCAGTGTAACATATTCCCATATTACCCTGGCTGTCAAATAATGACAGTGACTTTGCTTCAGGGCACGAGGGCAGCATCTTCTTTACTAGTAATAGTGTCATTTTTATGGAATGGGTGATACTTACCACAAAGGTCTGACAAGCTTTCTCATCTCAACAACTTTGCTGGGAAAAATGGGGGGGGGGGTATAGAACGTGACAAGTGAATATAGCTATTTCTATAACTTTGCCTCCTTTCTTTCAAAACATTACTACTGTGGTTTTACAGAGTTGCTAAGTTTCAAGGTTCTATCCAGAAAAATTGGATCCACGAAAATCAGGCAGAGGCATCTATCATCCCTCCACTCAATTTGGGGGATCTTCCCTTTCCCCTCAGTAACCTACGCCACAACCCAGCCCATTCAGCTTAGGTCCCTGACTTTCTCTCAAGAGACATTTCAGAGGGACAAGAGGCTACCATGGGAAGGAGGAAGAGGCAGTCCATCAGCCCCCTTTCCTGCATGTTTCTCTGGATTCAATCCACAGTATCGTAAAACAAAAAAGCATAGCAAATTTGGGTTGCAAAAGAGGTTGCTTACACCTTCCATGTGTTTACTGTAAACTGTGTGGAGATATGATGACTATCACCCCAATTGCTAACAGGAGGAAATCAACCCAGCTCACCTTCTGCTACTCTCCCTCCTTGGATTAGCAAGTGACAGGGTTGGTTTCTTCTATCAGCACCAGTTTTGCTGTGAGGAAGGTAGAACCCAAGGCACTCCGGAGGCCTAGTAAAATTCCTTCAGAGACCTATCAACGGCAGCTGGTCATAGTTCCCAGTAAAAGGTAGTATTTCTAACTAAAAGTAAGGAGTGTGGGGAGGGGGGGCGAAGCAAAGACTGTCCCTTCACCTTGATTGAGCCTACTTATTGGCCCAAAAGTTAAGATAGAAGCAGAGAAGTCTGCATTCCCATCTGCCCTTGCTAATTCTGTCCTCCAGCTCTCCAACGCTTAGAGGTTGGAGCAATGCATTCCTGCAAGCCATTAGGGCAAACATCAGACCCACATTTGGGCAACACTGCTACCGTTTTGACCCTGAGAGATAACCCTTCCAGATGATTGGAAAAGAAAAGTAACCGTACATGTTTCCTAGTGCTCACAAATGCAATTTACATATGACATCTTCATTCACTACATTGTTAGAACACATTTAATTGGTCCTCTGTTATAAATGGATAAACATGAAATATTACACAAATTGATCTTTTAAAAATATTTCTTTTTTTAAAAAAAATCTCATTTGTTCTTAGATCATTTGTTTTAGAAGAACTTAGGCATTCTTGGCTTGCTGGATTTTATCCCATTATACTCAAAATCCAATAATTGAACTTGATGGACAGAGAACTGAGATATGCAAACCTTTTAAAAGCGCATCAATTTTTCATCTAGTCAAAATATGCAGGTATGCAGTGACCCCACACAACATGAATTTTGTAAAATAGTTAAAAAGTAGAATTATAAGAATCTTCTTGTGAATTTATACAAGCAAATGTTTTAACATCACTTTTATCATATTTTATTATTCTATTAAAATAATATAGAAAAAGAGAAACATAACCCTGTCCTGAATCGGACTGCTTATTCAGTTTTCATATGAAAAAGTAACTTTGCATATCCTAACTTATACATCCATAAAGTCAGGTCTATATTCTTCTTAGTCAGACAGAAAAAGAAAAGTAGAGGCTGGAGAGGTAGGGGTTCAGTGGATCAGGTATGTCTACCATCCAGCCCCCTAGCTGCATGTCTTAAGAACCAAAGCATTCCAAGGAAAAGTGCTACATTGGTTCCAAGCACCTGTCCAGCATTTCCTGAGTACTACATACTCATGGGCAATATGCCCTAAATATTTGTGCTATAAAGCTGAAGTCAAACTTATAAAGAAGATTGTGAGTCATTGCATAGTAAATATTTCCACAGATTAAGAGAATTGCCTACCTAGGCCTGGCGCAAGTTATCTGACATCTTGTAATCCACTGTTTTCAAATCCAGTTTTATTAATGACACTGTGTCACTTGACAAACTTTTAAATCTTCCAGGAACTCCGGAGCCATATTTGGATCATAATAACAAGTAGTGGAGGCTAATGTTGGAATATAAATTCTTAAAATGTATTGGGCCAAGTTTATTCCACCCTTCCTGGCTTATGAGATAGTCACCCGCCTGTCTATCTGTGAAGCCCAAGCTTGTTTAGCTCTGGACAAAACTAGTTCAGGCAGCTTCAGATCATTATCTGCTCATGAAAGGTGCATGTTAAAATAAGAAATATCTCATGACCCTAGAAAGAGTTTTTCAGCAGTAGAATAAGTGCTAAAGTGCACAGAATGAGGGCCATTACTTGGGGAAAGGTAGCCATCTCCCCGTCCCTTCACCAGCTGTGAGGTGTGCACAGCCTATTCTAGTTCCTGCTGGCTGTGTGCATCACTGAAGACCACTGGATGATGAGTACCCTGCTTACCTAGACTGGGGAATGCTGAAATCATGTCCTTGATCCCTAAAGTTATGTTGGTATGTTTGATATAATCATGATTTATACTGTATTTTATTGTGAGTATTTCTAACTTTTTGACGTTGACTTGAATGCCGTGCAGAAAGGTGACTGAGGTGTTGTACAGATAAAACTGTAATAAAAACTATACTGTCATTCACTTCATAGGCAAATTTAAATTTGCTGAAAGTTCTGTGAATGGGGGAATTGTGGCCTGGCTGTTCATAAAATGGGCTGTTTAGAAAATAGCACACTTGCTGCACTTACTTCCATTAAAGTGATCTGATTCATAGATAGATAGATAGATAGATAGATAGATAGATAGATAGATAGATGAGCTGGGTGGTGTTAATCTCTGGTTAGGCATATAGGTTAATTTCAGTATAATGACTAGCCACAGCCAGGTACCTACCGTAGTGTGGGCCACATGGCGCAATAATACATATTGACCCTGTTCAGAAGACACGCTAAGCCATGGTGGTTAAGCATTTTGAGCTAAACATTATGGCTTAACATGTTGTGTGAACCATGACTGTGGCTCATTTCAGTCAACGCAGTGTGGAAACTCCACTCAACGGTTGAATTTTTAGGAGGTACTCCCCACACAACATGTTCTAACTCCACTGTTGTATGACTGTGTGCTACCATGGAGTTGAGTAAAATCCATCGTGACATTTGATTGACAGTTCCTCCACCCTCTCTCCTCCCCCAGTCCTCCTGATGGTATCCCCTCAGCCATTGCTAGAAAAAAAATCCAGTGGCTTTCCTAGAGCGGCACTCCCTTCCGCCGCTCTTGCCAGGGAACTCTGTAGCCAGTGGGGGGGGGGGGAATCAACGCAACGAAAAATTCCACAGAGCCTGCCACGCAACATGCAACACAACGGTTGTGCAAGAGCTCTCTCCTCTGCACAGCATGGATATTCTGTGTGGAGTGTTTTCCAAAAAAACCTCCACCGTTGCATGGAATTTTCCCACCAGACAACACATTTCTCAACGGTGGTGTAAAAACTTCACTGTGGAATTCTAAAACCACCATTGAGAAACATGTTGTGTGAACTGAACCTTAGTGTGAATCGCTCCTAGCCATGGTGGCTACATAATCATGGTTTAAACACATTCACTAACCATTTGCTTCAAAACAGCAGCCTAACCATGGCTTAGCAAGTTGTCTGAACAGGCCCAATGTCAAACCCAACAGTGTTACAGCCAAAACAATTTTCCTATTTGATCTATTTTGTGTTCCCACCATTGAACTCTGTTATTCCAACAGGCTGTCTGAGTGATGTGCAGCATGAAAAAGTTTAAATCTACATTGTTTTGGACATTTTGATAGCATTAATATAGTATAACCCCAGAAGCAATTTAAAATATTGTTCCAGTGTTTCAAACCATCTCAAAGTAACAGTTATAAGAAAGCTTCTACCAATATGCATAGTCATAGAAGAAAATTTCATTTTTAACTAATACAAATGCGCTCCTAAATTTCAAGATTGCCACATGTCTAAGTCCTGGAATGTACAAGGCAGACTATTGTCAAAAATAGTCTCTAGCCATTGATGTGAAATAGTCCCAGGGACCTAGGGGTTTAATTTAATTTTGCTGCCAATAAAATTGCCACTTTTTGTAAATCATGCTTAATAGTTCTAGGCTAGGATTGTATCCAATTAACACTAGTAGAAAAAGTCTAGGAGATGATATTGTTGGGCTGACAGTTGGATGTTCTACTGGCGTTTGCGTAAGCACTAGTGGAACAACTAGTGCAACAAGCACAAGCAGCGCATAGTGACCAATGGCTTGCACAAGCAGAATCAAAGTATTCGATTTGATACTTGAGGAAGGATGAAAATGAGCTTTCCACAAGTGGAAGAAGCTTTGCACTAGTGGAATGGGTTCAAGTCAGTGTTTCTGATTTACTGGTGTGCCTGAAAGGCATCAGTGTTTTAATTAAGATATAGTAACATCAGAACTGTGCATTTTGGATTTGAGAGAGTAACCCATGTGCTACTTACATAAGACAAAATTGAAATTCTTTCTCATTGGCTTAATGTGTCAGATGTCTAGGTCCTGAGGAATAGCAATTACTTTTTTTAAAAAAAAGGCTGGGGCACCAGCGCAACTTACAAATGGAATAAAAGACAACCCTTGCCTCATCCTTGAGATCAATTGGAACCCATTTTATCCTGCAGGTGAGGATGCACAGTGGCAGGAGTTCCATCAATTACTGTAATCTAATTGATAAAGGTCTTTAAGGGGATAGTTATTTCTGACACACAGAATTAGCTTGATCGTGTTGGCTTTCTGTGCATTTGGGAAAGGGGCAGCATTGTGTCCAGCTTGTTCTCACATTCCGCAGCCAAGTTCAGCGCTGATTCTTAACGAAAGAACTTAGACCTTGAACTGTATGGGTCTCTGGAAGAAGTAGACAAGGCTCCCTTCCCCCAGCAGCCAATATAGGCACCCACAGGGGAAAAGCTTTTATTTAGCCCTTTGCCACATTTCATGTTCCTGGCTAAGAGTAATCTTTTGTTGTCTCTACACACAGTACCTAGATGTCTTTTACAGCAACAGCGAGTTTATTTTGGTATTGGGAGTTTGATTTTGAGGGGAAATACTCTTCACTTTCTTTCTTTTCACATCGGCTGACAAGCAACAATCTCATTCTTTCGTGAATCCACTAATAATAAACTACTTTTGTGAATAAATAGCAAAGGTTGCTATGGTATATTAGGATGGAGTGTTCATTATCTTCTGATTATTCTGTCAAATAGTCCTCCACAGTTTTAGGATCTTCATGTTTTGCTTGGAGTTAATGAAGTGTGTGCTTACCTCTCTCCCATTGAAATCCATGCAGCTTAAAAGTGCTTAACTGCATCTTGTCCTGTGCTTTTCATTTCTACTAACTGCAAAATACCTTATGTGTTAAATATAGGGTGAAGTGGATGGAATGAAAAACAAGTATCAGGTAACTGTTAAAACATGTAAAATCAGATATTTTGCAATTCAAATGATAGTGATTGTTGGCATATATACATTGACTTTAGCATGAATACTTAAATAGCGTTTAAAATAATGCTAATGATTTTGCATTACGGTAGCAAATATGCAATATACTCTATTACAACACAGATCCTTAGGATAATTGTCTGTGCAATGCAGTGTGGAGCAAAGCGACAATTGCACTGAGCTGAGATGAAACAAATATTAGCTTTTATTACCAGCACAGGCAGTTACATTTTGAAGTAGAAAAGAGCCTGTTGCAGGGAACCCAATAGCAGCCTGTTGCAGGAAACAGAATATAAGAGCTGACACAAGGCCCAGGTCTCTGGGCCCTGGCTTCTAATCCTGAGATTTGTGGTTTAAGCTTTTATGGTTGTAAGATACTGTTGGTTCTTTACATAGTGCCCTAAGTCTTTCAGGGAGGCTCTCTGAGGTTCGTGGGTGATCTAACGTATGTATGCACCAACTATGGCTGAATTTGACAAATGTCATTAGGAACTGACATCTCATGAACTTGTTAGATCCCAGTCCCACTACCAAACCAGACTGAGTCCCCAAATGTACTTGTAAACAATTATTTCAGCCAAACATCATTCCCTGCACCAAAAAGGCATATGCCACCGTTTCTATATAGCTTGTGTTACTTGTGGTGTAACTCACAAACTGGATAGTGCTTTCACTGAAGACATTGTTGATCTTTTGTCATACTTCGTCAGCTTTAGCTGGGTCCTGTGCTCCTGTGACGAGGAAAGGAAATCGCTACAAGCACATGGCAGGTCTCTTTGCAGCTGGAGAGAGATGAGACCCCCTTTTGGTCCCATAGATCAGAGTTAGAAGTGACCCTGGAGGTTATCTAGTCCAATGCTCTGCTTGATGCAAGATGCAACTACAACAGATAGCCATCCAGCCCCTGCTTCAACACCTCCAGTAAACTGGAGCCCACCATCTTTCAAGACAGCCTGTTCCACTGGTGGAACACCTAACCTTTAAGAAGTTTCTCCTATTCTTTAGCCAAAATCTGCTTCCTTGTAATTTTCACCCATTGATTCTAGACCTGCCCTCTGGAGCAACAGAGAACAAGTCTGCTCCATTTTCTGCATGACAGCCCTCCAGATCTTGAAAGACCACTTTTGTGTCTCCCCTTTAATCTTCTCTTAGTCAAGCTAGACATGCCCAACTCTTCTTGTAGGACTTCGTTTTCAGCTGAAACCAGTGTTTTCTGGCCCGACCATGGCTTTGTGTTAAGCAGCATTAGAATAGCCTTCCCCAACCTAGCACCCTCTAGGTGTTCGGGACTACAATTCCTATTATCCCCAGCCAGTATGGCCAGTGATCAGATACAGTGTCAGTTGCAGTCCAAAAGCAACACTAGACTGCTTGTTCACAGCAGGTTATGGTGCAGAGCATAAGCCTATCAAAAAAAACCAACTCCCAGTAGTTCCCCTAGGTAAGTGCCTAAATGCAGGCTGGGTGTTATACTTTGCTGAGGGCCACAAGCCCTAATCAGCCATAATTAGTTAATGAGGTATGCCAGACTCAGCAATATCTGGGTCAATCACATTGTTCATTAAAGAGCCTATGGGGTAAAACAGATGGTGAACACTGACCACGCTGTGTTCTGGTTTTCAAATATGTATGTAATAGTACTTTATAAAACAGGAGTTTTGTCAAGTGATAAATGCAGTTATCAGTAAACAACATAATGTTTGAATCCTCACCTTTTGCAAAATACCCTTTTCTAAAGGAAACACAATTAAAGGATGTTCTGAATATAAGATTATGTTTCAAGAACTATTACCTGTGTCATTGCTGAATGAAAGAGTTAAGAAAGAGCAAGTCCCTATGCACCAAGGAAGAAAATCACAATTAAAATAGCTTGTACCATGACCTATACTCCAAATATCCCTGGCTCTTTTGGAAATCAGCTAATTCCTAACAAAGGAAAGATCAAAATGCTGTATATCATAGAAGGGTGTTAGCTAAATAGTTGGCAAATGCATATTGCAGTTGCCTTTAAGCAGAGTAACTTAAAAATGAATTGGCATAATCAAGCAGACTAAACAAAGCAATACAATGATAACCAATGCCATAAAGTGCATGCCAAATAAAACCAATGAGGAAATTATTATTGCACTTGATTTATAACTTAGAAGATAAGCTCCTCATAAAAATATTTTGTACTAGAAAAATCCAGGAGCATTTTGTAGACTTCAGGTATCAAAACAGAAGTGAGAATTTTTATTTCTCCTTTAAAATATAATTTGTACAGTCTTCTAAAAGAAAATGTTGTGTATGTCTCTCAAAAGGAACTATATTGTTTTATAGTTTGCATGATAAATGGAAATCAGAATTATACATTATTAAAATAACTTCCATCTTCCCATGAAATCCAACTATGCAAATGGTTCTTGTTTTGAAAATGAACGTCAGTGGAAGTCCTATGAATGTAACATTAGATCTGTTCTGCAGGTTCATTTCATCTTTATGTGTCTCTTTTTAAATCACTGGCATAATTGGGAGCTGTCTCTTCCAGCACAGAGGGTACAGGTTTCACATAGCATTCAAATGTGAAGAAACCAAGTTAGAATATGATACTCTTTGAACAGGCCTAGCTTCAGCACATAGCATCTTCTGGCAATTGCCAGGGCTGTAATGACAGCCCTGGGCCCCCTTTGCTGGGCAGCTGGGACCTACCCTTCATCTGCCTTTTTCATTTCCCACAATTCCCTGCAACAAAGCTATTTCAAAGGCAATGTGGGATGGAAATTAAAATGGTGGCTCAGAGTTGCTCCTGATCTCAGCAGTGCTGCCCGTAGCCTGGTAAGCCTGCTGGGGCCCACTGATGTAGGTGAGGGCTCACCAGAAAGCATTTCCCTAGGGTTCTATCAAGCCTGTAGCTCTCCCTGCTTCAGTTTTTTTCTACTGAGTATATAGAAAACTCCAAATTGATGAAGCTGTTTTTAGTCAAGGTTTCTGGTCAACAGGGCCTCATTGAAAAATGAAGGATTATGGGCCAGGGTTTCACCCATCTTCTTATATGGACTGTCTTTTGTGACAGTTGCCACCCTCTACACAAATTGGCAATTGCCGTGTGTATGGTGATGATACAGGGAGTCAGGTTTGATCTCAAGGCCTCTAGTTCCTGATCTCTATTATAGATTGTACTGATGTTTTCTAACTTCCTGATCCAAATTTTCATTGCTGGTATTTACAATGTCAGCAATTTTATTTTATACCCTTTCATCTTGAGTTGCTTCATAAGGCATATAGTAGGGATGTGCACTGGATCGGACCCGATCCACGATCCGAGTCCGGTCCAGTGGGAAATCGGATAAATTATCCGATTTCCGATCCCGCAGCTGGATCGGCCGATCCAATCCGAACCGGTCCGAAAAAGCTCCGAACCGGTTCGGCGGATCGGCGGATCGGCGGGCGCCCACTGGCGCCCACCGCCGCTTCCATTGGCGGGCGCCAGCGGGCGCCCGCCGATGAAAGTGGACAGCGGGGGGGGGGGAGGAGGGGGGCACTTACCTTCTCGGCCCGGTGGCTCCCGTCCGGCGCCGGAGCCTACTACTACTAGCAGGCTCCGCGGCCTGCTCTAGGGTGGCGCGCCGGGTGATGTCATCACCCGGCGCGCTACTCTAGAGCAGGCCGCGGAGCCTGCTGGTAGTAGTAGGCGCCGGCGCCGGACGGGAGCCACCGGGCCGGGAAGGTAAGGAGGGGGTGCGTGGAGGGGAGGAGGGGGCGCGCGGAGGGGGGAGGGGGGCCCTTACCTTTCCGGCCCGGCGGCTCCCGTCCGGCGCCGGCGCCTACTATTCCCAGCAGGCTCCGCGGCCTGCTCTAGGATGGCGCGCCGGGTGATGTCATCACCCGGCGCGCTACTCTAGAGCAGGCCGCGGAGCCTGCTGGAAGTAGTAGGCGCCGGCGCCGGACGGGAGCCGCCGGGCCGGAAAGGTAAGGAGGGGGTGCGTGGAGGGGAGGAGGGGGCGCGCGGAGGGGGGAGGGGGGCCCTTACCTTTCCGGCCCGGCGGCTCCCGTCCGGCGCCGGCGCCTACTATTCCCAGCAGGCTCCGCGGCCTGCTCTAGGATGGCGCGCCGGGTGATGTCATCACCCGGCGCGCTACTCTAGAGCAGGCCGCGGAGCCTGCTGGAAGTAGTAGGCGCCGGCGCCGGACGGGAGCCGCCGGGCCGGAAAGGTAAGGAGGGGGTGCGTGGAGGGGAGGAGGGGGCGCGCGGAGGGGGGAGGGGGGCCCTTACCTTTCCGGCCCGGCGGCTCCCGTCCGGCGCCGGCGCCTACTACTCCCAGCAGGCTCCGCGGCCTGCTCTAGGATGGCGCGCCGGGTGATGTCATCACCCGGCGCGCTACTCTAGAGCAGGCCGCGGAGCCTGCTGGAAGTAGTAGGCGCCGGCGCCGGACGGGAGCCGCCGGGCCGGAAAGGTAAGGAGGGGGTGCGTGGAGGGGAGGAGGGGGCGCGCGGAGGGGGGAGGGGGGCCCTTACCTTTCCGGCCCGGCGGCTCCCGTCCGGCGCCGGCGCCTACTACTCCCAGCAGGCTCCGCGGCCTGCTCTAGGATGGCGCGCCGGGTGATGTCATCACCCGGCGCGCTACTCTAGAGCAGGCCGCGGAGCCTGCTGGAAGTAGTAGGCGCCGGCGCCGGACGGGAGCCGCCGGGCCGGAAAGGTAAGGAGGGGGTGCGTGGAGGGGAGGAGGGGGCGCGCGGAGGGGGGAGGGGGGAGGGGGGCCCTTACCTGCCCGGCCCGGCGGCTCCCGTCCGGCGCCGGCGCCTACTACTACCAGCAGGCTCCGCGGCCTGCTCCAGGGTGGCGCGCCGGGTGATGTCATCACCCGGCGCGCTACTTGAGAGTAGGCCGCGGAGCCCGCTGGTAGTAGCCGCCGGCGCCGGACGTGCCGAGAAGGTAAGTGGCGGGGAAGGGGGCTTACCCCCCCCCCCCGGAGCCGTCCGCTTCTATCCGCTGGCGCCCGCGGGCGCCAGCGGATGGAAGCAGGCGGCCCCAGGGGGGGTAGGGAGCGCGGGGGAGGGGGTTTACCTGCCGGGGCCGTCCACAGCGGACGGCCCCGGGGGGGGGAGGGAGTTAGGCCCCCCCTTACCCACCCGCCGCCATTTTTTCCTCATAGACTTGCATTGCAATGCAAGTCTATGGGGAAAAAAATGGCGGCCGATCCAAAAATGTACGATTTTTGGGTCGGGATCGGACTCGATCCGGTCCGGGGGGCCTCCGATTTTGTCCGAACCGGTCCGGGACAAAATTGGAGGTCCCGATCCGGGTCCCGATCCGATCCGGGGGGTCCGTGCACACCCCTAGCATATAGCATCTTTGGCCAGCAGTCCTTCTTTGCTGTTGTACCATAGTTGAAGAAGCTGATTCCTCCATGATGGTAACACCTTTATAGCCTTTCATGTATCAAGTCTGATAGCTAGAAAATGCATTTAGATTGACTCCTTTAATCTAATTGACTTGTTTGTAAGATTCTTTAGACAATATGTGTTTAAATTAGTGTACTAATAATTAAGGTCTCATGCTGACAATAGAATTATAAGCAAATTTGCCAACAAATTGTAGTTCAGCATTACTACTTTCTATTAACATCCTGTAATTGCAAAGTTTGGTTATTATTTACTTAATTACTAGAACCCATATTGACTTCAATAGAATAAGACTATTGGAAAAATAGATATGGCTCTTTCACTTAGAATCCTCCTCATAAACTGTTAATAGCTACAAAACTTTGTACTTGCTAAATATATATACAACATTAACGGTTGCTTCAAACGTAGACCTTTTCAGAAGTGAAGTATTTGGGGAAACTATAGTTGGAGATGAATGTGCGTGATGCTCAGGGTTTCCAAAAGTTTAGCTCTCAAAAAACATACTACAAGCAATCGTCCATCATGTTTTAGAAATGATACATTGAAAGACTTCACTTTCATGATTTAATAAATAAATAAATAACCATTGCCATTGTGTACATTTTTGATGCGTCAATGTAGAAATTTGGTTGGCTTTGTTTGAAAAGCAGCTGTCATGCTCTAGTGTTAGTGATTCCTTTTGTCTGGTATTTAAAGTAGTGGTAGGAGGATGAAGTGTGAAAGAAGGACCTGGAGATCATGAGTGAAGAATAACTTGGTATGGTAGAGGAGCCAGCATTGCAATGTCTGTTATGCTCATGCTGGCAGGGAGAATATGTCATGGGGCTATAACTCCCATGGGGCAGTAATCCCTGGCAAGATGTCTGGAAGCAGGGAACAAATTAGAGTTGGAAGCAAATATGACTCCCGTACCTTATCATAATCACTTTTACCATTTTCTGACTTGTGTTTGCAAGTTGTATTGTTTGGTGCCTGACAGCAGGTTATTTTTTTATGGAAATTGAAACAAAATTCTTCATGCCATCTTATTGATGTATAATGGACCATGCCAGGAAAGAGATTGTAGCAGATAAGACTAGACCCTGTCATCCAAACAATTTTGTTTACATTCAAAGCTACAGAGTTGGGATCCCATTTGGTAGCCTCAGATATCAGTGTACTAATAATCAATTTCTAAAAGGAATAATTAAGATCATGTAATATAATCAACACTTTAAATAGGGTGACCATATTTTGAAAACAAAAAAGGAGGACAAAATGGTCAACCCCAAAGGGGGCGTTCCCATCAACAAGTCTGCCCCTCAAGCAGTGTGCCCAGCACCAAGGAGGGTGCCCACCTGAACATAGCCTTGTTCACATGTCTGATTTTACAGCACACAATTCAGACAAATCTGTTCCACATGACATCTTAATGTTAAAGTCACTGAAATAACAAGTGAGACATCCAATGTATCTGAAATTAACTTCACTCACACCTACTTTTGTAGCTTTTGCTGTAGTTTGTTGCTATACTCTGTGTGATACATTCTCCCCTTCCCTCAAATATCTTTTCTGATTGTATCCTCACTCCACTGCAAGCTGCTGCTTAATAGGGCTTTCTGCCGGATGTCTAGCTTTTTTATTCCCATCTTTTGATCTGTAGACGCCGCACCTCTGCTGAGCTCCAGGTGCCTGACTGCCCACCAGATCTGCAACAGGAAAGGTGCTGTGCTCACACAGCATTTCTTAGCTAAAAACTTGAGATCCCCTTAATGCCAAGGGCTGAAACCGCTCAAGGTGCAAGACCCCAAAGAGGAGGTTTGACAACCTGAGTTTGAAGGATACGGCTCCAGTGTTTTTTTAAAGAAAAATATTTTAAAACCTCAAAATTTTAAAAGATTGCTAAAAATTAACAGTTGAACAGATCTGTTTGGAACTTGGCATGGCTAAAGCTCTACTTAAGACTTTCATCTCCTTATCTTTAAAAATTATGGTTTTATATAAAAATAATTTTAAAACCTCAAATTTTTAAAAAAATATCCTAAGAATTCAAATTTGGCATGGATAAAGCTCCACTTTAGGGATATCATGGTGCCATGTTTCATCTCTTTATCTTTAAAAATGACGGAGTTGTAAGCATTTTTGTTAATTCCCATTGACTATAAAGTAGAGCTGCCCTTCGGGTGGGGAAAGGATGGGAAAAATCCAGATTTCTCTTCAAATTTCATAATCCTCCCCCCCCCCCTTCCCGGATTTGTTAACAAAAGTCCTGACATGTCCTGGTTTTTCCTGACATATGGTCACCCTACAAAGAAAAAATAAAACCTAACAGCAGGGGAAAATGACCAAAAGGATGGCCTTGCATTATTTGTACAGAAGATGTCATGTGGGTTAAATCCAAATAAAAGGTATAATTTACAATCCAAATAGATTCCTCACCTTCTCCTGCCATCTGAAATGCTTAGTGATTTAGCAGTTGATTTAAAGTTCAGGCCTCTTTGACTTAAAACAGTTATATGTACCAAGTAGATATCCCCTTTTCTAACTGCTGCTAATTCTGCCATGTTCTTTTAGTTATTTCACATTATAGTTTTCTCCTACCACACAGTGGTGTGTTTTTCAGTCATTCTATGATATCTGTGAAATTTTGCTTTGTATATTTTAATGCTTTGATCTTAATGATCTGCCATTTATTAAAGCATATTAGAAATGTTTCCTATGTTAAGCATCATTTTATTTGAGAGTGGGGAGTAGTAATTAAATTGTTTTTATCTAAAAGCTTTTTCTTGTAGCACTAAACATATAAGTTTATCTGCAAAATCTGACTTTTCATAAGGGTGTTAGGTAGTAGTATTCAAGTTTGAGCATTGCATTTGAGAATGAAGAATAGAGTGAACAGCATTTAATATCTTCTTTGCAAAAGACAGCAGGGGATGTCTGGTTTGTGCTATCAGCTACTGTTAGTGTGTGCAAAAGGGAAAAGAGCCCTGGTTGCGTGACTTTTATCATTCTTTATCTTAAAAGTTTCTTTTTCTTAAAATACTTTTTTTCAAATAGTTATCATGTGAATATAATTTTAAGTGCATTATAATTAACTCTCCCAAGAGATTGCACAAATATTTTGTGATTTTGTAGCTAGCTTTAAAAATATCTTCTCTAAATCCTGAAGACGTACATCGCATTGTTAAATTTAATTGCTGCCAGAATTTATCTCGAGCTTTTCACTAAACATATCTTTGGTAAAGGATGAAAGTGATTATGTGGTTCAGTGGTTTGAAAACTCCTTTGGGTATGTTTGGAGACTCTTGCATATTTGCATCTTCTGCCTTGAAAACTCTATATGCAACGAACAGTATCACAAACTACATTGGTTTCAGAAACCTTATAATATTTAGCTACCAGAAGCTATTTGCTTAGCAGCTGCTTCCTTAAAATATAACTTGAGCAGCAGATTGAAGCAACAAGTGCTTTAAAAAGAGGCTTACAAACTGCATACATTAAATAGCACAAGTCATTTACTAAATGTATCCAAATTACTTATGTTTAACAGGAGCAATTTGCTTTTGACTAATTTGGACTGGTACCTCAGAATTCAAGAACTTTTAAATGTTCTTCAGGCTGTAAATATTTGAGCTTTCACTAACAGTGCATTGGCCAGAAAAATCAAAGTAATATATAGTCTGCATTTTGTATTGCCGCTATTGTACACGAACAGTACTTTTTTAAATGATGAAAAGGGTCTGAAAATAATGGTTGACGTGTAACCAAAAAACCCACACCCCTATATACTAATGGTGTGTGTGCCATCCCTATGCAGACAGAATAGCACCTCCCATTCGCAAGAGGGGTGTATGGTCAGGCTTGCAGGAACTTCAAAGTTTCCAGAAATATACAACAACAACAACATCTAAGGAGGAAGAGCCTCAAAACAGCCCAATGAGAACTGAGCATGCTTAGTGGGAACAGAATGCTGACTGGCTAGTGGATGGATCAGTGGGAAAACACAAAACTGTGTGGTAGGGGAATGAGATGGAGTGTACTGAAAGAGGGCATGGCTGTCTGGCTGGAACTTTGATCAGGAGTAGTCCACACTGCAATATTTTGCTGTAGGCCTCCCATGTAATTTAGATAATACAGTTGTACAACATCCAAAGGGGTCTCACCATTGCTTCTATAGAAATATTAAATATGTTTCATGCCGCAAACAATCTCAGTGATTGATGTTGAGACCAGGATAAGGTAACAAGAGAATGTCATAATCACAATAGGTTTGAAAGGCAGTCAAAAGAGGCAGGAATAAAGTAGAAAACCTTCAAAGTATAGAAAATATGCTTTTGTATGATATGGATACAAAAGAAGAACAGTGGGTGCAAAGCAGTGAAGTGCATTAATATACTCATAAGAATAGAATGATTTTTATATTTTATGATTTTATGATATCTATTTTATAATTTTTATATTTATATTTATTATTGTTCCCCGCCTCGATCTGGATGGAGAGGAGGGTTAGAAATAAAATAAATCAATAATCATAGAATAGTAGAGTTGGAAGGGACCATCAAGTCCAACCCCCTGCTCGGTGATTAGGAAATGTATTGGAAAAAGGTACAAAGTTACTACAGACATGACCAGGACATGAGAATTAGAGTTTGGGATGATGGAAGAAAAACTGGTTTTGAATTGTATTAGGAAAATTAGCTTATACAACGGAGTGCATATGGAAAGGCACCAAGGTACAAAGGGGAACTAGATAACAGAAAGGTTGGCAAAGATTTGCTCAGTGATAGAAAAGAGGGGAAAGATGAGTTGTGTGAAATTGTAGAATTGTGGGTAAAATAAGAATCGTATTGACTTAGACATTTCTGAATGCATCGTACTTCTTTGTGGACGCTATGTAGTCTTGCATGAATAGGCCACAGTATGGAACCTTCTTATGCTCTAGCGCATTTGTGTGCTTTTTGTCAGCTAGAAAGTTTTTGTTCTGTCTACTGGTTCCCAGGGTCAGGTGTGTGCTATCACCAACAGACAGGCACTCCAGCAGGTAAATATGGCTTGCCTAGTCCATCAGAAAGCTGCCGAGGGCTTCTGTAAATTAAAGAGCTTGTTGGGTCTTGCCCTTTGGAACCCCCAAATCAATACAATTCCTGCTACCCCATACATTTTTGCAACAGCTTCTGTAGCGCCTATGGGTCAAAAAGGCCCATAACGAGTGATATAGGGGAACAAAAAGCCTGACCTGGAAGCAAATGCCCCATGCAAGCCCCCGAGATGCCTTACCATAGTGGCTCATATAACTGGACCATTATTATGTGCCATTTATAGAAACGGTTTCTATTTTGTGTCTGGGAACAGCATAAGTGGAGCATAAGTGGAGTACAGCAAAAATGTAGTTAAGATTATGATAATGAGCATTGAGGGGTGAGAGACAGAGAGAGAACTGATTCTGCAGATTCATTCAATAGTTATAACCATATGTAGCAGGAGTACATCTAGGGGAAGAGCCCATCTTAAAAACATTTCCAGTGACTTCAGCAGAGTAATACTCTGCATAAATTTTCCATGCCTTTAATTTACGAAGACTGAAGAATTCCCAGCTTTTGAAGCAGTACCAGTTTTGACCTTTCAATTACTGTGAGCTCAGCAAAAAGTTGCTGATTAATTTTGCCCCTTAAACTGTGGTAGCTGGACTGTTCATTCCCTTTTAATAAACAGGCCCAATTTTAATGCTGCTGACTTAGATGTAATAAAATATTCTTTGTGTTAGGCTTCCACTGTATTCATAATAGGATCTGTATTAGCAGTTTACAACTAAATGGCATTGGAACATTCCTCTAGCTTGCATTAAATCAATTTTATAGGATTACTGCTTTGTCTTGTCTCATACCTGCTACTTTTCAACCTTATCGGGCAAACCTGCTTCTAAATAAGCCTAGGACAAAGGATATGAGTAACATGTCTTGCAGGACCTTTCCACAAAGGGAGCATGTACTTCCAATGCTTGTTTTTATTCTTAAAATCACAAATAAATATGACAGCCAGAGTAGCAATACAACAACTACAAAAACTACTACTGGATGAAGAGATGCACTCTTGAACTATAGTGTTTTTTTCTTAATGAGACATAGTCAGTGTTGAGGGACAAATGTTGTATATATCAGCAGTACCTGAAAGGGATATACTGCAGTCCTGCACTCTGCTACCAAAGCTTTGGAATATTTAAAAATTACTATTTACTACACTGTTGTTGCCTGTAAACCTACCATGCTTTAGGTGCAACCGCATGGAAAACCATATGGGAAGCAATATGTATTGATCATCCACAGCTAAACAGAAATCTACAGAGCTAATTTTTACAAAGTAAAAATTATTTCAATATTTTAGGCTGACCATATGAAAAGGAGGACAGGGCTCCTGTACCTTTAACAGTTGCAAAGGACAGGGAATTTCAGCAGGTGTTGTTTGTATGCATACATAACCTGGTGAAATTCCCTCTTCATCACAACAGTTAAAGCTGCAGGAGCCCTGTCTCTTGACCATGTACAAAAGAGGGCTGGGCTTCTGCAGCTTTAACTTTGTGATGAAGAGGGAATTTCCCCAGGTTCTGCATATATACAAATGACACCTGCTGAAATTCCCTTTTCTATGAAACTGTTAAAGATACAGGAGCCCTGACCTCCTTTTCATATGGTCAGCCTACAATATTTGGTTGGGTACAACAACTTCTAGCTTGCTTGTATGTGCACCATAACAACCCTGTAATGAATATCATCTATAGCCAATGTAAGCCTTATTTTGGAAATACGTAGACGAGCCATTAAGTCCTTTACTGACTAAAAACATGTAGTTTGACTATTGGCAACGAGAGTACAATTTGAAAAATCTTACAAAATGTTTGATTGTAATGATTATCAATATACAGGATCAAGTGATAGCAACCACAAACTACCAAAAATACATCATAAAAGATAACAGTGTAACAACAGACCTATTCAGAAAATGCCATCAATTCCAAGAAACAATAGACCATATAGCAGGAGGATGTAAAATTCTGGCATGAATGGACTATATGGACAGACACAATACAGCTGCAAAAATAATTCACCAACAACTGGTCATCAAATTCAACCTTATCAAACAACCTACACCATACTATACACATTCACCCGAAACAATCCTGAAAAATGCAGGTCCTAAAATATACTGGGTCAGAACAATTCATAGGACAAAACAATACCTTGCAACCGACCAGACATAATGTTCATAGACAAAAAAGAAAAACACATACCTCATCAACATAGCAATTCCGAATGACAAAAATGTTGTTGAAAAGGAAGAAGAAAAGAGAAACAAATATACACCACTGGCCATGGAAGTCAAAGAACTATGGCAACAGGAAAAGGTCACAATTATTCCATTAGTCACATCAGTCACCGGCATCACATCAAAAAAATATACAGAAAACCTCCAGAAACTGGGCCTACCAGAATACATCCACACCAACAACCAGAAAACTGTCATAATTAAAACATGCTCAGTCGTCAGGAAATTCCTGAATCAATAAAAGACAGCATGACTTGGCAAAGCCCATCATGTCGTCTAGAAAAACCACCACGAGTGAGAAAGAGATTAATAATAATAATAATTAATAATAGATGCCTTTCTATCTATCCGTGCCATAGTGCTGAGACGGTGAAACTGAGACACCTGAAACTTGGCATGCATACTAAGAGGACGCCAGATGTGTGCACCACAAGAATTTTTTGTTTCTAAAACAAATTCATTCAAATGTACCCATGTGTTTGAAGCCTGCAGTACCAGCTTCAGTCACTAAGTGGCAGACTTCCATAAGTAGCACTCGATTTTGTAGTCAACACAGTTTGAGCTGCGGGGTCGGGGGAGTAGTCTGAGAAAAAGAATTATATGGCCTTCCCCTCTCCTGTGCTGTGGGGCAGCCCCCCCCCGGAATGTAATGGACAGGCCCCTCACTCAGGGGGCTATAGGGGTGCACCGTGGCAGGGACCAAGCACAATATGTCCAATTCTGATAGCTGTGTAACATTGCTTGAAGACTTCCTTGTATCAAACTAAGGGCTATTCAACCCATGTGAAACTGAGCCCATTCACTCGTTTTATAAATAAAATACTATCCAAGTAGGTGGAAGTTATAGTAAGGCTACAAGCCTAAGCATACTTACTTAGATGTAGGAACATAGGCAGCTGCCTTATACCAATTCAAGTTATTGGTCCATGGGGCTAAGTACACTGACTTGGAGGAACTCTCCAGGATTTTCTGCAGTTTTCTTGCCCAGCTCTACCTGGAGTTGCAAGGGATTAACACTGAGACCTTCTGCATGTAAAGCACATTTTTTTATGTCTGAACTACACAGGAGATCATTCACGAAAATGTGTTTACGTTAGAAACTTGATTGCCTTTGCATGATTGCCACCTGTTTGAGTACTAGCATCATAAGTGAATGTTTCGACCCTTAACCTGTTAATACTAGAGTGGAGTGGGCCTAGAGGTAATGTGTAAGCTTCTAATGAACATGCAGCTAGCATACCTCTTCTAAGCTAGTTTTATGCTGGACTTTATTGTAGAAGTACAAAAAGTGTAAATGCAAGGCATTTATGCATATGCTGATCATTTCTTCCTAAACGTAGAAGCTGCCCTCATTCTTGTTAAA
This sequence comes from Anniella stebbinsi, assembly GCA_029215795.1. Classification (NCBI taxonomy): domain Eukaryota; kingdom Metazoa; phylum Chordata; class Lepidosauria; order Squamata; family Anniellidae; genus Anniella; species Anniella stebbinsi. Next base: position 202,614,514 of record JARDYH010000002.1, on the reverse strand, counting down.
CTGAGTACTATTTAGAAGCTTGCTTTTCCCCATGTCTCTTAATATAAAGAAATCAAAACAGACCAATGCTTTCTTATTTTGAAGTGAACAATTTTGTAGAAAAGAATTTTCATGCATGTCCTTCAAATATACGCCAATAACCAAGAGCAATGGAATATCTAGTAAAAGGAAAATTTTAACATGTTTTGAATGGAAATAACTAGCCAAAAAAATTGGTAGCTCTTTTTCCATTATCCGTCTACTTTATAAGAAATGGTTTCATGGCTTTTCTTTCAAGAAAGGACTTTTTCCATTATGTAGTTCTAAAAATGAACTACTGTCTTCAGCTTTCCTGTTTTTAAAAGTCTTTGTTAGTAACTTTGATTCCAAATTCATTACTGCAGTCAAGTAGTACAGAGCCTGGTGCAGGAGATAAACTCTTTGCAAATGAAGACAACATCCATTTTCCTTATACCTCAGGCCACACAGAATTGATTGCGGTAATAAAATGACAGCACCTTATAATATACTGACGGCTTTTTAATTTGAAAACTAGCTTGAGCCTGATTCAAAGCTTGTTTAAAGCTAATTTATGGCCCGCGTAATTTTCAGCTGAATCCAGGGTAAAGGATGATGTATGAAAACAGATAGAGTTAACGTAATATATTCAAATGTATTGTGTTGGAGAGATAGGGATTCCTACCCCACAAAATCGTATTTTTTTTTCAAAGTATGCATGATTCACGTGATGTTTAAATATGAATGTGTAAATTGAGGTGTGTCAAAGTTAATACAAAATAGTTGTTTGATTTGAACAAAACTGTCCATACTTTTTTGAGAGGTGACCTTTTGGGGGAGAAAAGCTCAGTTATACATACCTTGTTTTCTTTGCAATTAATTATTGTGCGTAGTAGCAAAGTGATATATCAAAAGCACATAGTTTGCACTCTGTTTAATGGCACCCAAAATAACTTTGTAATGACCACTGCAACAAGCAAAAGTAGCCTCGTCAGAGATTAATACATTTGTTCAGATTTTTATAGAGCGCAATAAATTCAGCTCTGAAATCCACAGAGGAAGCAGATATATTTAAACTCTTATAATTTATAATACAATGGAAGACCAAACACAAAGGTTAATTAGTTAGAAATAAAATATAAAATGTGAAAAGCATTTCCCTGATTTATTTCAATATAATACTACACAAATGAGAAGTATAATAAACCTCTATCTAGCTTTCTTCTTTCATCTTTTATTGAAACAGAAGTTAAACCTGAATGGTTTTGCATGCAAATTGCCATACTCTGGAAGAAATGTTGTGTGGAGTCTAGCATTCAACTCATTCTACCAAGGTTATCCTCATTCTGTGTCTTCCTTGAAATGGTAATGTTAGTCAGTAGTGCAAGTTTAAGTTGCTATCAAGTTTTATTTCTGTGGCTAATTAAGATTTCACACAGAAATGCTAGCATGGTTTGGGGGAAGGGAATATTATTTAATAAAGAAACATGTCAGTCCCATGTTTCAGTTCTGGCCCAGATTTATTGGCTGAATTAGGTCCTTAGAGTGTACCGGAGAAATACCTGCTAAATTATTATTTATGTTGTAAAAACAAATAGTAATAATCTCCACACCTCTGCGTGGAATGTAGAAATCCTATGTTTTATATGTAAAAAAGAAACGCAGAGTCTATATGGCTTCAGTTAAACCACAGAAAAAAATTCAAATTATATTTTAGAAATACAGAATTTTCTAATGTCAATCAATACCTTCAGGGAGAACAATACCATCTTGCTAAAACTCTCTTATGGCGTGCCACTTCAGCACACTACTGAGGGGTCTATTTGTCTCTGTTGCCCTCAGGACTCCGAACCGTCAATTGAGGTGGTCTCAGAGGCCCCAACTAATGTTGTACCCTCTACCTCAAGAAGTAGCTCTGAGCAGCTGATATCGGTGGCACAAAAACATCCAAAAGAGGTAGGACCTTCTGTGTCTATACTGTTGCTAAATGGTTGGGCTTTTAGACTGATTTTTATTGTTGTTCTTGGTATTGATTTGTTTCCATTCAAGAACGTAGTGAAGCTAAATCACAGGTCAGGCCCACCAGAAACAAGTGCATGTGCTGCAGTTACTAGTGCTTGAATTCTTCCCTTTAGGAAAGCTGTTCTTTTTTTCCTTCTCAGGCATCCAAACTTCCAGTATTTGGTAGCAAATAACATCAATGTCAATGTATTTGACCACACTGGTAGCATACATTTATTCATAAAATATTGTGGGGGGTTTGATAATCCAGTTCTATGGACATGGTTCCATGTGATAGAAATTCTAGTATTTTACTTTTCTCAGTAAATCTTTCTGGGTAGCTCTCAGAGTTCTGATAAAAGGTAAGCCTGGCAATGAATTTTGACTGGTACTATCTATTCACGTAACCAAACCTCCAGCTTTTCAAGTATAATAGAAGAAGTCAGTGAAATAATGAAACGTAATCTATGCATTTAGGACAATTATGTGTGAGGAATATTAAGCAAACTGAGAGCAAAGAGTAATGTTAAATAAGTACAGATGCCTTGGATGGAAGGAGGAGGAATATAATTGAACAGCCTTAGTAATACCCTGGATCCCTGCTTACTGAGGACCCCATTTCTGCCTGTTGCAGAGGGTTTGGTGGGAGAATAGGAAAGTGTGTTCTTCTGATGTGTCTCAGTGGCAACATGATCTGATCCACCTCTCAGCCATGCTGAAGCTCATGCTCTATCAGTGGTGCTATGTGGCCTCCGAAAGGTTGGGCTTTAGCATCCACCAGAGAAAGTGCTCTCCCTTCTGGTCTTCCTCGGGGCCATGTGTAAGATCCCAGTCAATGGGCCGGTCCTCATGATCAAATAAACCACTGTGGCTTAATTATGCTACGGTGGGCTGAGGTGCATGCCAACATGGGCAGTGGCCATCTTGAATATTCGAGCCATCATCACAGTTTGCCATGTGGCCCGAACCCAGGTAGCAGGGGGTGTATCACGGTTGACCTAGGGTTATGCAAGGATTGTTTAATCCTTGCACATTGTCTGCTGTGAAGGTTCAGACTGCACAAGAAGCCGCAGCCTTTAAAAAACACCCAGTGCGTGCCACAGTCCACTGTGGCTTAAACATGATTGTGTGAACTGAGTCAGTTTCTTCTTCACCTCCCCTCCCCCAATCCCTATATTGCTGCACTCATGAGACACCTTGCTATGAACACAACTAGCCACCAGTTGGAGCTGAGAAGGAATTTTGCTTGCATTCGTGCTTGACATAGGGAATTGTGGATATTGTCTGCCTCATAGCAATATTTAACTGCTTGTTCTATCTTTGTCACAACTGTTTTGTCCGGCATTGGAGGCATTGGGCAAAATCCAGAGCAGTAGATAACCACGAGTGGGCCAAAAAACCTACCCTCCCCTGAACTAAGTAGAAAGCAGCTTTCTATGTTTTGTTTCAAAGTTTAAAAGGGTCTATTAGTGAGGTATACAAACACAGAAGATGACTTTTTTTCATAATACATACCATTTTATCATCTGTAGCTGACATGCAAAATTCTATTTCTCCATAGCTGCTATGTGACATAGAAAATGACCGCATTGCAGAATATTGGTATGCATATGCAGTTCATTTGGTTTTCTACTTATAACTTTAAAATACTAGTTGTGTGAAACATCAAGTCCAATTTAAAACAAAAATAACTTTCAGCCTCTATGTCTGATCTAATAGGATATTCCCTGCTTCAGACATTGCAGACCCTTCATAGTAGTAATGTATTGCCCTTTTTAATGGGCAAATATATATCATCTTTCTAAGTTGTCTTAGATTTGTTGTTACTTTTTCTGCGAAATGCTTTGAGCATGGTTATGGGACAGTGGCATATTGTTGTTATTATTAATAATAGCAGCAGCAGCAGCTTTGAATATTCTGCAAGCAGCTTACAGGCCAATCCTACCTAGAATGTAGCATGCCATGGCACATTGGAATCAATGCCATTAAGTATACCTAACTCTTCACACAGTTGCCGCCATAGACACTGCCAAATTTCTTGAGATAGTTAATCTTTATGCCAGCCTTTGAAAGGGAAGGACAACTTTTTATTGCATTATTGCAAATGTGGGAAAATATCGTTTAACCTGTATGTCCACAGATGGCAACTAACATTTAAATTCATTTATCACTTGTCACATTTTATACTTTGCCATTTTGGTACTACAGCTAAAACTAGAACTTGCGTGAATAAGCTTTTTAAAATCTAGGACACCAAGCAATTTTAGGTTTTGTTTTTATTTTTACCTGTTCAGTATTGCAAAGTCGTTAGTATGTGAAATATTGTACTTTCTTCTTAGAGTTGCTACTGTGCTACTGCTTGCAGCTGAAACATTGATCAAAATGGTGCAAACAAGTTATATAATGAATAAAGAAGCCATAAATAATCAGGATGTGAAGTGTCAAATAATTGGCAAAATGCAAATAAACATGTTCTACTTTTGCAAAGGTTTTCAAAACAATACACTGCATACGTTATGATGCCTACTAAAATAATTACAGTTTTGAAGGAAAATAACTGTTAATGTTAAAGACTGGTATTGGATTTCTTTATTTAGGCCTCACCAACAGTCATAATGAGTTTTATAGGTGGATGTCTTAAGTGTTCTTGGGGGGCACTCTATTCTCCAATCTGAGCTGCATAATTGCAACCCTTTAACTGGTGGTCAAGCTTTGGAATACGTTGGTAACACAGAGCTGTAAGGGCTTCAATCATTATTGTTCACATGCATCCAGACGTGGCCAAGCCATTGTTTACAAAGCAGCTTTTTATAAGGCCAAGACATTATTTATATTTAAGCTTATTATGGTCAAGTTTTTACATGGTGATGTACACAAAACGAATAAAACAATGGTACATTAGACAGAACAAGTGAGTGTAGAATAGACACAGGAAATAAATATATGAGAAAACTGTTTTGGATCACATGAAATGTAGCAGTAAAAAGGTAAGTCTTTAAGGCCGTCTTTAAAGTCTGTACTGAAAGGCCAAGCGAATGTTAACTGCAAGTCGTCTTAGGTAACCCAATAAGACCCACACTGAATTTCATATCCCATCTCATTGCTTGCTCTCTGAGTTGTATGGTATTCTGTAACTGCTTCCTATCTGTAGTAGACATTCTCTTGATTAAAAAAAATATATTCTGTACATTTTCCACTATTCTCTTCCACACATATATAGAGAGAAACCAGATACTGATCCTTGCACCATGTTCTTGCATTTTCTTCACCTGCAAAACTAGCAAAGTAAACATCAAAATCTTGATATAAAGCTTGATAATGAGCTTTATCAAATAACTCTGTATATACCTACTCTGTTAAGGATGTGTTCTGAAAGCACTATATGTTCTGCACACCATGATACATCATTCTCGCTGTAATCTGTGCTATTATTTTAACTTGACTTGTTACGTTGATTATGTCCTTTCAATGTTTTACTGTGTTTTTTGTATGATTATGGTTTTTATGTTCTGAAATTTCTGTTAACTGCCTTGATTGGTTTCACAAAGGTCAATCAATCAATCGTTTCATGCTGTTTTAAATAGACTTTTATACTGGTTTATATATTTGGCTAATACTATATTCTGTTGGTTCGATTATGATTATTAATGTGCTATTTTGCAATTCCAGTGCTAATGCTGACACTGGAATTGTATTTCTTGAGAGGTGAATGCCAATAACTTTGAAGCAAGAAAGAATTACAGTTCCAAGCTTGATGTCACTATGACGTTCTGGGTGTAAATTGTGTCCAGCTGTTGGGATAATATTAGATCATCTGACATTAGAAATAATTCTACAGACATGACTGGAAACTTGCACGTGTATTTTTTTAGGTGTCTTTACACTTTGTCACTCACTCAACACACGCAGATGCATAAACTGCTCACAAACCTTACTCACATACCACGCTCTCAAATACAGAATTCACACATGCATTCTTGACAGAACACTAAGTATGCTATTACTACATCCTCTGGCTGAATCCTCTCAGCAGCACACAACCCTATCGGCCCCTAGTTCTGTGTACTGATGGTTTAAAAAAAAATTTAGCATTCAGAATATTCATAGTCATTCCATCACGCCTGAGCAATTGAACAAATAGCTAGGGAAAACTGATGGTGATGATGATGCGTTCTTATGCCACTTCTTTGTGGCCTTCTACTGGCTTACATTCATTAAAAACAAGATACAAATAAATTAATAAAATAATGTAATGTTTGTAATAAAACAGCAGCTGAAGCCAAGACTCTCACAGCAGCCTGAGTTTAATTCAGGTTTTGTTTTGTTTTCTTTGTCAAGTTTACCTGACGCTGGGTGGTAATGGCAATACCGTTTTTTCCTACAAATCTGCACGTTCTATAGATTTCATTAATACCTCGTCCGTTTCTGCAACCACATTGCATAACTTCTAATGAGCTACAGCCATGGTAAATTCCCTAACAGATTTTCCAGACCTAGTTTTGATGCTGCAAATATATCAGATATAGATTATAGAACAGATTGAAAAGAGGAAATACCACACAATCCTTGGCATGACAACTCAGAAGTAAGTTGCACTGAGTTCAGTACCTGGGAGTATATTCTGTTTAGAAGTTAGTGGGCTATCTTATTTGGCAGGAACGCCCTATTGGTCTTCTGCTTTCTTGGTCAATTAAAAGAATGATGATTGACTACCCATTTAAATCTGCACTGAATTTATAGAAATAAACACTGTGCCTTGTAAACCGCATGGCAAATAAGAGCTATGGTATTAAATCTACGTAAATAGCTAGCAGACTAGATCAGTAACTAAGAAAACAACCCTTTTTAGCATAAATATTCTCTGTTCTATGAAAGGAAATAAAATTTTAAAATCAACATTTTTTCCTATGGGCGTTCGTTTCGCAGCCACCCTGAGAATGTTTCTTTGAAGGGATGGGATATAAATATCTTAAATAAAAAATGTAGTTTCCCCTCATCCATCAGTTCTCATTCTGTCAGGGTTGCATCCTCTTTTCTTGGCCCGATTGTCCATTTAGGGTAGGACTAAAGGTGAGGCACAATGGACCTCCTACCCTCAATAGAAGGACCTTCTGCCCTTTTGACTTCCAGCTCTTAACTCACCTCTGTGACTGCAAGTTGTGAAAGAGGAGGTTTTGTTTTGTTTTGTCTTGTCTAAAAGGTTAGTCATGTACCTCTTCTTTTTTGGAAAGAAAAATCAATTTCTCTCTCATCCCATTTATACTGCGGTTGTATTCTTCTTTTTAAATGATTAAAAGCAAGTCAAAATTGTTTTATAGCAACTATTTAATGGCAAAATTTATGAGAAAATAAGAAAAACAATATTGCCTTGCAAGTTAATTTATGATTATGTATGTTTAAGCTGAGATAGCTGAATTTGAAGACCACAAGTTTAAATATGAATTACTTCAGTTAAAACATGTTCACAAATCCAAGGCATTTGTCTTTATTTAACCTTTTCACAGTCCCTGCCTTTCTTTAAAGTACACTTAGTCCCATTTCTTCTGTTACTCAAGAAGGTATTTAATACATGACAGTATCATTTGCATTATACAAGAAGATTAACTTTACAAGCTGTGCTATTAATCTGAGGTGCTCTACATATTGACCTATGAAAGAGCTTAATTGTTAGCTTAATTAAGTTAATTAATTGTCACACTCTGATGAACTTAGTATTGAGAAGAAATTAAAGGCAAATAGAAATTGGTTAGAAATCATACTTTATGCAATTTTATAATGCATTCTTTTTAGATGATGCAAGCATCTATTGTATAACAACTAGAGTATAGTCAATTAAGAATGTGAAAAGCTAAGAATTTTGGATTATTCATTCAGTTTCACAATTTGTCAAACTTCACAGTATTAAATCAAAATATGTCTTGAAAATGTTCATTCTGGAATTGAAACTTACAAGTTGAAGTAGCTCATGTCTGGTCTAATAGTGGGAAAACTTAGTATAAAGATCCAGCCATCCTAGTTTTCTTTAGCGTCCCACAAAAATTTCAGTCCGCCTTTCAGTACACCATCAATGAGTTGACTGATACTTTTTAAAACCTGGAGATAGGTGGGCTCCACATTGCCACATTCCATTCTGGAAGCACATCCAAAGAACACTAAGCTTAGTAGCATTCATATGTCGAGCTGGTTCCCAATGCAAAAATCATAGCTGCTGCTTGTGAGTCTGTTATTGTCTTACAAAAACAAACCACCTGGAGACATGACAAAGGTTTATAAAATTATACATGGGGAGGACAAAGTGGATAGAGAGATGTTTTTCACTTCTCAAATGCTCAAGCTCACAGCTATGCAGTGAAACTGATTTTAGGAGATTCAGGTCAAACAAAAAACATTGCTTTTTCACACACAGTTTATTAATTTATAGAATTTGCTCCCACAAGAAGTGATGGCCTCTAGGGTAGAAAACTTTGATAGTGGATTGGATGATTCATAGGTATATCCTGCAATGACCCTCCCCTCTGTGATACATCAGGAACCGACAATGATTTGCTTTCAACATTGATTAAAATGTATTTGTTTACCTAGTTTTGTTTACCAACTAATCTAAATATTGTTCTGTTATTATAATTATGTAACGACCTGGTTCACACGACACAGCCAGGTCATCATGGGTCTTCATTCAGCTTCTGTTTTCAATATGCAAACCAATATGCAATTGGGCATTATGTTGGGTCGTGCGAACCCAGCTATCATGGGTTATTCAAGGATTAAATAACCCTTACATAACCCTACTACTAATTGAGGGTTGTGCTAGGCCTTGAATAACCCAGGTTCACATGACGCAGCACAACACCCAATCGCCCAGATTGGGGGTTGCATATTGAAAATGGCAGCTACACACACCCAGCACGTGCCATACCTCATCATGGGTTAAATAACCCATGACAAACTAGCCGTATTTTGCAAACCAGCCCTTTGTTTTATAATTTGCAGTAAACTGTTTTGAGGTTTGTTAAATGGGAAGTGGTATATAAATATTCTAAATTAATTAAATAAATAAATAAATAAATAAAGTCTATAATAATGATGCCAATATTGAACCTCCAAATTCAGAGACAGTATGCCCCTAGGAACAGTTGCTGGGAAGCAATGACAAGAGAGAGCTTCTGCTTGTGGGCTTCTTGGTAGCATTTGGTTGGGTACTATGAGAAGCAGGATGATGTAGTAGGTGAATTGTTTGTCTCATCCAGCAGAACTCTTCCTATATTCTTATGAGAATGATCTCACTGTCATTGGCAAACATGAGCAACCAGTTTGGAATAGAATGGGCTTGATCCCACACTTCATTTTATTCTTTACCACTTACCTCAGTTGGGTTGCAATTTGGTCTGGTAACAGTTGAACAAGCACCCATTTTGACACATTGCCTCTCTCTTGGTCTCAGTTTCCTATTTCTAATATGTGAATATTAGTTACTTGACTTGCAGTTATCCAAACAAATCCTAAAATTACATTGGTTTTCAGAAAATTTTATTATTATTTATTATTATTATTTATTACATTTATATACCACCCATAGCCAAAGCTCTCTGGGCAGTTTACAATGAGGCATAGCATGTTGGTATATTACTTTTCTACTTCCTTTATGCTTTCTGAACTATTAGTATCAATTAGATGGTCTTTATTTTTTACTCTCTTATATAAATGACACCAAAAATATATTTTAGAATTTCATTAAGATTTGCTTACATTGGCTTTTCTTGAGCTTTTAACACATTTTAACTTGAGCTTCATTACTTTCCTTGGTAAAGTAATACTTGCTTGATTAATTTGTAAACTATGTCTGTGCATATTTATCGTAATATATTTCTCCTCGGAAACGTTTAGACACCCTGCTAGAGGCGTAATTCTAGATACTGAAAGCAAAAATGTGATTTCATGGGTGGACTTGCATAGTTATCAGCATTTGGCATAACTTGCTTGGCTAGTTTATTCTTTCTATGCATTTCTAATTAAACACTTTTTTAAAAAAAAACTGACAAAATGACTGTACCGATGACTACAGGAAGATGTTGCACAGCTTGAAATAAGTTTCACCAAATATTCTAGGATGAGAACTCAAAAAAAGCTCTGTTAGATCAACCGGAAGTATTCCAATATTCTAGTCAATATTCTGTTCCCACAGTAGTCAACCAGATGACTATGGAGAGTTCACAAGCATGGGCACAATTGTACCCTCCTGCCCATGTCCCCCAGCAACTGTTAATTAGAGGCAGAATGCTGGTGGTAACATATAGAGATCATAACTAGCAGCCATTGATAACATCCTCCACCATCTTTTAAGGTATTTTAAGAACACTGGGAAATTGAGTCTGTCAATTCCTGGGAATGGTGATGGGGAAGTATATTAGTCTGTCACCTCAACCCCATATTTTAGCTGTTGGTGGGTGCTGTTAGGCCCTATGGTATTGCTGTTTAGAGTTTGATGTCTCCAGCCAATTTACAGGAATATGATGGAAAGAATTAAGTTCATAGTTTGTCCAATACAGTGTAGATCAGATTCGTGCTTCTGCATCTTGCCAGCAAAAGTAATAATTGATATGCATAATTGCTCTTTATAAACAATACTCTTCACATTTTTGCTTTTCTTTTTTGTACTTGGACATTGTTCTCAGGTACAAAAAGTAAAATGGAATTCCCACTAAAGTTGAAATGGATCAAAAGACCATTTAATTGGATCCCCTTAACAAGACAGGACCATTCAACTTCTGGAGATCGATTTATGCAATCCTGGCCATTGTGCCATAAACAGAGCATGCAAGTGCTCCAAAAACAACCATGCACAGTAAATAAATTGGTATGGCACAAGCAAGTGAGCCAAACAAAGGAAGTCCAAGAAAGATGTCACTAATCAGTCTGGCCTGGGAGAATATTCCAGATGTGATTATCAGTCAGAAACTGACCATGAGCAAAATATACCTTTTGAGGTTTCCAAAAAGAAGGCAGAGGGAAAGAGGTGAAAGGCTGAGTGCAACCCTATGCCATTAAAAAAGTCTATAGTTAGAAGGTCACTGAGTCCCAAAGAAATGTAGGGATCTGAAAACCAAATGCAGGTTTGAAAAAATCCTTCTGTGGACCACAACTGCAGAAAAATGAAGTAAAATCATAAGAAATTCCTCATAAGTGTAGTGAACTCATGTTAATCTGGTGAGATCCTTTGTCACTGTACATAGTAATACTAGGAGCTGCCACATACCAGATCAGACTACTTGTCCATCTACTGCAGTATCATCTATTCTTATCAGCAGTGGCTTTCCAGGGTCTCGGGCAGAGTTCTTCCACATCACCTGCTCCCTGCTCCCTTTACCTTGAGTTTCCAGGGATTGAACTTGAAGCATTATGCATGAAAAGCAAGTGCTCTATCACTGAGCTGTGGTCCTACCGTAACTGTTCAAAGAGCACCATTCCAGAACCTTTTGACCCTTGATATTTCATAATAAATAATTTTGTTAAGAGACTGTGTCTAGACATTTGTTCTGGTACATAGAGTCTTCTCTAATTTCGTATCTTTCCTCTCTGTAATGCGTTGTGCCTTATGTCACTGGTGTTCAGCATGTGCATTATATAACTCTATCCCTGCTCTCTCACTCTCTCTTTTAGTTCCATTGTGTTAAAATATTTATCATTCCAGTATTATAAAATTATTGCCATTTTGTTGCTCAATGACCTTTGGTACCCTCCAATTAAAAATTGTCAAATGCTTCATGCCCTCTGCTATTCCAACAATGGCATAGGTAACAATTATTCATCATCCTGTAATGAATCATTTTTATCAGAGACTTGTGTCTCTTCCCTATATATAGAATAAATATTTATGTTTTCTCATTTTTCTGAAGTAGAAGATACAGACAAAATAGGTTTGAAGTGTCAGCTATAATTCATTGCTCACAAAGAGCGGCCTTATTCTTGATACTGCATGGAAAGGGGGGGGGGGAACTATCTAAATCATTTCGGTGGCAAGCTTATAACCAAGATAGCATCAGCATTTTCCTCCTTGAAAATATATCTGCCATAAATTAAACGAAATCTTCAGTATTAAAATGTCTGTGACAAGTTTAACCCTATTGTTGCTGTATATGTGTTTTAGTAGCAAGGTATTTCTGTATTACTTTAAAAGAAAGGACAAATGAAAGTTAAAAATGGCTTTGTAGTGGGATTTCCAGTCACTCTTATTAAAACAATACATCAAATCCAGCTAGAATTTGAATTTACAGAATAAAACAAAATACATGAAGCTTGAATTCCTTTTCTTAACTATGTTGAAAGTGTAATGTCCTTCTGATTCCATACCACCTCCCTTATACTTTAGCTTACCTTTTGTATATTGTACTATTTTAAAATGAAATATGTTGATGCTCAAAATTGTGGGCTGTGATTGCAATTAAGCTCTAAAACTGGTTCACTTATTCCTCTGAGTAGCATCACAGGCTGTCATCAGCATTATTGTTCTATTTCACCTAACTGGAGGATGTTTTCCATGGGGGTGAGGGGGTGCGATCTGATTTTATGCATTTATAGATTGTATTTATAGATTTTATTCTGTTTTCCTTAAATTTAGTGGCTTGTATCCAAAGAGCTTAGTTACATGTGCCCCAAGTTCAGATGCTGCCCCACTAGAATTTGTTGGTACATTAAAGTCGTGGTTATTAATCCACAGTCACTCTGGATTACACTAGTCACTGGTTGTGACAAAACTGCAGCAGTTGGGTTGCCCTTTTAAGGTTCATGTTTTTTTACCTCCATCATCCTCTCTTTTCATAAGATGTTGATGGTTTGTTTACAGAAAAAAGTCCCTCAACGCCAGCATTCCCCAGGCAACATGGGTGGGGAATAGTAGGACTTTTTTCTGTCGAAACATGCATAGGATTGTAGCCTAAATCAACATTATTGGCCTGCTTATTATTTGTGTTTGCCTAAGAAAGCAGAACTATAATAATTGGGTTCTAAAATATTAGGCAGTATTTTACTTGGCAAAAATATCTGCTTGAGAAATCAGTAAGAAGAAAATGTGGGGGGGATACCATGTACTTTCTTTAGGTCCTGTTATCCCAATGTATCTGTTTTTTTTAGTAACGAACGTCAGTTTGAAATAATTGTGTATCTACAAGTACAGTATGCTTTGCAAGCAAACCCCCCAGTGAGCCAAATGCAATGACACCAGGCCTTCCATAGCTTGGAAAATGAAGTTCTGTGTCAAGAATAACTAATAATGTGGTAGTTTCTGTTTTCAGATTGCATTAGCATTTCAGTAATGATAAGAATACTATTAATGTGATGCAGAAAAATTAATTATTATGATAAGGCAATGAAACTTATTTAATAGAGCATAATCATAGCTGAAATTTTCAACACACATTTTTTATTTCTCGTCAGGATAAAAGACGATTGTGTCAGTATGTGCTTAAACGTGAATAAATACATCTTAAGGCAATATAAGAGTGAAAGTGTTGTGAAACGCCCTTCCTTGCTGAGCACAAATGTTGCACCCATTTGAACATCCAGCCATGTAACATATTAGCTTTTGTTTGGATGAATAGGTGTTAAAACTTTTGTTTTCAATAGTTCCATTTTCTTTTTGTATGCAAATTTTTGAATTTGAGTCACAATACTTGACTACATTAATTAAAGTAATCCTAATAATAAAACCTGTGAGCAGTAATTGCTCTATTGAGTTTGAATATCTCTACAGCTCACCACAGTCTCCTTTCACTACCATTACTAGTGGTTTGTGTGGTGTAACAGTTATGATATCACTGGATCATTTAACAATACAGTCAGTGGGTGAGTTCATATGTCATGCTAAGCCACCCTGAGAATAAACAACAGTGCATGGGTGGCTTGTTTGTTACTCCCAATAGACAATAGCCCACTTGGCACCTTACCATAACAACAGCTGGGATTTTTAGCTTGGAAAAAGGAGGCGAAGGGGAGACATGATAGAGGTATACAAAATTATGCATGGTGTGGAGAATGTGGATAGGGAGACACTTTTCTCCTTCTCCCATAATACTAGAATCTAGGGTCATCCCATGAAGCTGACTGGCATGAGATTCAGGACAATAAAAGGAAATACTTCTTCACACTGCGCATATATGGAATTCACTACCACAAGCTGCAGTGATGGCCCCCAATTTGGATGGCTTTAAAAGGGAGTTGGATAAATTCCTGGAGGAGAAGGCTATCAATGGCTACTAGCCCTGATGGCTATGTGCTACCTCCAGTATCCAAGGCAGTAGGCCTATGTACACCAGTTGCTGGGGAACATGGATGGGAGGGTGCTCTTGCACCGTGTCCTGCTTTGTTGGCCCCTGGCTGACAGCTGGTTGGCCACTGTGTGAACAGAGTGCTGGACTAGATGGACCCTGGGTCTGATCCAGCATGGCACTTCATGTGTTCTTTCCTTGTTTTTTCTCCTTCAATCCCTCTCAGTCCTCCCGCCTGCTGCCGGCACATATACTCTTCGTTAACCCTCTTTCTGCAATTTGCCCACTGGAATTGCTAGCTCATGAAGGACACACACACACACGTTACATTGCCAAAGCAGTTTGTGTTTATACACCATTATGAATGCAAGAATGTGTTCCAAAACCTTTTAAAAAAAAATCATGCCTGCCTCTCTGGTAGTGTGTCCAGCGTAGCCATACTGCCTCTTGACAATGTCCTTCCCAGGCAAAGCCCCCCCCCCATCCCCACATAAGATCCTAAAAGAAATAATTTTCTGAGGTCTTATGAACATAGGAACATGTTAGCATTTTTTAAAATGATCACCTCTTGTCCATGTCCTTATCTATTTCATTCTTTCCTTATTTTTTTAAAAAAGGCTCCTTCACATTCTACTGAAATAACAACACCTGCCCCTAAAGCTCCTTCTTTCTTGCAGCGATTTTCAGCTTCCCTGTCACTTCCCTCCACTGATCTCTGTCAAATATACATATGAGCGGGATCACTAAACGTATGCAGATTTCAAGGCAGTCGGGGGCTTTGTAAAGGTACACAAATTTCAAGGCAGATAGGTGAAACAGCTCAGTAAACACATGGAAATTTCAAGGCAGGCAAGTGAGCCAGATCACTAAAAATGCGCACATTTTAGGGTACAGCAGTAAGATGTTACGAAACATTGTGCAGATTTCAAGGCATAGTAGTAAAACTGAGTGGGGAATTATGCAAAATCCAAGTGGTGGACTTTCAAAACCTGCACACGTGCACAGGACCGAAAATAAAATAAAAATTACGGCCATGTTTGGGACACTCTTCGGTGTCCTTTTTGAAAATTTCTGTAGGGGTGGAGGGCACTGAGAAGGGATGAGGGAGAATGGCAGCAGCAGGCAAGATTGCAAGGCGTGGTAGGGTTTTGTTATACTCTTGCCAGGTGGCTCTCTAGCCATTCTCCATGTTAAATTGTCCCGCAGGGTTCAGGCATCACAACAAACCAGCCTTAGAACAAGCCACCCTAATCAGCCTTACTACAAGCCATAGGTTCTGAGTGTAGCTTAGAAAAAGCACTCTGGGTTCAGACATCATGCTAAGCCACCATGCAACCATCCACTATAACAACCCACCATGGCTTAGCATGACATGTAAACCAGGCCATCATATGAATGGGGATGTATTCCATAAATGGCATGGTGAACACATATTTTAATTAATGTTTCAAATTTTGGGGTAGGGGAACCCAAGTACATATTAAATTCAGTAAGTTGGAAATTTATTCTTTGAGGAGCACAATTTAACAATAGAATGACCTTTGGGACGGAGGATTGAAAGCCAATTCAAATGGCCATTTTCTGATGTGGTACAGTTTTCTCATTTAACTGGGATTTTAAGTGGGTAGTTGCTTCTTTGAAAGTATCACATTTAAATATTGCATCATCACATGTAAAGCTGATATTGCAGAGAATATGCACCAGCTTTTTATATGTGTCGGCTTTACATGTCTGCAATTCTAGCACAGAACCACTTTAGAACAAGAAAAACTTCCATTTTAAACATCTGGCGATACAGTAAAATTAGAGGGCGGTATCATGTTACAAATATTATTTTAATTGTCCCTGAGATCTCTATATCAACTTTGTTCCATAGAAAAGAAATCAGAATAATACTGCTAATAGTGAAAGCTTATAATCGTACACAATACAATGCATTAACAGATCTCATACAAAATAATTTAGGCTCTTGAAATTGCCTAAACTTCAAATATTGGGCCTGTTCAGATGACACGCTAAACCATATTGCTTAGCTCAAAATACTTAACCACCATGGCTTAGCATGTCATCTGAATAGGATCCCTTTAATCGTAAACTGCTGATGTCTGTCATGGCACCATCTTCTCATTGTAAGAGAAGTAAAAATCTACTAATATCTATAAAAGGGAGGATAATTATCTGTTTAAAACCTAAATATACTGTGAGACAAGTTGCTACTACTCTTATTAATCAAATGTTTGTATTACTATTTTGTTAGTATACAGTTTAGTAACAACCATTATCTTTCTTTGTTTCGTATTTTATTGCAGTCCACTGTAGCAGTTGAAGCTACACTGTTTGCTTCCTTATAATACTGAATGAGTTGTAAATGTATATGTGAAACACAAAACCTGCCAGCATTTAAGCTAGCCAATAAACATCTCTAGTATAGTACAGTGTATTAAGAAATAAGGCAGAATAACATCTTTCTTATCTGAAGTCCATCTTTCAACTTTATTTCATTGTTATAAAGTGCTTTCCTTTGATTTCCTTTGATTTCATAAAGTGCTTTCCTCCTCTTTCAGCATGTTTATATACAAAGTGAAAGGAACAAATAAAAGAGTAAGACCAAGTAGAAATAAATGCATGAAAGGATTAGGCTGCACTGTGAATAAATGGTTTGGAATATAATGCTAATATGTCAGGCAACCACAAGACAGAATCTTAAAGGTCCAGACTGAGGTAGCAAGAATATTAACTGGGATAGGCCACACGAGAACTATTACCTCTATTTTTTGTAATTCTTAGTTTATGATTGCTTCTTATACACAGAAACAAAACTTATCCATTACAACTTTGCAAAAATACGTGAATATACTAAATATAAACTATAGAAATAAATTATATTCCAGTCCTTATAGTTCAAATTTATTCAAAATGTACATCCCCAATATTCCATTTTCACTATCTTCCAAATTCAGTGGGTTGTTACTTCGACTTCATGTCAACTTCACTTGCTTCCAGTTAGTTTCTAGGTCCAGTTCAAAGTGCTGGCCCTAATGGCATGAGCCAAGATATCACAAGACCGTCTTTTTTCATATAAACCTACCCATCCTCTTAAGTCATTTTCTGAGGCTTTTCTCTGTATCCTTCCAGCATCTAATGAGCAGTGGGGTGAGTACATGAAACAGGACCTCTTCCATAGTGGTGTCTAAACTGTAGAAATTCCTTCCTTCGTGCAGCAGGTTAAAATTGTGTTATTTCAGAGAACATTTATGTGTTCATTATGTTTTGTTATAGGTTTTAATTATATTATTTTATTTGTACAACCCACCTTGTATGTATTATATGGGTAGAAAAGTAGAATACAAAGATTTAAAATAAGCCATAACATACTGTATGACAACATGAGTTACAAGTTTAAGTGCATTTTAAATTTCCAGTGAAACTAGTATACTCGTTGGATTTATTTTCTATGGGGCTCACATACTTGAAATAATTGATATTACATTGTGACAATTGTTGTGAAAAATAAGTAAACATTCTTAGTGCAAAAATTATAATGTGCTCCTTCTCTCATGGAAATACATAACTGTAATTACTGGGAACCTGTACTCAGTTCTGGATCCTTATTTAGACTTCGTACAATTAAATCACCTCAGACTGCACACACAACCACCAAATCATTTAATTAAATCACTTCAGACTGCACACACAACCACCAAATAATTTGATCCTGTTAGGTGTCTAGCATGTGCTTGCATGTGTTTTCTCATAACTGTACAAAAGCATCAGTAAATAACTATGTTCATCGTATTGGCTGCAGGCCAGAGAACATTAAGTGTAGCCAGGTCTCAGTGGCTACTATGGAAAGCCAAGAACTGCATGCACAAGCCATTGAATTACTAACAGTAGGTAAGAACTAGCTGTACTTGGCAGTGCTCACTTGCTGGATCACAGCCAATGTCTGGACTAGAGTAGTGTCTGCTCTTTGGCTCTGACACTTCAGCAGGAGGCTTGTCTTCCAGGTTAAATCAAAGATAGTGCTTGGGTGGATTTTTCTGACCGTTAATAATTGGGAGGTATATAATGCTTGTAATTTTTCAAAGCTATGGTATTTGTGCAAGTGAATATCTCCTGCAAAGTATAATCATTTCAAGCATTCTTATGCATATATAAACTGCAATCAAAATACCCCATAATACACACAGGGAATTGTTTCTCCCATACTTCCACAGGTACAGGAGAACCTTGCATCCAATACAGTAGATTCAGTGGCTTTTCCATAAAAATATTTACTCTGAAGGAAGCTTTCTAGCATACCCCGATGAGTAAGAACTGGAACATATATGGTAGATTCTTATATGGGGAAGGCACCCAGAATCCCAGGAAGCTCTATTTCTCTCTAGAGATGGCCCTGTGCCTGTATCTTCTTTTTAATGCCCATTTTTCCTCTATCTCAGCTAGACATATTTTGTGCTTATGATTATACCTATTTTGTAGTGTTAGGTTGTTGAACTTGCACTGGAGCTAGGCATTCTTAGTTTGTACTGGAAACCAGATTTGATGTCAAATTGCTGGAAAACTTCAATTTTGGAGAGTTCTCTGGACAGTGGACAGATAGGGCAGAATCTAACAGGGCACCTACTCCCAATGATTCTCTTATTCCCCACCAATTCCATTGCACAAACGGCCACCACCCCTTGTAGAATGGTGCATTGGTGCTTCCAGGGCAACCTGAAATGAGTGGAAGCGCTAGTTTTTGGAAAGAGGTAGGTTGGCAAAGCTTGCCAGAAATGAACATTTCCACTCATTTCAGGGCTTCCAGTAGGAAGCGCTAAATCGTTGCATAAGCAGTGTGTCCTGCTTGTGCAACAGAATCGGTACAGTGAAGTTATAGGCACCCCATCAGATTCTGCCCATAGTTTTTGTCTCACATTTTTCTGCCAGTCCCAATAATGTGAGGTTTTCTCGAATGCCTCAACATTGAGGTGGAGGTGCGGGTGGGGGCGGTCAGGAGAGAGTATGCAAAGTATGCAATTAATTGATTAAAATGCAATGTAGGTTACTTTTGCCCATTATGTTAAATAGTAAGTTACAAACTATTTAAATCGCATTGTTGGAAAAGACCTTTTAAAACAGCGACTGTTTGTCAAAACATGGGACAAGAGCAACCTACAAAAATCCTACACAGATGGAAATTTTGTTCTGAATGTAAGACTGAAACAAAACTCAGGCTTTCATATTACTGCATTTGGAAAATTTGCCAACAGATTGAGCCCGGTTCCTGTTCTGACATACTTCTGACTATAGTGATAAGGTTGAAATTTAGTGAACCCTAACAAGCTATGTCACAGATGAAGTGTCAGACAGGATCCCCTGAAGGGGTTTTGTCTGGAGGCTAGAAAAGAGATGGAAAACACCAAAGGTTGTTTTTGTTGGTGTTCTTTGTGGCATATAGTACATGCAGCATTTATCCTACATGGTTTTAACTGAGCCAGTTAACATGAAGCACACCTAGTTTGCACCATATATAACAAAGCTTCATTTCTATTGAAGTTTTTGACTGCATCATACCCAGAAGAATAAAGACCAAGTGAATTGCTCATGTCATTTTAAAATGGAATGACAGCCATTATTTGTGAATCTGAAAGTGACGTTAATGCATATTTATTAGACAGGAGAAATATTTTCTCTGTAACAGAGGTGCTATCCCTGCCCTTTTCCTTCTCATTCAGCAGTCACAACTTCCTATCTTGTTCATTTATCGGTTGACATAAAAACAATACCTTTGATATTGTGGAGACCAGTTTTAGAAATAGAATGCTCACAAGAGATCGGTTCTTCTTGTGATCACTATTTGTTTGGTAGACATACATGCTTTTATTCTTCTGGGACTTAACAGCATTTCGTTTCTGTATTCTACTGAAACATAAGGAGTAGGAAAGAATGGGGGGAAGAGAACCCCTCTCTAGTTTATATATAAAGGATGATCTAGAACAGGGGTTAGGAACCTGTGGCCTTCCAGATACTGGACTACAGTTTTCATCAGGAATAACTTGGCAGAGGGTTATGGGTTTTAAATGTATACTGTTTATACTTTATACTGTTGTGATGCTCTTTAATCTGTTTTCTGCCCTGTTGGACTTTATTTTAAAATACATTTCTGAATATTTTGATTTTTTGTTTGTTTGTTAATAAAGGAATATATTTGAGTCTAGGTATTGTAGTCTGAGTAGTGGTGTAGTATTCCATCTCTTATGATTAGTTCATGTGCTTTCAGATTCATGGATTTGCTAAGTTGCTCTAAATTTATTGTACAGCTTTAACCTTTATCTCATTAAATAGGATTTTTTCCTAGTACCAAAAAAAACCCCTTTCATTTCTTTTTACAGTAAATTTAATGAAGCATTTCCTGTAAGTTCATTTCGGTATTTATCATTGCCCACCAAAGTGGGAATTCAGTGTAGAATCATAAATTAATTGCCCTTTCTACTAAATGAAATGAGAATTCCAAATATGCAGCATCAGGAAATTTAATTGTGTTCCTCAATTGCTTATCCAATGCATTGGAAAACCAAATCAAGAAAGACAGAAGAAGGCGGCCAAAGGTTGCTAAATGTAGCACATAACACAGATTTTGAACTTTACTTAATGATCTGAGTGTTTATTGCTATGAAATAAATGCACCATTTCAAGAATTATGGTGGAATTGTAAAACATTAAAATTCTAATTAATTTTGGTCAGAAGCATGCATTGTGCATATTTTACCTAAAATGTTTCACCCCTCCCCCTCCCAGTATGACCAACATTTTCAGTAATTGAAATGAATTTATCCTTGCTATATAATGCTGGTATCTTTTATATATCCTTGAAATGAAAGTTTCGGTGTGGTGATGATGATAGAATGCTTTTTTTAACGTATTGAAGGTACATAAAATCTCTGGCTGCATCTGAGAAAACACATATGCATCCAAAATTTAAATAGGATTGTGATACAGAGTGGTTGAAGTCTAGCATTCCAGGACAGTTATACATTTGGGCATTCCTTATACTTGGGTATTCCTAAACTTGAAAAAAATTCTCTCCCCTTGAAGATTAGAGCACAGTCTAATCAAAGCAATCTGCTAGCCCAGCACCAGTACCCAGTACTCTTGGGCAGTTGCCAAGGCCCCAGTTCCCAGACAGGGACCATTGGCATAATGTCTGGGTATGCAAGCTATTATTTTAATTCCTCACAATCCCAATGGCGAGCTAAGCCATTGTGGTTAAGCATTTTGAGCTAAATGTTATGGCGTTGCGTGCTGTGTGAACCATGACTTAGCGTGTCGTGTGAACCATTCCTAACCACGGGGGCTACTTAACCACAGTTTAAATACGCCCACTAACCATTTGCTACAAAAGAGTTAGCAGCCTAACCATGGCTTAGCGTGTCATCTAAACAGGGTCATAGTGTTGTTCCAGGGCATTAGAGGAAACTCACATGGCTGCTCACTGCTCTCACCAGAGGGCACTTACCAAACCTGGAGCCAGCACTGGCATTCTGATTGAAGTCTTGAGGAGGACATTCTTAGTTCAACTCCGTATTCTGAGGTGATGGGCAGTGTCTATCTTAGGTTCCCAACTTTAAGCAAAGGAGGAGAGCCAATTCTTTTTTTCTCCTTAGAAAGTGGTAGTGGTGGCAGCAGGACTCTTTCTCTTTCCTCCACCCATGTCCAAGATGGGGGAGGTGAATATAGAATGAATGAATCAGAGAATCAGCCACCAGAGGAGGGAATTATCCTATAGTGACTGAAGCAGCTGCAGCAGAGCAGGAAGCACCACAGAGAAATGATTTCTTCTCTTCACCACCTGCCAAGGCAAAGAGTAGAGGCCCACACTCATTTACTGCTACATGGAGGATTTCAAAGCAGGGCTAGTAGGCCCCACCTCATTCAAGTTGGTATCTTCCTTCGTCCTCACAGACCTGTAATGTCTCACCATCCATCCCATTTTCCTTTAGTTGGTGGACAAAAGATGGCTAGAAAGCTCAAGAAAGCTCAAGTCCTCATTCTGATATGACATATACAGCAGATCCGATAGATACCCGTCTAGCAGTTGTGTAAGTTGCCTTCCTGAAGAAAGAATTAGGTCACAGTCCCAGAGCTCCCAGTTGACCAAATTACTGATCACAAGACACCTTTTTTATTTTATTGGTTATTACAAGATTTTATATCAAGGGTGGAGAGCAGGATTGGCCCTGGGAGCCAAATTGCCCTCTGGGGTGAATCCAGGGAGCTAGATTACATCAGGGAGCAGCACCTCCCCTATGTCCCATGGCAAGCAGAAACCATCACATGGCAGGCAAAATAATCTAGCGCATTTTGCCTTTCTCCGTGCAAAGAAAGGCACTAAGCTAAAACTTGGAAAAGCCACTCTTCCTGGTGCCAGCCAAGTTGCACCATGGCTTTGCCCACCGCTTGTCATCCAGGCCCAACCTCCTGACACCCGTGGGCTAGAGATTCCCCACCCCTGTTTTAGAACAAGCATAAACAGAACAAGGACTCCCAAGTATTTTTTCAAAAGTCTAAAAAGGCCTGGGCAAATAAAAAAATGATTTCTCTTGCTGCTGAAAAAGTGATCCAGTAGTTTTTGTTAATTTCTTTTCCTAAATCATGATGATCTAGGCTGCACAAGTCCCACAATCAGATCCTGATCTGCAAATCATGCTCATAGCCATAGTCATACAAGTCCAGCATATTCAGATAATAAAAACAATATAAAAGCCCGGTGTGGGCAACGTCAAGCTACCCCTCATCCTCACACCCTTGCTATTATCTCCAATCTGAGATAACAGTGGGAGATGCTGTGCAGGCAGATTTAGCCCATGCTGACCAGCTTCTAGGGAGGCACCAGAAGTTGCTGGAATTCATGGATTCCACCGGTGCTGGAAGGCGTTGTTGTTCCTGCCGCCAGCCAAGTTGCTTTCTGTCTGCTGGAAGGAGGCATACGACTCCTGCCTCCTTCCAGCATGGAGGAAAAAAGAGAGAAGTGGAGGAGGGGATGATGTCAGGGGATGGGACCACATCCCCCTGACATCATCCAGCCCACTGGGGTGCTGCTGGGGGCAATCTAACCCCCCACCACCAGAAAACTGTTCTATATCCCTGCTCTACATCCTTATACAAATTCCTTTTTTCCTGCTGTTGCTAACAACAGTGTAAGAACAATCTGTATCAGGATTGTTTTTGCTTGCATGCAAACGCATGTCTTTGTATATGTGTGTACATGCATATGCATGCATACACACACAACCCGTGTTTACAACACATGTGACCTTCGGGCCTGAAAAATTTGTGTATCCCTGAATTAGACCTCCCAGATGCAAGCAGATCTGGTTGTCCTTCTTCCTTGTTATTTTGACAGGTTAAGGATCAGCCAAATTTAAACTGTGTATTGGTGTATTTCCCCCCCCCCCCCCATCTGTAAGATTGCACAGGAGCATTTCCTGATGGACTGTGCCCATAGTCTCTGTCTGTAAACCATGGAAATATATAGTGACGTATTGCTGAATGTTATTTAATATCGCTACTGTTCAAGCAATGAAAGCCATTACTGTGATTTCACTATGGTGTGAAGTATTAAATAGAAATTAATAGAATGTTAGACTAAGATCTGGGGAGACACAGGCTCAAAAACCCAGCCAGTAGCCATCTCTCAGACTAACCTAGCAGGATGGTTGTATCTTTGGAAGAAGGGCAAGATAAAATGTGTTGTTGTTTTTAAAAGAACATAATCTCTGTGTATGCAAGACAATTTTGTAAGGATGCATAAAATGTTGAAAGAATTCATTTGGCAGTAAAAGAAGGATTTTGGTGTCAGTAAAAATTAGCATAACAACACTTAACGTTATTTTCTATTTAATGCCTGTTTCATGGGTCCACAAGACTGTTTAGGTGTTGATAATACGTTGTTCCATCTGGATATGGCTTGAATTAAATGGATTTATTCCTTAGCCTACACTGATACTTCTGGCATGATGTGCCTTCTCCTTCTCCTGCCTCAGCGCATGAGGGTGAAGCTGGAAGGGACTTCAAGAAACCTCCCAGCCCTGCTGCAACGTCTTTCCAAATAGTCCTATGTAATGGTTTCAAAAGTGAGCAAACCATTTTCCCCCGCCCCAAAACACCTAAACAAAAAGAGTCTCATTTCTTTCTGTAGGGCAGAATTGGCCATGCTCCGAAGGCAGAGCTTGTGCTTGGTTCCAAGCACCACCTGCCCAGCTGAAAATCACAACTGCAGTGGCAGCCAGCCAAAAGATCCACACTATGGAGAGGCTTCCTCCTAAGCTAAGGAGGAGGAGAAACAGATGGAGACTTTGAGAGCTGGCATAAAAACCCACCACTGTAGTGAGCAGTAAATGAAATTTGGCTTTGAGGAGTCTGCAATGGTATGCATATCCCTTTTATCAGAATTAGAAGCATCTAAATGGAAAATACAGAATCTGGCAGGGCTGGGGTTTTTTTTTAATCCTTGAAGTTTTCATATCAGTACAAATTAAAAGAGTTTGTTTTGAGATAAACATGCAGGTGTTTATAACCCCTAAAAGGTTCTTTGTTGCTTTTAAAACAGTAATGCTGAAAACCTAATACAGTCTTGCATTGCCATCTAGAGTACTGTGTCAGTACTACATCATTTTAACGCTCCCTTTTGCTTTCTTTTCCTTCAGATTAGGCTAGCTGCGCTCGAGCAAAATGGATGTGTGTGTGGCTGTAATCCATTAATTTAGGACAATTCTTACTTACATTAAAGGGTTATTTTGCACATAGTCTCAGCTTTAACAACCATCCAATCCGGAAAGAGCTGTTGTTAGGAAATTAGCTGGGTTTTGACAGTGGGAAATAATGGAGATGCGCACTGAAAGGTAAGATTGTCAGTTTCCCAGTGGCCTCAGAGGGTGCATTTTCTTGATGGCTAGTTCAGAATATTTCATGAAGTAAATGTCAGACTTGTCAAGCTTGTCAGTATGAAAATGATCCATGTAGCAAGGGTCTCCTTTCTTTGGGAAACAAACAGCTGCCTTATCGCTAAATAGATGCAGTGACAGGAACCTGCCATCTATCATAAGAAATTTATATTTGCTTGTAATATTCAGTGCTAAAGAACTGTTCCAGTCATGCTCCATATTCCCACACTGTGCTTCACTATAAGGTTTGTCAGTAGCACATTTTGAAGGAGACAACATGAAATGGGAAAAGACCCTTGTGCACTTGAGAGTTCAGTGTGCTCTTCATGCTGATTTAACTATGGGATTGATTTATCTCTGAATCTGTTGCCCTTTGAACACATTTTTCCTTCAAACTTGGCATGGTAAGTTGAACAGGGAGGCGATTGGCAGACACAAAAGAAAAATCTGAATTCAAAATCCTTTTCCTCTGGAAAAACCCTTATTTTTTTAATGAGAGATGACCGCAATATCTGTTACATTTCTATTGAAAAACATTGCAAAGTTCAGTGGTACCAGTGTTATTTATAGCTCCCATAACAATGTACAGTCTGCTTAGGAATGTACATTTAGGATCCACATGTTCCTTTTGGGAATTAAAGTTAAGATGGGAACGCAATCCATGGATAGGGAGGTACTTTTCTCCCTCCCCCGTAATACTAGAACCTGGGGTCATCCCATGAAGCTGATTGGTGGGAGATCCAGGAGATACTTCTTCACACAGTGCATAAACTATGGAATTCGCTACCACAAGATGTAGTGATGGCTATTAAAAGGGGGGTTAGATAAATTCCTGTAAGAGAAGGCTATCAATGGCTACTAGGCTTCATGGCTATGTGCCACCTCCAGTATCAGAGGCAGTTGCTGGGGAACTTGGGTGGGAGGATTCTGTTACACCGTGTCCTGCTTGTGGGTCCCTGGTCATCAGCTGGTTGGTCACTATGTAAACAGGGTGCTGGATTAGATGGACGCTTGGACTAATCCAGCATGACTCTTCTCACCCTTGTGGGTTTTTTTTTCTATATACACTTATTCGAATTTTCAAGTATGATGTTTTTAATACTCGCTATGAATTTCTGAGAGGGGTGTACCACCTTTTTTGTAATGGATGTTCTGCATTTTGTATTAGTCATACATAGTTTTAAACATTACAGTTTTCCACCACGTTTTGTTGCAATAATATTGCATTTTTTCAAGCCTTCAAAGCAGAATATTGTGTATGTGGAAAACTGGGGTAGACTCCCCCTGCCCCACCACCAATCTCCCCAGACATGCATTATTATTTTAAAATTTTATTACTGCTGTAATTTCTGAGTGGAATGTCATTCCACAGGCAACTGTCACAGGCACCAGTTAGGTATTGTTTGTGACATGATTAATGTCAAGTGAAACAAATCACCTCTCCCAGGCTTTCTACTATGCTGTGAATCTTTTAGGTTACATTTGGGACTTGTTTATAAAAATTATTCTCTGGAGGCTGATTATTCCCTGTTGTCCAGTTGCTGCATGAAAGCAATAATCTTGCCATATTTTCTTTAAAGTAGCAAACAGCAGTAATGCTAACTCACCAAATAAGACTTATGCTGTTGCTGCTGTTGTTGTTGTTATTATCCCTCTAGAGATTGTTTTATACATTCAGATAAATAAAGTAAAACATGGCAGACAGCTGCACACCAGTCTCCCTGCCACAAGGCTGTCAACCCACACATATACCAATTCAATCCATTACATATGGATGTGATGGCGTGCAGAAAGATTTTCAGACATAAGAGATGTTGATTGCCCGTGTTCCCAATTTAAGATAAATCATAGTAGGTTGTATCCATATGAATTGAAAAAAAATAGTTATCCAAGAAATAAATGGTAACTTGTGAAAGATGCGTGACAGATTTATCTCTACTTGGATTAACCAGAAGTATACTAGATTAAGATGCAAACAGGGCTTTATTGGTAAGGAGTTGGGCCTGCCCCGCCATAACATAGGTGGTGGACTTTATATGAACATGGATGTAATTGGAGTGAGAATGTAGAATTTTTCTTATCAGTTTAGATCTTGGGATTTTGCATACACATCCTGTTGTCAGTTGTGCATTTAGTCGTTTTAGACGCTGGCGTTGAATTTACATTTTATTACTCGGTTTTAGAGATGTGAAATCTGGCGGGAACAGGGGAAAGTGGAGAGAAAGTCTGGCTTTTCCCCAGCCTTTAACATCTCTGCTGTATTTTTGTTCCTTGCAAGGCGTTTAACCGTTTGACTTCTAGTTTCATATACTTTGAAAAGCAGTTCTGATTCAACAAGTACAAGCTTCTATCATCCTGTATTATCTTTTATGACTGAAAAGTGTATTGTGAATGATATATATGATTACAGAAGCCAGAGAGGGGGTATCTTCAGCCATTTGGGGCCTACTCACTTGCTGGGACTTCTTATCTTGTGCTATACTGTACTGTGCCACACTGCCATTTTTAACCCAGTATCATGTAAATATGCCTTGTTCGTCATTCTCTACTTAAACCTTTAGCAATTGTTATATTTTTAGCTTTTACCTATTACCTGACTCCATTTATCTCTGGCCCCAGTTATATGGACGCAATATAGATGGAATTGTACCGCTTACTTCTATTGCATACCTAACAAGGCAAGAGCTCTTATTATTCTCAGCCCTGTGCAATCTGTGATATGTCTCTTATGCTGATTTACACAGAAGGGCAAATTATAGGTATGTTTTATTACACATATCTCTACAATTGGGTTCTTACTAGCATTATGAATCGATTGATGTATGATCTATGTATAGAATTCTCTCTTAGTTCCTGTAGAGATAATAATTGTCTGCCAGTTCTTTCTTCAAGACTACATGTTGTCATCTGCTATAAAAGGAAAAATTTGTCTTCTCATGTACAATAGGAAGTTGAAAGTGAATGTTCAAACCCATCTGTTTGGTTCAAGTCAATCTTTTTTTATCTTCCTCCTTCCTCCTGTTTCTCTCTTCACATTTTCTCAGCACAGGGACACAGAGCAATTTCATTTTAGAAACATTCCTTTTAATTTTCACAGATCATTTTGCTTAAACGTTAAGGTTTATTGGGGGAAGAAAACATGGAAGTAGAATTCTACTTATTTTTGTACCCAGAGGAGAGCTAAAACAACATATATGGTTCTATTACACTGTGTCAAGCTGAGATGCACAACAGGAAACATATTTGTATTCAACAGAATGGTTTCAACACTTTTCTAGCTCTAATCAAAACAAGGAGCTTTTTTAAATTCATTAATAGGGTTGAACAGATTTTCCCCCTGTAAATATTCCATGGATTGCCTGTACCTTGTGTTCTGCTTTGACTGACTTATTAATTGTTTATAGAGAATGTGTATAATTAATTTCAGAATTGGCACATGTGCAATTTGCT
Source organism: Anniella stebbinsi (assembly GCA_029215795.1). NCBI lineage: Eukaryota > Metazoa > Chordata > Lepidosauria > Squamata > Anniellidae > Anniella > Anniella stebbinsi. The sequence goes on along the minus strand of JARDYH010000002.1, from coordinate 202,585,881 downwards.
CTTGCTACAGCTTCTGTTCCTTTCTTTCTTTCACATGATTTTCCCCTTTTCCTCTTAAAATGCATATCCCCATCTACATAGTAATTCTCATTTAGGCCCTATTTAAAAGAATGAATCTCGATTTCTGTTTATACACATAAAAAAAACAAAGTTTTTTTTAAAAAAAAATTTGAGAGGGATTCATTTTTCTTCAGAACAGCAAATAGAACCACCAGCTCTACAACACATGCATGCTCTTTAAACAATTGACAAACCTGAAACTGACTAAGGGCACAGTCCTAGTATGTTTAGACAGAAAAAAGTCATATAATTCCCAGCTATGCTAGAGTGACCAGATACAAAAGAGGGCAGGGCTCCTGCAGTTTTAACTGTTGTGATGAAGAGGGAATTTCACCAGTTGCTGCATGCATACAAATGACACATGCTGAAATTCCCTTTTCTACACAACTGTTAAAGCTGCAGAAGCCCTGTCCGCCTTTTCATATGGTCACCTGATCATATAAACCCCTTTTAGTAGAAATATACATTACAGACGTTGGTCAAATTAAAAGAGATGCATAAGTGCCAGGGATCACAGTTTCTTGCCTTCTAAACAGCCTTTAAGATGGGGTGTCATCAGCCTTGATATGTTCTGTCAGAATCTATATTAGTAAGGATAAGTATAAAATTTGGACCAGTTGACACAGATTTTTCATCCAATAGAGCACTCTTTATCTTCCCTAGTTGTGCATTTGAATGAAGAAATGTGATGTGTAAACCAACAGGCTACAGGGCATTAATTTCCATAATTGCAGTGGTCAGTATCCTAGCAACCAAAATTGGAGAAAATACTACTAACAATATCAGCGATTTTCTGGATCATATCATAATAGTGAGACACATTGAACAAGCCTAAGTGGGCATTACTGGATGGGGGCATATTATGAATGGGACATCTTTCCCCCACCCAGCCCCCTTCAGCTAAGCTTTGACAAAAAGGGCATTGGTTTAGAAAAATGTCATCTGAATTAGGTAGCATTCCACCACTATTAATGCTCTCCCTTGCAGGGTTTATTGTTTACACTACTTAAGTAAACAGCAATAGTCCTACCATGGTAAAATCTATTTTGTACCAAATGCAACTATCTGAGTGAACAAATCCTACACATCTAACTCCTGATCAGGTGAGATCCTTTAGGATGCAAAAGTATATTGAACATAGATGGTAATTAATAAAGCAAATACATTAAATGTGTTTAAACTTCAGTCTGTTCAGCATCACTCCTTCATAATTAGCCTAAATAGCCCATTTAGCTGAAAGTTCAAACATTGCTAATGACTTCAGAAGCAGCGTCAGCTAAATATTTTATATACAAAAGAACAAATGCTTCCTAAAGTACAATGAAAAATATTATCCAGAACTTTACTGAAATTGTAAAGTTGCAACCCTGCACATATATCATATTTTATTTTCAGCAGGGTATTCATTTGAGAGAAGTACTTTGAATTTGAGATACAAATTGAGAAGAAACTGATAGTATACAGAATTTTGCTAGCTTCTGGGATTCTTCATAGACAATACCAGTTTCTTGACTTTTTACAGCTATTTTCAGGTAGATGCTATTTTGTAAATATTTTCCAAACATCTTAATGCTGTTTTATGCTAATATTGTGGATGTTACAATGACACTATACAATAGCTTGATTTGCTCATCATAGCCATTTTGCATCTAGATATGACTGTATCACTGAAATCTGTATTTGTATAGACTGAAATAATGTTTAAAAATTCAAATGGAACTGTGTAGTCAATTAATACAGTCAAGATCTCTTTATGATAAGAATGGCTTATAGGAAGTTGCCTGAATTTTGTGTTCTGCCTTTCATAATTAATTCTTTGTAAGTCACCATTTAGCATTGGACACAAGGTTCTATTCATTCTTATGGATGCTGGCATTGTGATGTCACTTCATTTATTCAGGGTATTCCAAAGAAGCTTGCCTTGAATTATGAGCCCAACTCCTAGAGCTGAAGCTGTAGAATATTGTAAGCATGCTGTTGCCTGACACGCTCATGTTTCCTATTTTAGACCTGACTGATCTTCACATAACATATGGTGGTACAAGTAATTGGAAAATTGGCAGACCTGTCATGAAACCTTGCTAGATGGGACAAAAATACGATGCTGCAGCACATAAAGTGTCTCTGAAGTTAAAATTTATTGTCTTTTATCAAACGGTGAAGAAAATATATCTGGTCTCCCAAAAACAAAATGGTTCTTTTCCAGTGGCAGACGTTGTTCAAAAGTAACGTTTAAGTACAAGGGTAGTCCTTGCATTTTAAAAACCATTCACTAAAAACTACTGGCCAACATCTGGGGAGATATGCCAAAAATGACCTTTTCCATTTAATATTTCGCCAGTTTCTGGAATTTCTCAAACCAACTGATAAATGAGTTGATCATAAAATACAGCAAGTGGATTATGCGGGAGAGTGGCATGCCCATCTTAACTGTTAGCATTTCTATTTTCTTAGATGGAGTATTAGTAATATGTCATAAACTTGCTACTGGAGTCTATGTCTGATCAACCCATTGTCTGTTTTAGTTAGTAGCAGCTTGCCCTGAGTGAAAGGCAACCTGGGTCCAGATTATAATTAAAGCCTCTTTTACAGAGGAAAAGAATGCCCACGCTTGTTTTCTTTTGTTTTTAAATGTCTCCAAATTCTGCTGATTTAAATAATGATAGAGCACTTTTGATTTAATGGACTTTCTCGATCAATTTCAGTCTGGCTTTCAATCAGGTTTTAGGTCTGAGTGCTTAAGTCAGCCTGGTGGACAATCTTCCCTGGGAGTGAGATGGGGTTAGTATGACCCATTCTTTACCTCTCATCAGTTTTCAATAGCATCTGTTACTCTTTTCTTCTGGACCACATGTAGGTGTTAGTAGTAGGAGAAGCTGCAGTGCTGTGCTACTGTTCTTACACCTCAGGAAGGTTCCAGGAGATGGTGCTGGAAAATTAATGTTCGATTCTGGAAGTTCTGCTGGAGAGTCCCAGAGGATTCAACTTACTCTCCATCCTATTTAAGATCTACATGAAATCACTGGGAGTTATAGAGTAAGGTGTCAGTAATATGTTGATGACACCAACATTCTCCTTTTCATCAGACCCAGATATAGCAGTGAAGTCTTTGAGTACCTATCTGGAGTCACTAGTGCAGAGGATGAGGGTGAATAAATTGAAACTCAGTCCAACTCCACATAAATACTAAGTTGCTTATGGTTGGAGGCCATGGAGCCCACAAAATTGTCCTGACTGGAGTCACACACCCTGAAAGGTGTGACATTCCAGAGATCCTATACAAGGCCCTGACTCCATGAGGTCACTGGGTAAGTCTCCTAGCCTGTCCACTAGGTCCAAACATCACTGGTATTCCCTTAAACTGTTGCCACCTCCTACTGGTTTACAGAGAGTAGTAGAAGTCTCCCTTTTATATACTTGGCTGTGTTATCCAAAGCTAGCACATTGGCTTGTATATGAATCTTACATTCAATGGCGTCTTAGAGTCGATGAAATACGGTAATCATTCCTCCACTCTTTCTTCCATTTCAAAAGGTTTGCAGCTCAGGAGTGGTCTTGAATCAAGTGTTCCTCTTTGATCAGAATGGGACAAAAATTTGAAGCAGGGGAGGTCAACTACCTGCTCAAATTGTTGTGAACAGAATTGAGGTGGTCACAGTCCACCTCAGAAGACCCCCTGCCTCAATTCTGCTTGCCCACTTCAACCTCCAGTGTATGCTACCTCTCAGTTTGGAGAAGGGAATGTCAGGTGGCAGAAGGCTCTGATGAAGACAGGGAATGCCCAGTAGGGCCTCTCCTTCTGGGAAGTGACACTTGCAGCATCTTCTGCCATCAGGCTTAATGGGATTACATTACAAGCCCTATGATAGAAATGCAATGAATGAATGAATGATTCCTCGTGGAAAAGTTCTAACCTGCCTGAGAATTAAGATCTAGTGAAGAGGTTGTATTACAGATTCAATGGAGAGATGAGATTGTCACCCATTAGGAAAAGGGCATTTTTCATGGAGACCCCTCTTTTGTGTAACTCCTTCAAGGAAAACTAACAGATCTACAATTAACTCTCACCTTTAAAATGATTAAAACCCATCTTACTCTGCTAGAGTTTTCATTATTTCACACTGTTGGATTTTGTTATTTTCTGTACTCCTTTTATGCTGTTTCCTGTTGGTTTACCAGTTTTATTGTTTTTATTGCTTTAATTTTTATTGTACATTGCTTTGGGAATTGCAAAACTGAAAAGTGGCTTATAACTCTGAAATATAAATAAGACATACAAACAGTTGCTCAGAATGGTATAATGCATGCACATGCATAGTTCTTCAAAGACCCATAAAACAATTCAATTTTTGTTTTGTTTTTACAGGAGGATGAAAATGAATCAGAAGAAAAAAATTCACCTTAAGAGTCAAACATGGAACAGAAAAATTCAAAAAGATAGAAATTACTTTCCTCTTTCATATTTTCAAGTAGTACCATGGTGATTAATGTGTCTCATTGTAAAAAATTACAGAGCATTGTCAATAAAAAAAATGGAAATTAAAATGTATGTTGCATTGGGGAATTGTTTAATTGGTTCTTGGTGACATTTATGATTATATGAAAACATTAGTTTTCAGCACTCAAAAAACCCTATTCAATATATAAAAGCTTTACAGTTATGAACAGAAGGCCAACATGATCCTCATTACTGCTAATTTTTGCTATGCACATTTGTTGAAAGTTTTCATTGCATTATTTAATGTGAAAACGCAAATACCATTCAGAATGTGTCCCATATTCTTGGCACTGATACATTAATTTTGATATTTTAATAAATATGGAACTACACAATATACAGTGTTATCTTAAATACAACTGATAATTCTGGAGGGCAACTACATTCTTTTGTTTAGGGGAGAACTTTGAGCCTTGAGCCAGGAAGCCTTGACCAAGGAAGCCTGCACAGACGGGGGCTGGATGCGTCCACCTTCCTTGCCCGGATCGGCTCCTCCGTGCGCGCCCCCTTCTTCTCCACCTGGGATGGGTGGGTAGGTGGGAGACAGAGCTGCCTCCTCCCCATCCGTCCCTCCGTCTCTGGTCAACCACTCTTGGGCGTGGGCCCAATTCAGCGGGCCCAGCCTCCAAGCCTGGGCCGGCAGCCCCTTTGCAAGCCAGATCGCCGCGCCATCGGAACCTCGGCGCTCCAAAATACCGTTTGAAACCCAGAGGATCAGTCAGGGAAGAGAGCGCCCCTTCACATGTGCAGAGTGCTTTTCGTCTGAGGGGTTAGTGGGCGGGCAGGCAGGCAGGCAGGCGTGAGCCTGGCACCTCATTCTTTAGAAAGTAGCCCAGAGGGGAATGGAGCGTGGCTGACCCTCGGAATCCCTCCCTGGCTTGAAAGGGGTGTGCAGTAAAGAAGCCCTCCAGTGCCCACGCCTTTCCCTGAGCCATTGCCTACTGGAGCCCCTTTTCCCATCCCTCAACGAAGCCCCCAGACCCAACTTGATAGCATCAGCTCTTCTAGGGAAAGGGGGGGGGGCAGAAGACGGGCCGTCAACTCAAGAATACTGTCAGGAGCTGGGGGGACCTGGACAGGTTTCCGACGGGTTTCTGGACCTGCCCGAGTTCCCAGGGGAGATTCCTCCACCCCCTCCAACATGTGCTTCTGTCCGGAACAGTCTGCCTCCCTTTGCCCTCCCAAAACGGCCCCGCTACATGCAGAGGGCAGGCAGGACGCTGAGTGGGTGCCTGTGTCCTTCCTCAGGGGGGCAGCTCTGGTTTAGTAAGACCCCACAGCTGCCAGGGGGTAGGCAGATGCTATGCTTCTAAAATTTATCACACATGTGAACCAAAGTGGTATGTCTAATGTGGAGAAATTTCAGAAGCATAGCTTCAAGCGTGTAGTGGCAAGGTATTTTTGAAAAATGAGGAAGGGAACGCCTATAACTTTTTTATTTTAAAGATTAGAAGTCTGAAAGTTGCTCATTTTGTAGATAGGTTAGGGGTAGTTATCTGTCAGAAATTTCAGAAAGATAGGTCCAGGCATTTGGTGGCTATGAATTTTTTAGATTAAAAGTTACAACAACACGAAGTTTTGACAGATAAAAGAGGGAGGGGGAGGCGGGGGAACAGGGTGCAATTGACAGCCCAAGCCTCTGTGGAAAAACTTTTGTAACTTTTAATCTAAAAAATTCGTAGCCACCAAATGACTGGACCTAACTTTCTGAAATTTCTGACAGACAACTACCCCTAAACCATCTACAAAGTGAGCAACTTTCAGACTTCTAACTTTTAAAATAAAAAAGTTATAGGCATTTCTTTCCTCATTGTTTCAAAAATACCTTGCCACCACATGCCTGGACCTAGCTTTCTGAAATTTCACACACATATCAAGCAAAGTGTTACCTGTAATGTGCCCAAGTTTCCTGTTTGTATCTTTAAAAATAAAAAAGTTGGAGGCATAACTGTATTTACCCCACTACTACCCATTTTTCTACAATTAATTGCTACACAAGGCAAGCACCTATGTTTCTGAAATTTCACACACATAGGTGCCAATGTACCACCTACAATGTGGCAATGTTTCATGTGTGGAACTTTAAAAGTGAAAACGTTATAGGCATTCCTGGTTATTTATTAAAAAATTAATTGCCACAAAATGCCTGCACTAATCGTTCCGAAATTTCTGACAGATAACTACCCCTAACACATCTACAAAGTGCCCAAGTTTCATCCTTCTATCTTTAAAAATGAAAAAGTTATAGGTGTTTTTGTAACACAATACTAGGCTATGGGGGAAAGCATTCAAAATGGCGTCTGATCCGCCGATTTTTTTCCGATCCGGATCAGACCTTGGTGGATCGGATGGAATCGGAGAGTTGGTCAGATCGGATCGAATTTTTCCAATTTTGGGACGGATCAGATTCGGATCGTGGATCTGATCCGATCCGATGCACCCCCTAGTGATTTCACCCATCTAACAGTGGTGCTTCGGAGCAGGAGAGAAAGAGGCTGGGGCAGCCATAAGAAACATTTTTTTATTTATTACATTTATATACCGCCCAATAGCTGAAGCTCTCTGGGCGGTTCACAAAGATTAAAACCATCAACAAAACAGAATAAAAACATATATAAAAATACAATATAAAACACAACCAGGGTAAAAAAAACATGCAGTAATGCAGATTTAAAATACAGATTTAAAATACAGATTTAAACAGTGGAATTAAAAGATTATGATAATAAACTGTTAAAATATTGTGAAAATGAGAAAGTCTTCACCTGGTGTTGAAAGGAGTATAATGTAGGTACCAGGTGAACCTCTCTAGGGAGCTCATTCCACAGCCGGGGTTCCACAGCAGAGAAGACTCTCCTCCTAGTAGCCACCTGCCTCATGACAGGGGCTCATGGAGAAGGACGCCCGAGGATGATCTTTGGGTCCAGGCAGGAACATATGGGAGAAGGCATTTCTTCAGATAACCTGGCCCCAAGATGTTTAGGGCTTTTAATGTTAATACCAGCACTTTGAGTTGGGCGTGGACCTGGACTGGCAGCCAGTGAAGCTGGAAAAGGACTGGCGTAATGTGGTCTCATTGGCCAGTCCCTGTTAACAATCTGGCTGTGATATTTTGTACCAGTTGAAGTTTCCGGACCATTTTGAAAGGCAGCCCCACGTATAACGCATTGCAGTAATCCAGACAAGAGGTTATCTGTAGCTAGTCTATCTCTGTCCAGATAAGGGCACAGTTGGTATATTAGCCAAACCTGAAAAAGGTGCTCCTTGCCACTGAGTCCACCTGTGCCTCTAGTGACAGTTCTGGATCCAGGAGCATCCCCCAGCTAGGGACCCAATCCATTAGGGGGAGTGCAACCCCATCCAGAACAGGGTGAACATCACCTTAGCCAGACAGACGAACCACCCACAAACAGTACCTCCATCTTGTCTGGATTGAGTCTCAGTTTGCTGGCTTTCATCCAGTCTATTACCATGCCCAGGCACTGATTCAGAACAGCCACTGCCTCACCTGGGTTTGACGAAAAGGAGAGGTAGAGCTAGGTGTCATCCACATATTGATGGCACCTCAGCCCACATCTCCGGATAACCTCTCCCAGCTTCTTCGGCTAAATGTTGAACAGCATAGGGGATAAAATAGAGCCCCGTGGAACCCCATGGCCTAGGTGCCATGGCACAGAGCAATAATCTCCCAGCACCACCTTCTGGAATCGGCCATCCCAGTAGGGGCAGAACCACACCATTGTCTCCTATGGTTGAGACTCCAATTTCCTCCCCTTTCCCCCATCTCCATGCTGTTTTCCGAGTCCGGAGAGGTAGCCATTGCCAAGTGGGAGGGGGAGGGTGCAGTGAGCACTGTTTCCTCCAACCTCTTAGCCAGGAAACAATGCAATGGCCTCCCAGACACTGTGGAGGGGCCATAGATTTACTCTCTAGGTGTGCACACCTGCTTTTGCATTGTGGCTACTCAATGCAATCCCTCTAATGTGGTCTGGTGGAGTGGATCAGAATATGGTGGTAGTGCCCCCCAAGCCAGCGGAAATTAGCTCTTTTGGTGAGGTGGTTTGCCACCATGGAGGCCCATACTCCATCAAGGTACAAACTACCTCCAACAGTATTCCTGTAATCAACAGCTGGTGTAAGACCGCTTAACTGGATCAGGCAAGGGCCAGCAGGAGCTGCCTTAATATCCAAAGCCACTTCTGGGTTCCCCTGATCTGGGCTTATCAACTACTGCAGCAGGTGTAGCTAATTTCCCCCATTGTTTCAATGGGGGAGAAATTTAAAATACTGGGTGAAATAGCTTGGCAAAAATGTTGCACCTTCTGCTCTGGCTAGTGCAAGATAGCAGGTCTTGGGATGTGGTGGTAGATCTGCAACTCCATTCCATCCCTGTCCCACTTAGGATTGTTTTCTTAGGGTGCAATCCTATGCATGTTTTAGATAGAAGTACAACTCCCAGCCCGCATAGCTGGCTGGGGAATGCTGAAAGCTGCAAGACCTTTTACTATCTAAACATGTATAGGTGTATGCCCTTAATCTCTAACTGTAGTCTGTTGACCCATTAGAGGTCAGTCTATATTGTTAGATAGTATAACAATTCCAGTGCATAAGTACTACATTATATCTTTCTTCCTTAAATGTTAATTTGTAATATGTCCAACACTTTGTTGCTCTGTTCAAAATATTTAGCATGGTTAGTATTAATTAGATGCATATTACTTGGGCATGGCTTTTAGTATTTTTTGATACTGGAAAAACTCTTTGGAGTAACATTGCTTTAGGATTTCAGACACTAACATCAACATTGATAGATATAGGTGTTGCTAATTATAGTGTGTTTGTTATACTTTAAAAACAAACAAACAGCGAAACAGAACATTTGTACCAATATTTTTCACAGGTAAATTTGTATTTATTTGCAAATTGTTTTGGAAGACCAGTCACCCAAGAGAAACGGGAAGATCTGAATTGTGTATTGTGATTTCTATCTTTATTCAGGGCCCCTGCCAAAATCCTATACATTACTTTACTTTGCTTTCGCATCAGGCTGAAGGAGACTTAACTCTCTCTGACACTAGGCTGAATAGGTTTCATGCTATGAAAAGTGAAGGTTGATTAGAATCTGACTCCATTTCACATGACCTAAAGAAAACAAGTTTTACATACCAATGAGTAAGCAAGTCCTGTTACCTATCTGAATGGCTCTGCTGTGCCACCATCACAGGTAATAAATATTTCCCCATGGTGAGTTCAGTGTGGGTTCTCTACAGTGATGTTCTCTGATAAAGGAAGCAAAACGCTAAAGGCAACAGCATGAAAATGCATGCAACTATGGCATAATTCTGATTTGTTTTAGAACGATTAATTTCCTTGTTACAAAGCCAAGTATGAACAACCCTTTAAAACCATTGAACCATAAAAGCCATTTCCTTAAGGGTTTTAAATTTGGGAACAGACTCATGAAATTTATAGCTTTGATGAGATATTCTTTGCCTGCAGTCAAAATGAGAGCCAGATCATTGGTTTCTCAGCACGACACCTATGTATTCTTGTGTGCAGTAGATATCATTAGGCACATAATAACACAGCTATCACCACATAATGTCTGAAAAGGTTCATGTTTGATACTTAGTTTAAAACTCCTATTTACACCTCCAGAATACTAAACAGTTGGATTTTTAAAAATATGGCATATAGTGCGGTGCCTAACAGGCTTTGCTCTTTGGCTAAGCGTACAATGGGTTTATAGCTTAATCTAGGTTTGGACTTCTTTTGTCTCATCATCATCTTTTCAGAAAATTGCCGTAGTAAACATGCAATTAATCAATGAAACACTTGGAATACACCACCTCTTTTTCCAGCACAGTGAGAGCAGTTCTTTTTGGGTGATGCGTAATTCCCAGTGGCAGTGGTGTACATTATATGCATATTCAAAATGTTATGGCTTCACATCATTTTAAGTATATCTGTTGTGCTCAATAGCACTACGGTGGTTGATTGAAGATGGACATGCGAAGATAAAAGGTATCTATTGTTTCCCCTTCATATACATGTATGTAATTTTTTTGGTTGCTTGTATGGGGTTATGTCAGTCCAAAATGAGTTGCCCTCTGCTCTGTAGTGTAAGTTGGAGGAATCTGCCGCTGCTTGGTAGTGAATCCATTTCTGACCTTTCTCCAGCATCAACTCAGATATAGACTGAGTTCAGCTCTCGCTAGTTTGCTGATGGGGCATTGGAAAAGCATTAAAATCGTCTCTCCAACAAATAGTTGTAAAGTGGGACTTTGGATGAAGTAATGAGTTGCTGCCCACTTAGCCACATTTCAGTTTCTCATTACTTGGTCCAAGGGCTGTGTATGTGCATTCGGAACTTACATGAGAACAGGGATTTCAGGATTTGTTTCTGATACCGTTGGGGTGTCTTCATGGCACCGGGTTGGTGCAGCGTCCCTTGAAAACCCCACGTTTTCCCTCCCCCAGGATGATGTTGGGTAATCCCAATGTCGAGGAGGGAGTGTGGGGTTTCCGGGCAGCCATCCAGAGCTGCCCCCGCCCTCTTCCTGGTGGTAGGCGACCAATCGCAGATCGCCTTCCATCACGCACCACCCAGCCACTCTTCTGCTCTGGAGTGAGACTAAGGGGCTGTCCTGATGCCATCTTGTGCATCCTCGCCTCGCTCTGGAGAAAAAAGTTGGGATAAGTCCCTGACTTTTTTTCTCCACAGCTTCAGAGGAAAGCCTTGTTGTGGTGCGCGATTACAGCATCATCAATAATCAACACCGCAACACCACACACACAAACCAGGGCATACTGAGCATTTAGACAGCCCCTGTATCTAAAGTCCCTGGGAACAATTATCATTGCTAATATCAGTGCCCATCATCAAGTACTCACACATTTGAATGACACACACTCAAATTTGATTAAGTAACTGCCATAAGTAATTTTCCATCCTGTATACTGAAACTGCTCCATTAGTTAGTCTAATGGAGCAATGTAAGTATAATCTAGATTCCTGGTAAAGGAATATTATTAATTTCATTTCCATACTGCACAATAGCCAAAGCTCTCTGGGTGGTTCATAAAAATTAAAACCCTAAACCACAACATAATAAAACATAATATAAAACAATTAAAAGATTAAAACAAAATAAAGCCAGAGTAAAAAGCAACAGCAGGGCAAGATCAAAAGATGCAACAAAATACCTTAGTTTAGACCCAACCTTTGTTCCTCCAAGGAACCCAAGGTGGTGTACATAATCCTCCTCTCCATTTTATCCTCACAACAACAACCCTGTGAGATAGGTTGGGCTCCAAGGAACACTTGGAGGTGGACCCCTAAAGATGATCCTTGGGTCCAGGGAGGTAGTTATGGGAGTGCTCATACTGCCACCAAATACTATAATTAAAAATAATAATATTTATAATATTTATAATGTGTTGAACTAGTTGTTATTTTCCACATTTAAACATAGTTCTGAATGAATAAGCTAACAAAGTAGTTTGGTTTTATTTATTTTTTCAATTAACCATTCATCGACCCTCCCAAATTTTGAATCTCAAAATTCAGTATTACTGACAAGCCCCTTACTATTAGATGTAATTTGGCAGGAGTGTCAGTGATCAAGGAACTGGTCTCCAGAACTTGACTAAGCACCTTGCCCACATCTTCAGGCCTCAACACCTGAAACACATCCAACACAACTGGACCAATAGTGTTCTGGACACCTCCACTACTGGAATTGTACTAATGCATCTAAGTCATCACAGATTCAACAGGGATAGGGAAACTCAGGCCTGGTGGCCAAATCCAGCCTCCCTAGGGTCCCAAACTGGCCCTCTGTGGTCCCTAGAGTGCTATGATTCCTTCTTCTGGCCCCGCCCCCTTTCCCCAACCACCAATCATTTGGTTTCCTGGTCTTTGTGCAGGTTGTTCCCCATTCTAAAAGGCTGACATGCCTCTCCTCAGGCTTAGTTAACTGGCAGTAAGAGCTTTAAGCTAAAATATGCTCAAAGGTTTGGAATTTTTGGTCCTGTCCCTTTTACCTTTGGTCCCACCCACCACTGGAATGTGCCTGCTGCAAAGTTTCTCCAAAATGGAATTTGACCCTCAAATTCAGGTTCAAACATTCAGCACCCTTGATCTACGAAGTGTCTTGCACACGTGTCATAGTGTGTTGTCCCATTTTCTTCATTGTCAGCAGCTCAAATGTAAACCAAGGAGCTGCATGGGATCTGGAAAGGTGGAGAGATCGCTTAGGTGTGCTCATGCCAACGACCATCACCAACCATCTCTGTGTTCTACAGAGTGAACAGGCTATCAAAAAGAGTGCCAGCCACACCATCAGAAAAACCCTCCAGACCTTTCTGGAATCCATCAGACCCCGTTAGCCTCTGTGGCAGAACTTTTTAATAGCCCCCACCCTTTGCATAGGAGGAAAGCCACTGAATGTGTAAACCTCAGCAAGAATTATTTGATCTTGACAAGAGAATAGATGTTAAATCATCATCTTCCCACCCGACTGAAAGATCACACACAGAAAGTCTCCAGACTCATATGTTCATCTGATAACATGGAGCCCAAGGTTGTCATGGTGGCCATGACAAGTCCTGAGCAACCCTGGATCTAATGGCCTTGATATGTATTTTAAGATCTCTCAGAAGAATCTCAACAACAAATCCAAAATGGTCTCTGTCAGCTGAGGCAAGGAGACCAATGGGCAGCAGCAAGGTAGGTGATGCACCAGAATAATCCCTAATCTGACCAAAGAGCCTAACACAAAATCCAAACACTCACTTGGAACTCACATGGACAAGAAGCCTGGAGAGGGAAAGGGAATTTCTATAGACTACCTCTCCTGCCCTCAAGACCAGATGTACACCAAGCAGGATATGACACTTTGAAAACGTTTTGAAACCTGTATATGGAGTGTAACCTGGGCCCCAACAGTTGTCACTACTGTTTATACAATGTTTTAAAGCAGTAGTGTAGCTCCTGCCCATGTCTATGTTGGTGTTGCACCAAGGAGCACACATGAGTGAGAAGCTAATTCCTCCTTGTTCTCTCACCCAAGTATTGGTTATGCATACCAGGTTGGTCTCTCCATTCATATTTAAATCATAGATGAGAGAGATTTTATTTTGGACCAACTTGACATTCAGCATCAGTGCCAACAGACCAGGGCAAGCTGGTGAAACAAATAGGAACCTTTTGGTTGCAGAAGGGACCAGAAGAGGGAAGCTGTCTAATTGCTCTTCTTTTCAATTGAAAAAGTGTATCTTTATTGGAAAAAAGTGGCCAGAGCAGGAAAGCCAGCCTTTATTAGAAGTGTCTAGAAATGGAGAGAAGGAAGCTTTAGGACTGTTTTGTTTGGAGGTTTTGTGCTCAGGTTTATGCCAAGAGCAGCCAAAGATCTCCAAGAAGTAGAATGTTGCCAGTCCTCAGGTGCCATTAGGCAAAGCAATCCACAGTTTGTTTGAATGTCTGTAAGCCAGATCTTGGCTTGCTCAACAAACTATGATTAAAATGAAGTATGGCTTGGGGTTACTTCTGAACATCACTGTTAACTGCAATAGGCCTCTCTAAAGACCATTTGAAAGAGCTAGTCTGATATACCTGGGCCATAGTTTAGGGGCTACTATTTATTTATTTATTTAAAAATATTTATTTAATACATCTCATTTAAACATTCTAAAAGCAATTTACAACAAATGATAAAACAATGCGTTGTTATGTAAGCACAACATTAGTACAGTTTTCAATAATCATTGAAAGCACATGATATCAGAGCATGGGCACCACCACAAAGAAGGCCATGTTGCCGTGTTGCTGCCAGATGGGACTCTGCATAATTTGGCATAGACAACAAGGCCTCCCCTGAAATTAGTAGTAGTCTTACAGACCTATATAGGGAAACCCACTGCACACTTGCTAATTTTTTATCTTTGCTTTTTCTCACTTCCCCTGAATTATTGGGCCATATTTGAGCCCTTTGGACTCTGTTTTCACATCCTGTCCTGTGAACCTCTTATCTATAAGGCTTCCTGATAGCAAGCATTTTATATGTAGTACTTAATTTGGGGTTGGGGGCGGAGATGTTGAAGCTGAAGTCTCTCATATCATTTATCCCAAATGTGGCTTTAGATGCTCAGCAGTGAGGGGAAAAGATGGCACATGTTTGAGTCAAAGCACTCTTCCATATTTGTTACTTTGTAGTCTCTGTGGGTTGAAAGTGGCCTTGAACACTGGCTCCAGTGCTGCAGCTTAAGACCTCTGTGCCCTGAGGAAAGGCAGGAGGGGAAATGCCCAGGCTGGGGAGCAGGTGCCGGAAGAGCTCCTTTGATCGACCTGAGAAAACTATGTTCTGGTGTGTGTTTGACGTCGGTTTACTCAGAAACATTTTTTCTTCTTTCAGTATTTAAAAATTGGCAGAAGGGTGGTATAGAAAAGTATTCAGTAAATAAATGATTCATTCCAACTGTAAATTCTGCTTTATTTTATTAATACAAGAGACATTTGCAGGGTAGGGGGGCTATCAGATGATCCAGATCATAGATTCTACAGGGCATTTGGTGCCTTTTGACAATCTGTTCATTTATATGGCCATCAAGAAGAAATGAATCATATTTGCAATTCTGCCTTGCTCTCTTTTTTTAAAAAAAATCTTAATAAATTGCTCAGATTAGTTCAGACCTCCATACTCACTCCTTCCCACTGAGGGCTTGGAGTGAACATAGATTCACTGTGACATTGTTTTCAGGGTACGAGCTAAATGTGATAAAATGCCTAGTCCTGCCAGTTAAGTGCACAGAGATTCAAATGTAGTCTTTGCATCTCCAAGGACTGCTTCTGGTAATTACTTCCTCTTTTATTTTATTTTTATAATGCCATGTCTGCATTTAACATTAATCACAAGCAGTTGTAAGCAGGATTCACTGCACAAATTGCTGACAGAGAAACTCTGCCTTGAGAATAATTTGTCTTTCTACCTTCATCTGCAGAACAGCCATTTAAAAAAGAGTGAAAAGGGAATGTGTGCAGAGAGGCCCACTGGAGAGAGTTGCCTTTTTTTAAAAAAAAAGAAAATGAAATACAAATGGCAAACAAAAAATCAACTGTTTAAACAGAGAATAAATAGTATTAGGAGATTTGGATAATAGCATAAATGGGAAGGGGTAAAAGTAAAAACAAAACCAGAAATCCTAATGTTTTCTATGTTATATAGATATATGTGTGATGATAGTTGTTTTTTTAAAAAAAACACTTAAAATATAACATAAAAGTACCTAACATCTGAATGTATTGTTTAATGTATATAGCACTTTATTCCCAGACTTCTCAGTAAGACTACAATTCTACACACAATTGCCTACTAGGAGTAAGTCCCACTGAACAGCAGTGGAACTTACTTCTGAGTAAACATGAGTAAGGTTGTGCTACATACCTCAAAGAACTTCCCATTTAACAGAAATGAACCTGAAGTTAATAGGACTGGATATACCCTTGGTCTGATCCAGCACATTTCTTTTTAAGTAATAGTGGCAGTATATGGTAAACTGTTGACTCAAAAGTAGCCCTATTACAACCAAGAAAATAAATTCGTTTTTTTAAAAGCTATGGATGACAGCTCGCACAAAGCCAGCCAGTGAGTTTATGGCTAAAGTAGAATATGAATTACACTTTCTCATAACAGAGCCATGCAATTTCCTCTCACAATCCACATAGACTTATTTTTCTCTTCCAGCAACCACCCCCCAACTCTGATCTTTTTTTATTTATATTTGAAATTGGTTGGTGGTATTAATACATTTCATTAATTTAGGGCACAATCCAGCCAGAACTAAGCACTTTTAAATCCCATTTGTTTCCGTAGTAGACAAACACTGTGTAAATCTTTCTCCATTGACACCAATGGATGCTTTCCCCCGTTTTTTAATCTCTGTGTTGGGGAGAGTAGAATTTGGGAATAGTTGTTAAATAAATCCTGGTTGTTTAAGTGGCTTAAGTTTTTCCCCTACCTTCCTTTATAAAATATGGGGTTTGTGAGCTTGAGAAAATTCACACTACTACATTCTTTCCCCTCATCCCTGTAGTTTGAACCCAGGTCCCATAGTCCACCCGCAACAAGGGGTTGTTTGTGGGGAAAGTGGAGGTTCCATGAAGAAAGGAGGATACAGGGGACTCAGGATACAGCATAAGCCAGCTTCTCCAGTCTCCTTCCCTCCCCTGGGAAAGCCCCCTAACCTTCTGTGAAGGTTTGAGGCCTATAGAAGCAAAATAAAAAGATCAGACTCTAGAGGCCTCAGGTTATTCCATTAGGAGGGGGTATCCCTGAGAAGAGTAATTTCATTTCTCCAGTTAAGTTTTATTTCTTCAAGATTGAAACAGTAGTTTCTGTTTTGGAGGAAAAGTGTTGAAAAGAGTGAGCGAGCCAGAGAGGAGAGAGCAAGAAAAAACTAGAGCATGAGGAAAGAGAAGGAAAGGCCAAGAGAATGCAGAAGCAACAGCTGGAAAAGCCTAAATGCAGCTAGAATTAAGGACTTGCATTTTTGCAGCTTCTATTTTCTTTTAATGCCTTTATATCACTCAGCACTATTGACTAAATACTTTACTTGTAATTTGGTTGTTTCAATATTCTAGTTAACTGTTGTGTTAAGCCACAAGTATCTGGAGTGTCACTCACCGCATGTCTACAGCCTAAACCATAAGAACATAAGAAGGGCCTTGCTGGATCAGACCAAGGTTCAGTCCAGTCCAGCACTCACACAGTGGCCAACCTGCTGTCAACCAGGGTCCAACAGCATCCTCCCACCCATGTTCCCCAGCAATTGGTATATGCAGGCTTACTGTCTCTGATCCTGGCAGTAGCACATAGTCATCAGGATTAGTAGCCATTGATAGCCTTCTCCAGAAATTTATCCACCCCACCCCTTTTAAAGCCATCTAAATCGGTGGCTGTCACTACATCTTGTGGTAGTATATTCCATAGTTTAACTATGCGCTGTGTGAAGAAGTACTTCCTTTTGTCTGTCCTGAATCTTCCACCAATCAGCTTCATGGGATAACCCTGGGTTGTAGTATTATGGGAGAAAAATGTCCCCCTATCCACATTCTCCACACCATGCATAATTTGTAGACCTCTGTCAGGTTACCCTCCTTTTTTTCCAAGCTAAGCAATCCCAACTGTTATAATCTTCCTTCATAAGGGAGATGCTCCAGTCCTTTGATCAAACCCCAAGTTATTGGGAAGGTAAAGATAATGGAACAAAAGTGGGACTCTTAAGGAGGTGAAAGATCCTTAAGGAGTTGCTCAGGGGGTCCAGGTGGAACCCTAATACCTTCCCTCAAGGTCGCTTTTGCAACCCCAGAGAGCAGCCAGAGCAGTTCACTGCACACTGGTGGGGAGGGAGCTAGGACTCCTGGATCCAAGGTCAGGGTGCTATCTCTGACCTTAGATCCAGAAATTTGAAATCTCCTATGCTACCCCACACTCTGTCTAGAGGCCATAGGATTGCTCCTCAAATTACATTTTATTTTACCATCCTGTGATTTCTGCTCCTTATGCAACTATTAGGGGTGAGCAAATGCAGCATTTGTGCCTTTACCCTTGCTTCAATGGTGCCTCTAAGGCCCCCATTGGCACAAGGGGATGTGCAATTTCTCAAGGCTCCAGAAATTGAGAATCACCCCCCAGTTGCATTAATGGAGACCACCATTAACAATGAAAGGGGGAAAATGCACAGTTTCCAATGGTTCTGGAAATTACATATTTCCCCCTTTTACACCAATGGTGGCCACCATTAATATGGAAGGGGGAAGTGCATAATTTCGCGATCAGCTGCGGGTGGCTGCTGACTGCTTAACGAGGCCTCACAAGCGTTCTGTGGTGGTCTGTGCTCATGGCTGGGGGTGCCTGACTGGGTCTGGAGGGGCAGATACAGGGGTGAGGGGGCGTTGGCCTCCTGCACCCAGTCGGGTGCTCGCTACAACCCAAGCAACTATATGGTACTCTCAGAATTATCACTCACAGAATGGTCAGATTCTAGAAAATGTAGCATTATGATGAAACATTTAACTAACACAGAGCCTTACATCAGGGAGATAATTTTTAAAAGGGCACTTTAGACTTGTATAGTCTGAGAAGCCCTAGGGCCAAAAATTGCAAGCACTTTCCCCTCATCTGGTGTTGCAATCACTCTATTTATGAATTATAGTAGACAAGTATCACAGTTGAATGTATCACCAAGATTAGTAGTTGAATTGCAGCATTCGACCATGCTTTTTGTGATGTCTGGGTATAGTGATGCCCTGTTAATATTTATTTGATGGGCTGAGAAAATTCTCATTTCAGGAGTGCAGTTTGCTTGTCCGTAAGCTTTTCTGTAAATTACAACCATCCTAGAACAGATCAGCAAGTCCTGAATATCCGAGTAACAATTAGAAATGTCACTGCACTTCATGCTTATTAGTCCTAAAAATTAAATGGTTAACTTAGTGTGTTTAAAAGGGCTGACGATGAAGGGTTGCCCGGATACCTTAATTAGCATTTTGGGTTGCCATGCATAGCTGTCCAACTAGATGGCCTTGTAGGAGAGGCATGAAAGACTGTTGCTTTCAGAATATCTGGATTTTAAAATTTATTTTCTCATCAACACAAAGCCATCAAAAAGACAAATTAATTTAACTAAGGTAGGCTGACCATATGAAAAGGAAGTCAGGGCTCATGTAACTTTAACAGTTGTAGAGAAAAGGAGATTTCAGCCAGTGTCATTTGTATGCAATTAGTTCCTGGTGAAATTCCCTCTTCATCACACCAGTTAAAGTTGCAGGGGCCCTGCCTTCTTTTGTATATGGTCACTCTAGTATAGTGCCTGCAACTTTAACTGTTGTGATGAAGAGAGAATTTCACCAGGGACTAATTTCATACAAATGACACTGGCTGAAATTCCCTTTTCTCTACAACTGTTAAAGTTACATGAGCCCTGTCCTCCTTTTCATATGGTCAGCCTAACTAAGGTGACATATGGATCCCCTAACTAAGGTGACATATGGATCCCAGTTGTTTTTTAAAACAGCATAATTTTAACTACACTATAGAAAAATTGAGCTGACAACCACTTCTAATTTTAGTAAAACTTCTCATTTGAGAGTTTTGTCTCTTGACACTTTTAAATCCAAACTCATCAGAAGGCATGTCCAACGATTTCCCCAATGGTGTTAATTCATTGATAAATACTATAGATTTAATGACTTTACATTAAATTGTTGAAATGTGAGAGAACCCTAAATTTCCAAATTATCCATGATATGCATATATACTTGTGAGCAGTAGGGACAGATTAAATCTGTTATTAGATAGTTGACATGAGGTGTATACACATGATGGAATCAGTTACAAATATTGCATTCATAAAAATGGGTTGCTCCCCTCCCCCCAATCCTCCATACACACCACATTACATTTATATCCTGCCTTTTTTCTTCCTTAAGGAACCCAAGGCAGCATACATAA
This sequence comes from Anniella stebbinsi, assembly GCA_029215795.1. Classification (NCBI taxonomy): domain Eukaryota; kingdom Metazoa; phylum Chordata; class Lepidosauria; order Squamata; family Anniellidae; genus Anniella; species Anniella stebbinsi. The sequence continues at coordinate 202,565,811 of JARDYH010000002.1, read as the reverse complement.
TCTTCCCCCTCTCCATTTTATCCTCACATAACTCTGTGAATTAGGTTGGGCTGAGAGTCTGTGACTGGCCCAAAGTTACCCAGTGAGTTTCCATGGCCAAGTGGGGACTAGAACCCAGATTTCTCGACTTCCAGTCCAACACTCTCGCCACAGCACCACACTGGTGCCCCACCTGAGGTTTAGAGTGATACAGTCCATTCTACCTTCTCAGGACTCTGCCATCTCATTCTGACCTCACTCTGCTCCATGTGGATCAGGCCTAAGTAACATCTCCATTTTACTCCTCTAGAAAAGGAATATATGGAACAAATGAAGCAAAAACCCCACCAGCTTCAATCTGTTAGCCAGTGATGCTGTTTGACTGTATATACAAGTTTTAATACATGCATTTTTCTCAGTGGGGAAAAAAGCCTGCTCATTATTTGTTATGGTAACAGGTTTAGCCTTCTCGATCTGGCTTCTGTGTCAGAGGTGCATGGTTTCATAAAAAAGCACATCGCTTGCCTGTGAAACACTGAAGCTATCAGTCATTCATCAGCGGAAGGAGTTTCTGTAGCAACCTTCACTTGTGACCGCTTGAACTCTCGTTCAGCGCAGAGCTTCATTCTTTCCCCTGGCTTAGGCAAATTGGAATGAAGAGTACTGCCAAGGTAACATATGTGGAGCTCCCAAGGAGACAGCAAGCTGACATTTTCCTGCCACCTTTGGATGGCTAGCTTATCTCTTGAGTGTATTGATTACCTCATGAGGAGGAGGCTCTATATTCTTAGCCCTGTGTCCGGAGCGAGGTGATTTATGTCAGGACAGGTAATAGAAGTGACTGCGGGGATGGGTGAAAGAGAGGCCACAAATGAGAGAACTTACAACAGGCGCTAGGTGGCTGGAAAAGCTCTGTGATGGGAAGAGGGGAGGGCTGCAAAATTGGAGCTACTGAACACTCATCAAGAAGTGACCTACTCTGGTATGGCAACCACCAGACCCATTCCAATGACATAGTATTTTATGGCTATCTTGTTTTGCCTTTCTGAATTATTCTGCATCTGTGGCTTGTGAACAGATTTATTGTGGCGCTGCAAGTGTATCACCAAGGCAGAGCAGTTCTTAAGAAATTGTAGGGTCATCTGTCTTTTCGCTGGCTTTAGCTAGCAAAGCGCCTCTTCAATCTCAATGAAGGAGGGCAAGGGCATCCGCTAGGACTGGAACTTTATTTAAATGTAATCGTAACATCAATTTCCTTGTTTCTAGATCTAAATATGAGGTGCAAGGCCTGCCCATTTACTGCTGTGTTCCTGAAGAATTGGAACTCGGCCAACAGGAGTTGCACCCTCAGTTACTAAAGGATGTTAAATAAGTGAGGCAAGTGGGTGAGAGAGACAATCTCTGATATGGATGTTGTGGATTCAGATGCACACATATTGAGGCCTGATATGCATTAACAGAGGGGTTGTGGCTCAGTCATAGAGCATCTGCTTTCTGTGCCGAAGGTCCCAGATTCAATCCCTGACATCTCCAGATAGGGCTAGGAAAGAGGTCTACCTGAAACCGTGGAGAGCTACTGCCGGTAATACCCAATAACGGTGGTCTTGATGGACCAATGGTCTGATTCAGTATAAGGCAGCTTTCTATGTTCCTAACAGTGCTCAGTTTACAGGGAGGTGGGGGTGGGGAGGCGTGTTTGTGATGACTTCTTTAGTTCTTGCGTTTGAAGGCTACAGGAGCCATGCCTTGGCTAAAAGTGGGGGTTGGGTGGGGCCTGTAGATAAAAGGAAGTAGTCCACACAGTGCATAGTTAAACTAAGGAATTCACTACCACAAGATGTGGTGATAGCCACCAATTTGGGTGGCTTTAAAAAGGGGGTGGATAAATTCCTGGAGGAGAAGGCTATCAATGGCTACTAGTCCTGATGGCTAGGTGCCACCTCTAACGGCAGAGGCAGTAAGTACATGTACACCAATTGCTGGGGGACATGAGCAGAGGGTGCTGTTACACTCCAGTCCTGCTTGTGGGTTCCTGGTCAGCAGCTGTTTGGTCACTGTGTGAACAGAATGCTGAACTAGATGGACCCTTCTTATGTTTATTAAGGAGCCTACCTTTCCTCATAATTTGAGTACTCAAGGATGTGCGTCTCTGTCTTCATAGCACTACCAGAAAGCTCAAATGAGATGCTATTCGATGGTGTGTGTTCATTAAGAATGTAATTAGACATGCACATAGGAAGGAGCAAGTGAGACAGGAGTAGGCAAAGAGAACATCAGGGCCTGCCTTAGTTGGACTATCTACCCACCCACCCTTGAGGTCTACCAGCCAGAACCAAACAAAACATGGTGGCTGAGGAGCTGGAGTAATTTATCTACTGCACCTGTGAAACATACACTGCAGTATATAAACAATCTACATCTGCGTATACTAATCAAAACTTTAAAAACTGGCCAACAGAGCTCCACAAAGACCTGGTCAAAGGCAACCAATTAATGCTTCTATTTTACAATTGAAGAACACTGAAGCCAAGGTAACAGCAAGTTTTATTAGTAATAGATGTCCAAGTCAGAAACCCTTGGATATCTACTATGAATTAACTTGAGATCTACCTGTAGATCCCAATCTACCTTTTGCCCATCCCTGAACAGGGAACAGATTAAAGTGCCTCTGAGCAGATGCAGAGTGCATTTACTTTAATAGCATTACAGAGTTCCCATGCATCGGAAACTAGCAGGAAGGGCTTCCAAATCCAAAGATGCTGTTTTTTCCTGAAATTTTTAGCTTCAGCATTTCTTTTTCTAGAAATGACACACTGGCCATTCTGGAACACAGTTGAAGCAAAATCATGTGTGGGGACTTGCTGATCTGTCCAGTGCTTCTTAATAGGATGGCACTTATGAAACATAACATACTTCACAATTTCTTGTTCAATCTGTCCTCCCTTAACAGTTCTTGCATACTATGAGCAAATTTATATCAAGCCCCTGCACTGATATACCAATGCTAAACATAATACCACCATTAATTCAATTTAGCACAGTAGCAACCCCCCAAAGGCTTATTGTGCAGTTATTTATGTTTGCTAACTATGTGCATGTAAGGGAGGACAACATTTCATGTATACTTTACATAAAATAAAGAACATTTCCATATTGTCAGCTAATTTGTAAAGAAATATTTACAAAGTGAAATTTTAACAGCTATCAAAGGACCCCCCCCAAAAAACAGAGAGTGATTCTGTTGTACAAAAGGCCACCAATTCCAATTTTCTCTGATTTATTCAGTGTTCGTTGATTGAATTTATTTATAATTACACCACACTGAATAAATCAAACATAACCGAAAAGCAGTTTATCTCCGTGTACTAATTACACATACAGAGCACAGAGATGCCAGAAGATTAAAGGGAGAAAGTATTGGCGTGCATTAATGACTGTGGGTGTTTCTTTTATTACCCGGTACCACAGTCATATAATAGAATAACACTGGTACTGCCATGAGAGTGGAGGGGCAAGCTGTATTTAAACTGTTCCTAAAATGACTGAAAGGGAAATGGAACAGTGTAATAGTTAAAAGGCAAAGGACTGGAACAATAAATACACAGAGTGTTATCTGACATTCCTTGTTTTCTGCTGTTACTCAAGAGCGCCCATTTAGGACCCCATTTAAGAAATTAACTTATCAGAGAGAATGAGAGATTATATTTTTAAAACTTGCCCATTTCAATTTGTTTAGGCTGTTGGAGAAACAGCAGGTCTTTCTTTTGTGGTAAGATTTTACACTTCTCCAAAGAACTTATCTAAGGTTTCTGAGGCAATTGTTTTGACATTAGACATTTCTTTATTATGCGGAGCACTGAATAAGCGTTCATTGCCATGTGATAAAATTCACTGGAGAGTCTTTGTGGTTCTATCGAGTGCTACCAAAACATTTAGATTTCCACATTGCCACTATTTATCTCGGTAGGAAAAGTTCTTATTTCTAAATCCCCCAAGGAACTTGCTCTTGTGTGTGCTAATTACTGTTACCAGTTCCCTGAAGCTTATCTTAACTAAAGTCTAAAGTTTCCTGCAAGAAAATGAGAATATAAAGGAAAGAACAAAAGGAAATAAAAGGGAGGGAGAGGAGGGGAAACACATTTATGGAGAGAGAATTTGAAAATTACAGAGCACACTTTTATTACCGCGCTATTGCAGGCACATTTGCAAAATGGTGTACAGTAAAAGAGCGTTTGATACAATTGGAGGGCTGGGATGGGTTAAGAAGGCGACATAGTGCTAAAACAGGATCTACCACACCCACAGCCATCTAAGCTAAGGCCATAGTTGGCATCAAGCCAAACATGCAGGCAACTATGGTGTGTACAACATCAAGATTAGGCTGGCCATGGGAAGGGTGGTCAGAGAGCATTTCTCTTTGAAGGTGTCTTCTCTTTGAGGGCCTGTCCAGTCCAGATCCAGTTTTAAAGATTAAAAATGGAGGGGGGAGATCCTAAAAGTTGCCAATCAGCACTTAGCAACTGGACAGCCAACTGAGCAGGCACTAAGAGCATCTTTACATTAAGCAAAACAACAACAACAACAACAACAACCACTTCCTTAGTGGGCTTTCTTCTTGCGCAGGCTTTCTGGAATTACAGTGGGCACAATAAGAGCGTCATCACACTGGAGGTTTAATGCATATCTGCCGCAACTTTGATCCACTTTTTCAGAGCTGGACTTGCTCAGGTGAGAGAACATCACGACAGGGACGATGTCATGCTAGTTTAGCGCTGAAAAAGTGGATCAAAGTCACAGCAGATGTGCATTAAACCTCCAGTGTGATGATGATCTAAATGTGCATCCCCTTTCCCCCCCTTTTTTTTTTACAGTTCCCATGGAGGGTAAGTTCCATATGTTCCATTTAAACAACCAGCAATAGTGTTGCAACATTACGGGAATATTCTGCTATCCAGGAAATACACCAGATTTTTGATACTGCATTTTTGGTGAGTTACATCTCAGCAAAATAAACTTCAAAAATGGTGGGAGAGGCACCTGAGGAGGAGGGTGTCATGAAAAGGACCTGGAAACTTCCACGAGTAACCAGTCTTGATCACACTACATTCACTCCATCTGAAGGAGCTCTAAGTCACTTTTTCATAGTTTTCCCCACTTTTTGTGTTTGATTGCAGTTATCGATGGGAGCTGGAAAGGGAAAAAAGGAAAGGCAAGGTTCCTTTATACAGTGTCCTTTTCATGCTACTATATAAACCTGATTTGGAAAACAAAAATGTTATAGGCTTTGTTTTGTGTGTGTGTTGTAAATATTCAGATGTTAAAACTTTTTTACTAATAACAATGCTTCAGTAGAATTAATGTCTAAACTTTGTGGTCTCTTTTCATGTTGACTTACCCACCTAGTGCTGAAATTCCAAACACCACAAGGCTATTTAAAAGAGATGCATAGGGATTGGGGTTGTTTGGTGGAGGCAGCGGGGAAAATAAAGACTTCTGCCTGGCAGCTGTGGAAAGGACATAGGACAGGAAGGGCAAACAGGAGCAGGGCATCCTATTTGGCTTGGTCTCCCTTTCACACAGAGATTGTGACAGAGCTGTTCCCGTGACACACACTCACACTCTCTGAGGCTATTCACACAACATGCTAACCCAACTCAGTCGTCGTGTGGGTTTTTTTGAACTGTGAGTTGTTTGTTGAACAGTGAGTTAGTGGCTGCATTCAGACAACACTTTAGTCAATGGTGGGTTAATGGTCAACTCACAGTCGGTTATTTTGTGGGTACTCTCCACACAACAGCCGGTTTCAGACGACATATTAGGCAACGGGGGGGGGGAGGGGAAACAATCGTTAGTTATGTTGCTTATTGTATTGTGTGTAGGGTTACACACCAAAAACACACAACTGACAGTACACTATTCTGCCCAATTAAGCAACGGAGAGAAACAACGGGCTTGCACGTTGTTTAGCCCAAAGCCTTGTTGTTTAAAATGCCGTCCGAAACCAAACCCCCCTCTCTCCATGGACTATTCCATTTGGGAATAAGTTCTGCCGTCCGGAGCAGCTGAAAACCCCCGGCTGCTCTATACAGCCAGCAGAACTTGTGGTGCATGCTGGGATATGGCTGGGGGACTGAGGGAGGAGGAGGGAGCAGACATAGCAACCAAGATGTCTGCCAGAATTTTCAGCTGCACAAGCACTGGCGTTGCAACGTGTTGTGTGTGGAGCACCACCTACCTAACACACGGTCAGTACGCTATTTACCCTTCCGTTGCCTAATATGTAGTTCAAAACCAGCCAACATGTTCCTACACAACTGTGGAGTGGCTGAGGCTGGCATTGAGTGGACTAATAGTCAACCCAGCATTTGACTGACACAGCCCCCACCCTCCCTCCTCCCTCAGTCCTCCTGGTGCTATCCCAGCAGCCTCTGTGATTTGTGCCAGCTGTAGCAGAGCAGCCAGTGTGGTTTTGGCCACTCTTGCCCAGGAATTCTGTAGCCAGCCGAAATAGTCCACTCAGCCCTGCAAAATAGTCCACTGAGCCCGACAGACAACACGCTTACCAATGGTTGTGCAGATAGTAAACTCTGCAGAGCGTTGGTTATCTCAGTTGGTTATTTTGGGGAAATAGTCAACCGTGGGGTGTTTTTTGCCCAACAGACAACACAATAGCCAACCGTTGACCATTCAACTGACGGTTGACTACTTAAACCACCATTGGTTATCGTGTTGTCTGAAGCCAGCTAGTGTATTGCCTGGACGCAGCCAGGCAGCATGTTAACCATGCCATATGGCTTATTTTTCTTGAACAAGCCACCTTGAGAACTGTTGTTGGGTTGTTCAGGGTTCAGTTAAAGCTCCTGCAGCTTTAACTGTTGTCTTGAAGAGGGAATTTCACCATGTGCTGCATGCGTGCAAATGTCACCTGCTGAAATTCCCTTTTCTATGCAACTGTTAAAGACACAGGAGCCCTGTACTCCTTTTCATATGGTTACCCTACATGAGGGAACTTCAAAAGCCAACTGAGATATGGGATGGGAGTTTATTGTTCAAAGGGAAGGGGGATTTAAAAATGAAATCTGAGCATGCTTGAGTTAACTTCAACTTTGCATACTGTAGAACTGAAAAGTACCATGAGTAAGCTTAAAGTAACCTTTTAAGATAAAGGCTTACTATGACTCTACGTAGCATAAGAAGACCCCTGCTGAATCAGACCAAAGGCCTATCTAATCTAGCATTCTGTTCTCACAGTGGCCAGTCAGATGTCTATGGGAAACACGCAAGCAGAACATGGGTGCAACAGCACCCTCCTTCTCATGTTCCCTAGCAACTGGCATTGAGAGTCATACTGCCTCTGAAACTGGAGATACTGCATAGCCATCGTGACCAGTAGCTACTGATAGCCTTATCTTCCATGAAAAGGATGGACATGGTAGCTGGGGATGATGGATGTTATCGTTCAACTCATTTGGTGGGCACTATGTTGAAGAAGGCTGGCTTGCAGCTTCTTCTTGTTGGATACATGTATCCATTTGTGTCACCTCCCAATGTAATGAATACAGAGGTCTTCTCTTCTAAGTTCATTTGTTTTTGTGCGCTGTATCTTTAAACTATCCCAGTGAAACATTTTAAAAGTAATTGTTTTTATGTTGTATAATATGACCCAAATATTATATTTTTGTCAGCATGTCTAATAGGTTGCTCAATAACCTTGTGCTCTACAGGTCATTGGATCCATTCATGTTCAACGATATATGGTATGAGTGTTCATGGGTTGTTTGATACATTTTCTAATGTAAGGTGAGTAGAAATAGCACAAGTTATATTTTTTGACCTTCCAGAAGAATCTCCCCAGCAAAAATGAACTGTGCTTGTTTGAGTCCATGTGTTTCAAAAGAGGTTTTAGGAGGAGGAATTGTTCCAAATTAAGTTTCTAAAAGTTGGGGAGTTATTTTCTGTGATTAGCATTGAGGAGCTGATTAAGGAAAAATTTACTGTAGAGATTAATCATTTCAAAAAGATTAAAGGTCAAAAGAAATGGGTTTCCTTTGTTTTTGGAGGAAGAGGCAAGAATTATTGAGTACTGTATTAGTCTGTGCATCGTTTAATAACCTCTTCCCTGCCCTCTGTACAAGGCTCTCTAACTAAATTGGTCTGCCCAGGACTTTTTGCTAAGGAATAGCCTATGCAGAAGAAATTAAAATATTTGATCTCTCTAACAAGTGAAGTATGGGCATAGTGACTTTTAAAAACTTGAGAATGGATGGCTTTGTGAGGATACAAGTAATCTTAATTTGGGGTATGTTTTTTTAAAAAAATGTTTAAACTTAACTTTGAAAGTTTTAAAGAATCAACGTAGACTAAAAACTGTGTGTGTGGGGGGGGGGGTTGCTGCCAAGGCTTGCCTTCCATTCCCTCCCCTTTGTCCCCCTGCCAACTCCTCCACCCCCAAAACATATGTGCACAAACACTACTACTGGTTGAACTGCTATGATACCAAGAAGGCACTGAGCTCTAGAAAATAGGGAGTCATACAAAAGAGACTTTGTAGAAAGACCTAGTAGGGCCAATAAAAGTAGTTGGTGGAAAACCATAGGTTGTCAGAACTGTGGGTTGTTCATGGGTTGTTTTGGCAGGCTACAGAAGCAGCGGGCAAAAGTGGCAAACCAACCACTCTACATGCCAGTACTACAGCACTGCAAAGGCATTTGGGATTTTGGGAGGAAGTGGGCAAAGGACGAGGGAAACGGCAACATTGGGAATGAGAAAACAAACCATGGTTTGTCTGTCATGTGCCAGATAAACCCAGGATAGGGTCCACAAGTGATGGGGCTGGCCATTCACAAACCAGAATCACTGGCCAATGCTACTAGTGGCTGGGCAGCATTGGATTCTTCCCTTTGATTAAGAGTACATTTAACAGATTTATCGATGAGAAATGTACCTATCTCTTTTTACCATATTTTTCTAGAATGTGCCATTATACTAGATCCTCACCTAACAATTTTTAAATTCTCTTTGTAAGTCATCTCATGTGCTACATTCTTTACAGGCCTTCCTCAACCTGGTACCCCCTAGATGTGTTGGACTGCAACTGCCATCTTTCCCAACCAGCATGGGCATGCCAGCTGGGAATTATGGGAGTTGTAGTCCAACACAGTTTGAGGGCACCAGGTTGGGGAAGGCTACCTTAGCTCATTTGTTCTTGGGCTGACTCTATGAAATATATAATTGATGTTTGTACAACTAGGGGAACGGAGATCAAGTGCAAATGAACGCTTGTGGCTGAGGTTGAACCCAAGATTGGCATATTCAGCTACGATGCCTTTCTCTGCATCACACACTGATAGGGGAAAAAATGGATGCTTTTTGCTTCAGGCTGCTGTTCAAGGTGGCACATACTCTGTCCAAATCTGTGATACAAGTTTCTACAATATTCAAGAATTTGTTTTCATGGTTCATTTTGGACATGGACATGATTGTTTGATTCATGTCCTCCCTGCAAAGATTTCTGCTCATTTGTTCAAGGATCCTTGCAAGCCTGTCAGCTAATCAAGGGCAGACCCCTTCATAAGATCATATCAAAACAACACTCATTCCAAGCACTGCTGGGGTGAATTTGGAACTGTAGAGTGGGTAAATGTCTATGTGTTTGGGGGAAGATTCAGGGGAAGGATTCAGATTCCATTGTACTTGATGGCATAGGCGGGGAGTATGATGGCATTTCCAAATCTGGAATTGAACTTGAGGGGCTGAAGAAGGAGCTATGGGAACTCTTCCCAAAGTTGTGGGGAAACTGTTTTGCCAGGCATAATTCTGAAACAAGCAGAGAGGAGTTCATCTATCCCATCACTAATTCCAACAAAGGCTGTGAAGTATGTCAGAAGGTTGCAATGGGAAGGCTCAGAAACAGAGATGCAGGACCACATTTAGGAAAGAGATTATCATGTATTTCATTTTTATATCCTCCTTTTCTTCCAAGTAGCTCTGAGTGGTGTCCATAGGAGTGATCCCATTTTATCCTCGCAACAATCCTGGGGTATAGGTTGCATGAAAGGCAAGTGAGTGACTAACCTGAAATCACCCAGTGAGTTTCATGGAGCACAAGAACTATATTGACACAAGTACACCGATCAGGACACTACTAAGTCCTATTTTAAAAGAAATAATGCCCTGCTTTACTAAACCACATATTGATATGATTCCACATCTGACACACACACATAATGGCATGATCATTAAGTAGATATCAGACATTCTCTCTCTCTCTCTCTCTTGATTTTTCCCTCCATTCAAAAGGCAATTTTGGTTGGCCACCCATTGAGTCTCATCACCCATTGCAGTGTTTAGCTCAAACTCTGTGGTAGGCAGACTTAGCTTATGGATTCATTTTCATAACATTCCACATCATGGCTTTATTTCCTACAACAGAGGGTTTTTAAAAGCTAAAGTAAAATATATGCATTCATTAAGGCCCAGCAGGACTGATCTTGCAAAATTACATTTTTATGCAAGAATTAAGATTAGGAGAACTGTTAGGTCACTGTAATCAAGCTACAGGGTTTCATTTTCCATGCAAGATCTATCATCTGTTGATAAAGCATTCATATTATGCCATTTCTCAGGCATCATAATATGCTAGCAAGTACAGAAATGGGCCCAAGCTGGCAAACATAAACCACAGGAAAGTTGATACCTTCAAAATTCTGCACAGCAGCAGGAAATGGATGAGATTGAAAGAGTCCCTTCTAATTTCTACAGCAGTCGAATTGCAAGTTGAAGACTTTGGTACATATCTCTTCTGCACACATTGTTCGTATTTTTAATATGCTTTAAAAATAATATGTGGCATTTGTATTTTAAGAAATATTCAAATAATAAGGAAAGAAGAATTGAGATTGTAGACGATTGCCCCTTAGTGGATTGTGTTCAGGGTCATTAGAGACAATGGTGTTCATGCTTTGGGCAGATAGAAGAGGTGAATTGGTGTTATTCACTACTTTCTTCTTTTTCCAGCCTGTCGTGGTGTTCAAGTAACCTTGGCAAGATCGGCTCTGCTCAGTGTTCCTTACAGATTAACAACAAAAACTGATGTGGTTAATTCAGCGGGAGGAAACTACATGCTAAAGGCTGATTTATTAGATGTATACCAAAGGCATGGATATGGCTGCCAAAGTGCTTTTTAAAAGTGTGAATAACAACATACATCTCAAGATCAAGGATAAAGACCTTGAAAGCAATTCAATGGGCAGAAAAGTCTGTTGAATCCAGGATGTTCCAGTCACTTCAAAGGACAGAGAAGATCCTTGTGTGCATGCCTTTGCATGTGTTGAACTGTCCCACCACCCATTAAAGTCAGCGTCCTCCAACGTGGTGTTCTCCATATGTTTTGGACTTCAACTCCTTTCAACCCCATCCAGCATGGCCAATGGAAAGGAATGCTGGCAGATGTAATCCAAAACATATGGAGGGCATCAGGTTGGGGAAGGTTGATATAAGTGAATGGGGCAACCTTTCACTGGATGCAGAAGCTTCATTTTGAAGCCCTAGCACCTGCAGAAAACCACTGGATTTGGAATAATGATTAGATTTACTATAGACTTAAGAGGAGGAGGCAGTAAGCCTATATGCACCAGTTGCTGGGGAACATGGGTGAGAGGGTGCTGTTGCACCGTATCCAGTTTTGTTGGTCCCTGGTCGATAGCTGGTTGGCCACTGTGTGAACAGAGTGCTGGACTAGATGGACCCTTGGTCTGATCCAGCATGGCTCTTCTGATGTTCTGATGATGATGATTCCTCTTCAGAGAAGAATATGACTTGCAGGAATCTTCTCATGAACTTTAAAAATGTGACATGAGGGCCAGCCGGAGAAACAGATATATTGATTTGATTTATGCATGCCAGCTGCAAACCTTTTCTGTCACCTGCTTTGAGAACAGTGTGATCATAGTCTCACTCAAAACACGAGCAAACCTAACGAAACTAGGAAATTTAGAAAACTACTTGCTTTTTGGGCAAATAATGAAGTACGGAGAAGACTGCTGTCTTGGAATTAGTAGAAATATAATTCACAGCATCCTGGAAGCTCCAGAAATTTCCTTAAAGATTGATTAAGAGCAAGAAACCCTGCATCAAACCTCACTCTCCAACTGAGAAACTTCTGGCTGAGAGATATTAGAGATCATAGCAATGGTGTTTAAAAGGATGATTCTGAGAAGAGCTAAGGGTATTTAACATTTGTCTTATGAAGGACAGGCAGCGTCTTTCTTTAATGGTATTTTGCCTTTGATGAGTTAATAAAAAGGGGGAACGAGTTTAAACAGACATTAGAGGCATAGAAGTTTGAAGTGCAAAGAGGGATTTCTTTTAAAGTTTTTCAGTCAAGGGGAACAAATTTATGTTATCAAATCATTTGAAGACAGGTAAGGAACTCCTTTACATCTAAATATTGATTTCAGGAGACTCAGAATGCATCTTGCTATCACATGCTGAAGCAATTTGGCAACTCAGATACAGCCGTACTTTAGTAACAAGAATTCGGAAATATTTGTGAAGTGACCAGAATTTTTATTAAGCTAAGATGTAAATCCATGCCTCCTTATGGTGTATATTGCTCAGACCAGAGAAGAACTGTTCAGCTCACTAATTTGATTTCTTTCTCTCCCTGCCCCTAGTTGGATCTCTTGATTATATCATTCTGAGTATATGCAACAATTCTCTGAGTGAATTGTACGAATTTAGGCACCACAGCAACGTGTGCTTAGTGAGTGATGCAAGTCCATCCAGCTACGTTACCTGTAAGCTCTAGCCCAATTCTATAAGGTTGCTGTCCAGTATCAAATGTGTTAAGTTGCACTGAGGTAGCTGTCTCCACAATGTTTTTAGTAGGGGTGTGCAGAGCGGGTCTTCTCTGCCCTGAAATTTGGGGCACAGCTCCGATGAGGTGATTCTCCTCTCTGATTTTGGGGGGGGGGGTCTGTCTCCCCGCACTGTCGGTTTACCCATCGGAAAACCACTCCTTTTTCGGGTAACTGCTACATTCTCGTCAATGGGAATTAACAGAGATGCTCACAACTCCCTCAGTTTTAAAGGTAAACACATGAAAATTGGCATCGTGACAGTTTTTATAGAGGGCTTGAGGCATGCCAAGTTTGGAGCAGATCCCTGTATGCAGTGATTCATAGGGAATTTTTAAAGTCTGAACTCAAATGTCCTCTCAGGCACCTCTCGTGTCTTGAGCTGTATGGCGAGGGAGAGAGGGAAATGAAGCAGTGGGATAAAACTAAAAGTGCTTTGCGCTACAATAAACGTAAATTAATAAATGCCACAACAGCAGTACACAGCTTGCCCATCTTCAGAGAGTACACTGGACAGGAGAAGAGGCTTGCAGCAGGACGAGGAGGAGGAGAAGGTGAGGCGTGAGTCAAGGCAACAACAATTTCCCCCTATATATGAGGCTACAAGGCTTGAGGGAGGAGGAGGAGGGGAAGATGAGGAGCCCCACCCCTGGACTGGAAGCCCAGCACCAGCAGCCAGCCAAACACTCACACACTAGCAGACTTGGATTTTTAAAAAGATGTTTCAGTGGGGAGCGGGTAGACTACAGAAACACAACACACTGGGAGTTTTTACGATTTTAAGAAGGAGAAAGGGGCTTAGAAATATTAGCAGACCAAGAGACGGTTGGCTGCAAAGCTCTCTCTCACACATGTGAACACGTGAACTGCGATTGGAGTGGGGGACAGGATGACAAGTGTGGCTAATGGCTATTGGTTAGCCACATATGTCAGTATACCCTCATCCTGCTCAGCGTCTTCCAAATATGGAGATACGAGACACACACACACACTGCATTGACACCTGAAAAACAGGTGGATAATTTCGGAGATGTTAGAAGCTCCTATTGTGCATGTCTCCGCCCTGAAATGATTCTATTGGTTTAGAAGCAGCCAATCCCCACACTGGAAGACCGAATGCATCATGAATGCTTGTGGTTATCAGATAATTCCAGGGTGGAGAGCACACTCTAGACTTTAGGGTGCAACATAGGGGAGCTCTATATGGTGTTACTTCTGGAGGTGAGATTTCTACTGGTCTAGTTTCTACCAGCTACCACTCAGTGCTTGAGCAAGCAGAATACTGAGTATCTAACTCAGGGATAGGCAGTGTGGTGCCTGATGGAATCAATGTGGCACTGGACACCTTTCTTGGTGCCCACCAAGGTGCCCTACCACTCTCACTTTTTAAAAAAATACACATTTCCTTACCGGCTGCTGGGATTCCAATGAAATAAATTTCTGCTGGTGCTGAAAACTATGGGTTCAAAGGAACTGTTTAGTGAATTGGGGCTCAGACACCACCTCTGCCTTGTAGCTTGCTGTTTGCCATGCATTGTGGCAGACATTTTGTGATGGTGCCCAAGTCCAGTTTCTCAAATTGCCAAATTTACCTGCACATTACATCAAATATGTTACCTGTAGAGACATCAAGGTTTTAAAAAATAATATTTTTAACTATGGGGGACCTTTTTATGGGGGGCAGCAGTGTTTAGGGAGTGAGATTATGCCTTCCTTCCCTCATGGCAATCCTAGTTTTTAGAAAAACAAAAACAAAAAACACTTTTCACACTACATTGTGTTGGCATTTTTTTGTCAGGATCTCAGGATCACGATAGTAGAGAGAAGGTTTAAACCTCTGTTCCCTATTTGTTGCAGCTCCAATAAGATCTACAGCCCCCCCGCCCCATGCTTAGTATTAATTCTACTTTTTAAGAACCATGACTTCACAACAAGCAACACAATCAATGTAACACATAGTTAGGCCCAGGACAGAAGTTGATTAGAGTAGCAGTCAATAAATGACAACTCCCTGAGACTGAGCAGTTCTTCAGCTCCTGTGCTCTATGCAGTCCTGTAGGTTGAGAAAATGAAAAGTGTGGAAGTTGGAGCTACTTACAACTTCTAACTGGGAGAATGTTTTTGCCAGACACATGTGAGAAATCAAGTTTATTCTGCCTAATTCAGTTTTCCTCTTTATTTAGCTGGATTAAATTAAAAGACTTTAAGCTTGCTTTTTTTTTCTTTCTTTTTTTTAAACCTATTCTTTACAGAAAGTCTATTACAGAAGTAAAAACTCAGTGACTCTCATGGCAGACTTGGGAACTTGCACCTTGGGGAACTGAACAACAATTATAAATACGGCTAATACATTAGTGTGATAAGTGTGGATAAGAGTCAATTCAGAAAAAGCAGTGGCGTCAGAAAAAGAGCACAGAACTCAGAGAATCTTTTCTTGATCTACACTCTTTTAACCCCATCTAAATAGGTTCATCGGGATCTAACAGAAGGAACGCAGGTAAAAATTTGAACTTGATCCCAGGTCTGAAAGGGGCAACTGTGGCAGCAATCCACATCCAGGCCTTGGAGCATAATTTCCTGTGTGGTGATCCTGTACCACAAGGGTGCCTTGTTAAGTATGATTTGTACTGACACTTCTGAGATTAGAGTTGGGATGCAGCTGTCACCTGGACGTTTAACAGATTATTACTACAGTCAGAGACATGATTTGCATGTTATGGTTACAGCATGGGATCACATCCCGTGTGTTCCAGATGTGTGGTGTAATCATAATTCTAGTTGTTACTGGTATTGCCACAAGAAGAGGGGGTAATCCCACTGTTAAAAGTGAGGTGCCCTTTCCCTATGCTCAGGTATTTTAAAGTGTCTTCCCCGTACCTCTTGAGTGCTTGAAAGCACTATGCAGATGAGGATGAGGATTAACTTTAGGTCTGTACATTCTTGACATTCTTAAGAAAAAGTGAGAAAAGAACATATGACACCCCCCCCCCCACCGAAAGTTGAAGAAAAACATGATAGGGATTGTAGGCCACATGGGCTATCCCTGTTGCCAAAGCTGATAGCGTAAACACTTCCCCATGATCTGGGAGTCTGGCTGGTGGGGGACAGGCTCTATGCATGCATAATCATGTACCTGGATAGAGTGCCTCCATGTGAGGAAGAGCCTGATCCAATCAGGGTCTCTCCTAACATCTGGAAGCTTGATGTTAATATGCAAATAGGGCCTTTTCTAGGCTGGCCAGATGTGTGGTAGGTGGAGCTCTCCTACTGATAAGTGATATTAGTCTGATAAGTGCCAATAAGAGTCAATTCAGAAATAGCATTGTTTAGATATAGACTGTGCATGCTCAGAAGCTCGCAATCAATCCCAAACGTGACAGCAAATTGGTAAAACACCAGACCAGGCTTGTTAAAAAGGTGAGAACAAATTAGCAAAATTCATTCTGCAAACTAATTCCAACATTCAGCGCCATCACTACTCTTAAGTCACATTACTTTCTCAGCCACTAAAGGCACATTTTTCAACATCTTTTATATTACAGAAGATCCTGCCAGTTTACTCTTTTGCTTTCTAACATTTTCCAGAGCATTCCCTGATTGAACCGGAGCCCATTTTTGTTCTCTCCATGACCCATCAAAGATAACTAATCTGTTTACTGTAAATTGCACACCACTTGCTTCTCCATGCCATCTGCCACACTGAAGTGCCGAGTGCTTGGTTTTTTCTAACAATAGCACTTCCAACTTAACCAAAAGAAGCTGAGGGGCACTTTGTATGCACTGGGGGGAACGGGACTGATGTTTACAAAAATCTTTTTTCATCCTTCGTGCTTCTTTCTTTACATATTACATGTATGTAATTTAGGCTGCAATCCTAAACACACACATACCTGGGAGTAAGTCCCATTGAACTCAGTGGGGCTTAATTCTAAATAGACGCATAGAGGATAGCATTGTCCATATCAATTTAGCATTTTAGGTCAGAAATTATTTTAGGTGCACCGTAAGCTTTGTATGGGGCCAGCTGGATGTTTGATTTCTTCTTTTTCCTTTGAATGACAGACCACACCTCCATCCTGTACTCCCTGCCGTATTCCAAACTGTGTTTGAACCTCCTCTAACTGTGCCTTGCCATGCTGTGAGTGTGGACGTGCATGTCTTTGTGCTTTTGTAGAAGAGGCCCACTATTTAAGAATCAGAAGCTCAACATACTGGCTACTAGGTTTGTTTCACAGTTCTCTTGATCCACTCTCCTCAACCAGGTGTCCTTGAGATGTTCTGGACTACAACTCACAGCATTTGTGACCATTAGCCATGTTGACAGGATCTGATGGGAGTTGAAATCCCAAATATTTGGAGGAAATCAGGTTGGAGAATGCTCTCTAGATTTCCCACGAAATTGCACCTGTGTGGTGGTGGTGTTGTTGTTGCTGTTTTTAAAATAAATAACCAGAAGTTTAGGCTATTTATTTATTAGATTTCTTTACTGCCAACTGGCAAATGCCCTCAGGGCAGTTTACAATCATAAAAACTAAAGAACAACAACAAGAAGATAAAATGCAAGAATAAAAGCATCAAAATAATACTATATTAAGCACTAAAAAAATTAAAATATTAAAAAACATTGAGGAGCTGATGGTAAAATTAATAATCAGAGCAACAAATTAAAGATTAAATGTCTGCTTAAAGAGGAAGGTCTTAACTTGACATCTAAATACATACAGTGAAGATGCCAGGCGGATTTCCCTGGGAAGGGCATTCTGCAGACAGGTGCCACTACAGAGAAGGCTCTTTCCTTGTTACCTACCCATCACACCACATTGGCTGCATTCGGACAACACATTAAGCAACTGAAGGGGGGGAACAATCGTCAGTTGTGTTGCTTATTGTGTTGTGTGGAGGGTTACATACCGCTCACAAACTACTGACGGTATGCTATTCCGCCCAAATAAGCAACTGAGAGAAACAACTGGCTTGCAAGTTTTTTTAGCTCGAAGCCAGTTGTTTAAAGTGTTGTGTGGATGAGGTGAGTGGGTTAATGGCGTGCAGTGAGTGGGTTAAAACACAAGCCCATAGAGGCAGGTGGCAAGAGCGACCAAAGCGGCAGCTGCCATTCTGCTACAACTGGGGCAACTTGCAGAGGCTGCTGGGATAGAACTGGGAGGACTGAGGGAGGGTAGGGAGAGGGGCGGGGCTGTGTCTGTCAAATGCTGGGTTGACTATTAGTCCACTCAATGCCAGCCCCAACCACCCACAGATATGTAGGAATATGTTGTGTGGGGAGTACCCACAAAATAACCAACTGTGAGTTGGCTACTCAACCCACCATTGACTAATGTGTTCTCCAAATGCAGCCTGTGGGTAGCATCACCCAGAGAAGAGCCTCTGAAGACAATCTTAGGTATTACAGAGCAACGTCTTTATTATTAAGAGAAAATATCCTGAGCAGGAACTCTCTCAAAACATGCCATAACTAAGTATTGGGGGGGGGGGGCACACACACATACTTTGGATTTAGATGATGCACATATGAAAGTGTTGGAGCATTATAATTTCCAAGATGGACCTTGCCACCTGTAACTTGGAAGAAATACTCATATTAAGAAGAAAAACTATTTTAAAAGAGAATTGCCTGATTAATTGGGCACCAGTAGGGTCTGGAGGGGAGGACACCCCTTGAACCCCTGGAATTTGCCCACCCATGCTCTAACTCTTTGTCTTAACCCTTCAGTAGGTTTTCACAGGCTGGGAGCATTTACTCACGTGCTCTTCAACCAGCACTCTGAAGTATAGCAGTTCTAAGAAGACTATTGTCTGGATTTTTTTCCTGAACATGTAGACTTGTTTGTATTTTATGACATTCTGGCCTGACATATTTGTAACATTTTGTGTCTTCTGTTCTCATGAGTATTTTCTGTGGGTGTTACGAGGAGTTGTAATCTGTTCCCAGATACAAAGATTATCTCTTCTTAGAATTTTTGACCTTTTCATTCCAGCAATCCTTCAAAGCACAATGGGACAAGCATTGAATAGCTGTTGTCATTAAAGTCCTTTTTAGCAACACTTAATTTGTGTTCCTGTGAAATCAGGAGCTTTTATTTTAGATTGTAATTGCAATGGGAAAAATCTCATTTCTTCTACAGTAGCAAGTACGGTAAAAAAAGGAAAAAGGATGCTGCGTCTCCTGAAGCGTTTATAGTGAATAAATTTGTAAAGAAATAAATAACAGCATATAAAAACTGTGTTGGGCACTTTAGGACAAATATCAACCATTTGTATTTTATTTCGGCCATTTTCACAGAGGGAAAGGGAATTATTTTCCTCTTCCCAAAGTGAATGCATTGTACAGCTACTTTTAAAGAAAGTGTGTGATTTTATTATGCTATTCATTTGATTTATAATTCACAAAGAAGCTTTGAGCAGAAGCTGGCCAATATGAAAGCCAACATACTGACTTTAAAGGAATGCTTTGGCCATAATTCCCCCTGCTCTGTAAAGTTCAGCATGGAACCATGGAGAGAATTTAAACCCTGGAATCTTTATAAGTGAAATCTGATAAAGGAAGGTGCTCCAAAAGCATATTTCCTATAATGAAATGAAGGCACTTGCTGACAAGAAAAAAGGACAAAAGGCCTGGCCCCATGCCAGACAACATCAGTACATTTTCATGTTCTACCAGCTTCATTTTTTTATATACTTTACATTTCTGGATGATTTTAGGAACCAAATTTGCTGTACCCACCTGGGCGCCGGTCTAGGTTTATTTTCAAATAAGCTTGAAGAAAATGACTGCTGGTGTTTTACATGAGGCAATTCTTACTTAATTCCTGCTGTAATAGGAAGCAAAGGCTTCAGTGGGTTGTGATGCAGGCATTTTTGTGTGTGATCTCCCTTTGGCAATGTGAACTAATTGCCATTAACCAATGTTTATAATTTTTTGCATATGAGAGTGTGTGTTGTGATAGTATACAAGAGCTCCAGTAGGTACTATGGTCCAGACTCTTGAGTTTCTCAAAAGTGTATATCTCAAAATATAATGTGTGGGTGCAGGGCTGGGATCGAGGGTGGGCATGGTTGGGCATCTTCCAGGGCCCCCACTTCAGCAGGGGCCCAGTAAGAAGAGCACTCTGGAGTTGCTCCTCCTCTTCACCATGGCAACCTGCTTGTTCACCTGTCTCTCACTTTGGTCCAGATAACAGTGGTGGTTAGAAGGGGGAGGAGCTGACTAGCTCTCTGACCATCAAGCAAACAATTATCTGAGGAGAAAAAGTCTGAAGATAAATACCAGCTATTTATTTATTTATTTATTTATTTATTTATTTATACATTTGTATTCTGCCCTATGTTATTGGGATCCCAGGGCGGTGTAAAGATAAAATCAAAACTATGTAAAACAACAAATATACACAGCTAAAAATGGATGAAATATTTAACAAACTAAAACCAGTAGAAAAGTTTAAAAGCAAGAAGAACAATTAAAACTATGTGCAACCTTGGATACTTTTAGCCTTCAAAGGCTTTAATAAAAAGCCATGTTTTAATCTGATGCCAAAATGAAGCCAGCGTCGGCCCCAGTCAAGCCCCCAAGGGGAAAGTATTCCACAACTGGGGGCCCACCGCAGAGAACACCCTCTCCTATGTCCCACCATAATGTATAACTCACGTTGGTGGGACACGGTCGTGACAATAGTGATGAGAAGGTAGACTCACTGAGGGAAGGGGCCTATTGAGGGTGTTCATGCCCATGGGTCTTCAAAAACTGGAGCTGGCCCTGTGTTGGTGTGATGTATTTGGGAACATGTGTAATCATATCAGGATGCTCATCAGAGAGCCAGAATTGCTCCCAATAAAGGACACTCAGTTGCAAATCCAGATTTGTTGAAACATAGAGCTTTTCTACACAAGGCTGTTAATCGCCTGTTAATCTGCTGTATCTACTTTCAGTTTCATCACAGAAATGTGATCCGAACACTACATGAGAATTGTTTCCTGTTTTACATAACGTCTAGGTGAAACTGCAGTATAGCGGAATAGCACAAATACACAAGAGGACATTGCACTTTTTCTTGCTTTCACATTTAAAGCTGTATTTTCCCTGCTCTAATAAAATCCAGGAAAGTGCTCTTAAATAACAGAAGCAAAAATGGATAGCCATGATGACGTCTAAAGAACCTGCGAACAACCCATAACTGTGGACAGGTCCTTAACAGGTTTCTGAATGACTGGGAAAGTGAATGGCTTGTGGTGCTGACAATGCATTCAGTGAGGAAGAGAGAGTGATAAAAAGGCAGAAACAGAACATGAAAAGGGAAGGAAAGAAGGAAACGGAGGTAATGTGAGATGGGGGTGCAGGAAGATATGGTCTGGTGAAAGAGAAAAAGAAGATGGAGCTGAGAGGAAAGTGCAGACAGACCAGGGTGGGTGAGTGGAAAAGGGCAGGAAATAGTAGGATGATAAAGAATTCAAGAGAGAAGGGAGAGTGCTACATGGAGAAGGGCAGACAGGAATAGGACCACTTGTCACATCACTGGTGGGGCTGGTGGCATGGCCCCATTTCCCTTTAATCACATGGGGACAAATAAAACCTGAAGAAAGCTAAAGAGCTGGTCAGTGTGTGTGTGTGTGTGTGTGTGTGTGTGTGTGTGTGTGTGTGTATTTCATCATCCTCATTTTATTTATTCCATTCCATTTCTATGAAATAAATAGCTGAAACATCCTGGGTGGTTCACAAAAATTAAAACCACAAAGTACAGCATAAACTATGAAATATGTAAGCTTAAAATCACAACCAGAATAAAACCGAGCAACATTGCAGATATTTAAAATACAGATCTAAAACAGCAGAGTGAAATGACTAGGATGTTAAAATGCTAAAATATTGAGAAAATAAAACGTTCCTCACCTGGCGCCAAAAGGAGTATAATGTAGGCGCCAGGTGAACCTCTCTAGGGAGTTCATTCCACAACTGGGGTGCCAAAGCAAAAAAGGCCCTCTTCCTGGTAGTCACCCTCCTTACTTTCTTTGGCACTTCCTTTATTATAATTAGCAAATAAAGGCTTATTTAGGGACTGCACCACTTCAGGAGGTGTGTGTGTGTGTGTGTGTGTGTGTGTGTGTGTGTGTGTGTGTGAGAGAGAGAGAGAGAGAGAGAGAGAGAGAGTGGTTGCATGGTTGCATGGTTGCATGGCCTTGCATGACAGGGAAATCCTAATGCATCAGAAACATAGCAGTCTGTTCTTGAAATTATACTTTTCTATATGCACTGATATGATTCGATTTAACTTGTTTGGTGGGGAAATGCTCAAACACATGAGGAAAGGTTGTTTCAGTTTGGGCTTTTTAGCTTAGAAAAAAAGACAAGCAAGCTGGACAAATTTATGCACGCCATGGAGAAAGTGAATAGGGAGATGCTTTTCTCTCTTGCTCATAATACTCGAACCCTGGATCATCTCATGAAGCTGATTGGTGGGAGATTCAGGACAGATAAAAGGAAGGACTTCTTCACATAGCGCATAGTTAAACTATGGAATTTGCTACCACAAGTCATAGTGACGGCCACCAATTTGGATGGCTTTAAAAATGGATTAGACAGATCCATAATTTAAAAAAAAAAAACACCACAAGCCTCTAGGGACTTCATTCCAAGGTAACAAAACCTTGGGTAACCCTTGTACCCATGGTGTTCTCACTGTTCAGAGGATTGAACTGAATTTTTAAAAATAAATCCATAACACACGCTATCGTTACTGATGGCTGCCATACACCAGGGTGAAGTGTCTTGCTTCAGGCAGCACCATGAGAGTGCTGCTTCAGGGTGGGAATTCGATTCGGAATGATGTGTTGTATTTTGCCTTTGTGAGGTGGTAGCAGCAGCATTTGGTTTACACTTGATGCAGCAAAACGTCTTGGGCCAGCAGTGATTACTAAGCCTGATGGCTGTATGCTATTTCCACTATCAGAGGCAGGATGTACACAAGTTGCTGTGGAACATGCAGGGCTGGCCTTAGAGGTAGACAGGCTGGGTGGTCACCTGGGATGTTGAACTAAGGGGTGCGTTATACTGAGCTGAGGGGGGCGGGTGCCAACATCACTAGGCTGACCATCTGAAAAGGAGGACAGGGCTCCTGTAACTTTAACAGTTGTAGAGAAAAAGGGAATTTCAGCCAGTGTCATTTGTATGCAATTAGTTCCTGGTGAAATTCCCTCTTCATCACAACAGTTAAAGTTGCAGGGGCCCTGCCTTCTTTTGTATATGGTCACTCTAGTACAGTGCCTGCAATTTTAACTGTTGTGATATAGAGGCAATTTCACCAGGAACTAATTGCATACAAATGACCCTGGCTGAAATTCCCTTTTCTCTACAACTGTTAAAGTTACATGAGCCCTGTCCTCCTTTTCATATGGTCAGCCTAAACATCACACCTGCACCAGGCCCCATAAACCTTTTTGGGAGGGTGACCAACTGTCAGGATTTCCCTAGATTTCTCCTGGTTTTTGTTCTATCCTGGGTGTTGGGGGATTTTCTGTAATTTTCTATAATGTCCTGGAATTACATGCTTTCCCTTTAAGGCTGCCATTAGCATGGGAGGGGATTACATGCTTTCTAGGGGTGTGTCATTCCCTCCCACTGCTCCAATCGGGGCCTTAAAGGGGAAAGTGTGTCATTCCCAGACATTATAGAAAAGGCCTCGATTGGAGCGGTGGGGTGGGGTGGGGTGGGGTGGGGTGGCAAGAATGACGCACTTTCCCCTCCTCCACTCCAATCAGTGCATTTAAGGTGGAGCGGGAATGATGCGCTTTCCAGAAGCCCTGGAAAGCTGCTTCTCCCCCCACTCCACTAGGTGTCCTTTTTTGGTCACCCTGCTTTTGGGTAGCCCTGCAAAGATGTCCATGGGGAGGCATTCCTCATCTGGGGTGCCATTTATCCTAAGGCCGGCCCTGGGAACATGAGCAGGAGGGTGCTACTGCACTCATTGCTTCTTGTGGGCTTCCCACAGGAACAGAGACAAGATGGCCCCTTGATCTGATCCAGCATGGCTCTTCTTACATGCATCTTCGTAACATGCATCTTAACACCACTTGCAGACAGAAATGGCGCTACTGTATGAGTGGATTCATAAATAAGCATTAGGTGAAATCGATTATTATTGTGATTTTTTTAAATACCACAATAGAAGTGAATGTAGGAACCAGGTTGCAGTGTCTTTTGATTTTAGGGTTTAGCTGAAAACAGGGCACTTATTTTGAGAGAAACCTTTTTAGTTTATAGCAAATTTGATTTTAAAAAGTTTAAATACTGCCTTCGAAACTAATATATGAAATGCCTTCTCAGACCCATTGGAAGAATACAAAATATACTTATAGTCTAATGAACACAAAATGTGCTCATACTCTAATGAACACCAAAATTATCATTTATCTCCTCTTCATGGTATGCTCCTTTTCATTTTCGCCTGCCTAGAATGTCATGCCAGTCTATGCTTTCAAAACACAGCTCAAGCACTGCTGTTTACTCACTGTCAGTGTTTGTTTGCATGTATTAGTTGTTTTCAGCGAAATTATCCTGAAAGAGGCGAAACAAAGAGCGCAATAAGGATGAACTGACTTGTTTCACATTCTTCCAAAAGCAGGCTTCTGCTGCCCTCTTGTGGAAACAGTCTCATATTTCCTGTAGATGGTTATTACTTGAGCTGGTACCAGAAATACCTACTTTAAAAAAAAAGTATTGCAAGGTTGCTACAAATTAATCTTACTTAACGGGTGGGCTCAAGGTTCAGGTGCATGTGTCTTTACTGGTGGAAGTGGACTTCCTTGCCCCCTCCTGCCCAAGGCTGCCCCTCCAGCTTCCTGATAATGACACCTGCTGAAAGTGGGGGTATGCTGTGAGGGAAAAGGGAGATCCCCCAAAATTGGGCATAGGCACCCTCTGTGAGCAGAGCCCTTCCATCAATGGAGGGCAGATTCTGGATTCAACCCATTGTCTTTTCATTTTGAAACATGGTGCAATCCTTAGTTTATCACAGTGGAGGGTGTGATGGGGAGAGGAGACGCCTAAGTATTCTGAGTTATCTCTGTCTGCTACAAGGGACCCTAAATGGGACAGTGTTATCTTCACTCTGCCACTGTAAACCCTTCACTTTTTCTAGCAGGCAAGCACCATTTAAAGAGGTGCCAAAGTAGCCAGCTGTCTTTAGCTGGTTTGGAAAATGTGGCTTGATTCGCAACAGATCATTGTGCCTGTTTTGGATCTGGGGAGCTCTGTGTGAACGTCACTTCCGTCTTCAACTTGCAATTGACTCGAGGCATTAAGTGATGATACAGCTGCTGCCCAGGGCAAGTGTCTCTTGACTGTGTTTATAAGGGCCAATTTGCTTCCATCAGACCTCCACGCCTGAGCTTTGTAAGAACTCAAAGCATATCCTCACAGCTACACTAGTGAAATATGCCAAACATTTGTTTTATATTTTGAATGCAGGTGGATGATTAGGTACTGAATTTGTTCAGGGGTAGCTGGTGCCCGCAAAATGTGTGCTTACAACTTGGCCTTCCTCCAAGGAGCTCAAGGCAGCTTATATTGGTTGTTTCTGAATCATAGGGTGACTACATGGAAAGGAGGACAGGGCTCCTGAACCTTTAGTAGCTGAATAGAAAAGGGCATTTCAGCAGGTGTAATTTGTATGCATACAGCACCTGGTAAATTCCCTCTTCATCAAACAGTTACAGCTGAAGGAGCACTGCCCTCTTTTGTATCTGGTCAATAGGGCAGAGCTCCTGCAGCTTTCACTGTTTGATGAAGAGGGAATTTACCAGGTGCTGTAAAGATACAGGAGCCCTGTAGTTGTGTTGGACTACAACTCCAATCATTCCCATTGGCCATACTGGCAAGGAATGATGGGAGTTGCAGTCCAACACATCTAGAGGGCACCAGGTTGAGAAAGATGGCTCTAATAATTATACTATTGTATTAACTTACAAGTCCTATCCAGTCTGCCCAGCCCTTCCCACCACATCTTCTCCAGTGTACCATACCTCTGAATATTAGATGCTTTGAACAAATAATAGGACATTGTTACCTTCATGCCTTGCATGTAAATTTCTCTGGGATATTTGGCTGTCCACTGTTGGAAACTGACTGCTCAGCTAGATGGAGACAAGTGTCTTGCCCATAAGCACAAGCTGAATACAAGGCAAAGAGGGGGTCAGCATTTCCAACATTAATATGTATGTCCAAATCAGTTCCCCTTCAAATTACCCCTAAAACACACATATACACACACACCTCCCACAGAAGAAAGAAAAATACCTCATTTTCAGTTACCCCACTCTTGCCTGCTGTTCTTCATTGCATCCTGGCCCTTCTTCCACACATAGCTGGGGGTGCATTGCTCTTTTGCACAGCACCTAGCACACAATTGGTACCAACTAGGCTGACCATATGAAAAGGAGGACAGGGCTCATGTAACTTTAACAGTTGTAGAGCAAAGGGAATTTCAGTCAGCATCATTTGTATGCAATTCGTACCAGGTGAAATTCCCTCTTCATTACAACAGTTAAAGCTGAAGGGGCCCTGCCCTCTTTTGTATCTGGTCACTCTAGCATAGTGCATGCAACTTTAATTGCTTTGATGAAGAGGTGATTTCACCAGGTACTAATTGCATACAAATGATGCTGTGTGAAATTCTCTTTTCTCTGCAACTGTTAAAGTTACATGAGCCCTGTCCTCCTTTTCATATGGTCAGCCTAACTCCCCTTAGAGAGTGGGGAGGGGCAGGACTCAGAAAGCAGAGATAGCAGGAAATGTTGAAAAATGCCAATACTTTAACTACCCTGTATTTAACAACTTGTTAGCCTGCCCAGGCTTCTGAAATTCTGAAAGAATTTGTGTTGAGATACGCTGTGTTTGAAGAGGTTCTAGTCATAGAAAGACCATACAAGCAACCAGTGTAGTGTAGTGAAATCAAGGAGAATTGAGTCTCCTGAGTAGTGATTTTTTTTAAAAAAAAAATTGCATTAACCATTGTTTACCATCGAAAGGTCTCTAATAGCTAAAGAAAAGTTGAACAAGTCTGCCATCTTGTGGAAAGAACATATCACAGTTCTTTTCCACCACAAGATGCAAGCCATATGCCTGGAGTGAACCGCAGGTTATTTTAAATTCTTCTTTTAAACTCTTGTTCTGTTCAATATTTACAAAACAAGGGGGTGCGGTGTGTGTGTGTGTGTGTGTAAGGCACTTGATTGCTGTCTCTACTGGAGAGAGTACAGCTCAGTGGTAGAACACCTGCTCTGCTTGCAGAAAGTCCCAGGTTGAATCCCCAACACCTCCTGCGAAAGGGATCTGGTGGCAGGAGGAGTGAAAACTTCTGCCTGGAACTTTGGAGAACTGCTGTTAGTCTGTGTAGATGTGGAGACCTCAGAAGTTTGGAGAGCTGCTGTTAGGCTGAGTAGATCTGATATCTCCACTATACTAGGCTGACCATATGAAAAGGAAGACAGGGCTCATGTAACTTTAACAGTTGTAGAGCAAAGGGAATTTCAGCCAGCGTAATTTGTATGCAATTCGTACCTGGTGAAATTCCCTCTTCATTACAACAGTTAAAGCTGAAGGGGCCCTGCCCTCTTTTGTATCTGGTCACTCTAGTATAGTGCATGCAACTTTAATTGCTTTGATGAAGAGATGATTTCACCAGGTACTAATTGCATACAAATGATGCTGGCTGAAATTCCCTTTTCTCTGCAACTGTTAAAGTTACATGAGCCCTGTCCTTCTTTTCATATTGTCAGCCTCACTATACCCATGAGCAAATTTCTTTAGGCCCGCCAACTCCCTGTCCCTTCTGATTTTTATTTCCTTTCTTAAAAGATTTATTTCTTTATTTCTTTATTTTGAACTAGGAGGCTGGCAGGCCGCAAAGGAAATGGCTGCCTTCCATCATTATCCTGGGGAGACCCCTAAAGTAGCTAATACTATCTAATCTGACCTGGTAGAAAGCAGCTTCCTATGCACTAATTTTAATTGGTTTGTGGTTTTAATATTGGATGTTTTACTATACCATTGTTTTATTTTGATAGGGTTTTTTTTAATTGTATGCTGCTTTGAGAGGATTTTGGTCCTGAAAACTGGCATAGAAATCTTTTAATTAGTTAATTCCACTGCATAGTGGTTTCTTCAAACTGAAATTCTGTAACAGGTGGTATTAAAACAGTATATTGGAAAGACATGACAGGGTGTTCACGAGGATGAGTCAATATCCAACACATCATTGTGACCACTTACACATTAGCTTGGAACTAATTTGGTCATAATTGTTAAACTATGGAATTCACTACCACAAGATGTAGTGATGGCCACCAATTTGGATGTCTTTAAAAGGAGGTTGGATAAATTCCTGGAGGGGAAGGTTATCAATGGCTACTAGTCTTGATGGCTATGTGCTACCTCCAGTAGCAGAGGGCAGTAAGCCTATACCCCAGTTGCTGAGGAACATGGGCAGAAGGCTGCTGTTGCACCATATCCTGCTTGTGGGTTCCTGGTTGACAGCTGGTTGGCCAGTGTATGAACAGAGTGCTGGACTAGATGGACCCTTGGTTTGATCCAGCATGACTCATTATGTTCTGAATTATGTACTAGGAGCTATACACATGCCGGTCTGGCCCTACCACTAGGCAAGGTGAGGCAGTTGCCTCAGGCAGCTGGTTCTGGGAGGTGGCAGCAATGTATTGGAGCAAATGAGCCGTGTGCCTCGTGGCCTGCTCTGTGCACCCTAAGCTAGCCTGATGCCTTCAGGTATGGTGGAGGATGATGTCCCATTTCCAGGGTTAAAGAAGGATTCAACTACCAGTTCAGTCAGCTTTTGTACATGAAATGGGAGGGAACGTGATCTTGTATTTTTCATCAGGCAGCAAAATATCTTGATGCAGATGTGTCTTTGAAATGGACAACTGGGAAATAATAGGGATATACTTCAGTCCTCCCTGATACCACCCAGTCTTATTGTAGAACCTCTCTAATTAACACTACTGGAGAAGTTCCCCAAAGACCCAGGGAAGTCTATGGGCAATGAGTGAGCCAGCTGTCTGTGCCAAATGCCTTCTGTTCCCAATGGCATATATGCTGTTAAGAGCTTCTTAAAGTGTTGTTTGAACAAATTTTCTGTACTTGAGGTGGTAGCAGGAGATTCTTTGGTTATCTGGCACTTCTACTGCAGACAGTCAAGTATACAGCAGCCATTTAATTGTGTTGTTCCCACCCAGAGTTGCTCTTATGTGTTTGTCGTAACGAGACCACGTCAGGGTCTGTAACAGAAAATTAGAAGGGAATTCCCCTGACGCAGTTTGATCTCACACTCAAATTCCCGTTGCTTTGTAATGCTGCACAGGAGAATGCTGGTTCATCCTTCTGCCCAGAAAGGGACATGCAGGTTCCCAGGAGGCTCCCAAAGGTACGTTGCTTCTTCTCCAGGTTGTTAGCCTCAGCTTCATACCTGCAATCCTCAGAGAGCAGAGTCAAGAGGACCAGCCTCGCTTACTCTGGATTGAGTATTCCTTAGCTGGATGGGGAATTGTATATGCAAACAGTGACTCCACTGTACAATTCCCCAGTCTAATCCACCAGATGGAACTGTACAATATATCCAAATGTCATCAGCTCCAACTGTCCCTATGTTTCAGGAACAGCCCGTTTTCTTATTACTGTTATTGAGCAATGTTTGTCTAGGGTGACCATATGAAAAGGAGGACAGGGCTTCTGTATCTTTAACAGTTGCATAGAAAAGGTATGCGGTGTCATTTGTATGCGTGCAGCACCTGGTGAAATTCGCTCTTCATCACAACAGTTAAAGCTCCAGGAGGAGCTTTAACTGTTGTGATGAAGAGCGAATTTCACCAGGTGCTGCACGCATACAAATGACACCAGCTGAAATTCCCTTTACTCTACAACTGTTAGTTACAGGAGCCCTGTCCTCCTTGTCATATGGTCACCCTAGGTTTGTCTCTGTTTTATTTCTTGGAGAATTTTTGTGGTTGCCCTTTTGGGGGGAAATGTTGTTTGTGCTTTAGGCTGTACTCCCTTTCCTATGCAGCCCCTCATAACTAACAGGCCTAGTACCAGGGGTTGGCATTGTTGGGCATTTGCCAAGGGCCACAGTCTGCAGGGGGGGCAATGCTGCTCCCCCCACCTCTCTAGCTCTTCTCCTCCTTTCTGCATGTTCACCAGCCCTCTTCACACAAGCCAACAATAACCTTCACTTGCCTTGCCCTGTCCTCGGGGATATTGCTAGGCATAAGCCGTTGGGGCCCAAATCTATTCCCCAGAGCTCTGAGTGGCCATTGATGTCAATGGAAGACTGATTTCTTAGCTCAATTGCCATACAGTGATTTTTATGGGGGACTGCAGCTGGGGAGGGAAAAGTTAACTGTCCCCTCTCCACATGCTGGAATACCCCCGCAAAATCCCCCCCACATAGCAATTAAGCTTATAAAAAACTTCCCTTGATGGAGGCTTTTCTTCTAGGCTTAACTGATGAGTTGGAGGCAATTTCCCTCCAGGAGGGAAAGAGAAAGAAGGGGAGTGAGAGATTGCAACGTAATTGTAGTTTAAGAGGAACTACTGATTTGGGATGATCTGGAGTTGGGTGCAAATTGAAGGATTTATTTTGTTTGAGATGATTTGGGTGAGAAATTAATTGGCTGGCTTTGCCCTCTATGGAATTTAAATAAATCCTAGTAATTATTTCTAAATCTGCATGTATATCCTTATGTAAATGTGATGCATATTTCTGTCCCAGGCCCCGAATCTTTTAGATGCCTGGCAACACCCCTTCGTCTCCTCTGTTTCCTCTCCCTTCTGGGCCCGTTTCTCCCATTTGTGACTTGGGAATTTACATTTCAGTATTGTTGGGTTGGATCCAGAGTTAAGCTGGATCACCTGCACTGATGGAAGTGGATTTCTCTGCCCCCTCCTTTGCACAGCAACCCCCCTTCCCAGCCCCCTGGAAATGCTACACAAAGGCAGAAATCACCCACTGAATGGGGTGAGCAGTGGGGGGGGGATCCCTAAAATTCAGGTGGAGGGACCTTCTGTGAGCAAAGTCTTTATTGCTGCAGAAGGCACATTTTGGATGTTTAATATATAAGAAAGGTGACCCTGTTTTATGCACTGCGAATTCTTTCAAATCCTTGTTTTGGCATCTCCAGAACCCGCCTTGGCTTATGTCTATTACTTTTTAATATAGTTTTGCCACTGGCACACCCTCAGTCCTCTGTACACTACACAAGCTTCATTAAAATCTGCTGTAAATGTGCTTTCGTTTACACCTAGACTTTATCAGCCTTTTCTTTTAATTGCCTTGCTAGCTTTTAGATTATTTTATCCCTCATCCACCCTGGTAGTGTACTTCTTTCCTAATGGGACACCTTTGATTCTGTGCTCTGCTTTGATTTACATTCAACCTAACTATAAATATCTGCTTTTGCTCTTTCCAAGGTTTAGAAGCGCAGCACGTTCCACTTTGTTCATCAGTAGGTCTTTGTTTTTGTTGTTTTGTTTTTTATCTAATTGGATTGAATCAAAAGCAACAAAAGCCAATGGATCCCTTTCCCCCTCCGATTGGTACATTCTTTGCCTTTAGAACTCCCTCTAGAATGGTGTTACGTTGGCACTCACATGGGCCTTTAAAAAAATCATATCATCTTCAGTTTCTGTCTTTTAGGATGCACAAGAAAGAATTAAAAGGGAGTGGTCCTTGAAATACTCACTCATCATGTTTGTTGTCAGCATATTCAAGATGAGAATAAGAGCAATATTTCTCCAAAGACAATAGAAAACCACTTTGGGAGAAGTGTTTAAAAGTCGGCACTGACTGAGGGTGAGAGAATCTTATTAAATCGGCATCAGATGGTGTTGCAAGTTATGCAAACCACAGGTCTGGTTCACATCTAAGGGCAAAAGGGAGTACTGTGCATGCTGCCCTGAGTCTCTTGGAGGAAAAGTCAGATTAAAAAGTAGTTACAATAACTAATAATAATCTGATCCACACTTTGTTCCCCTTTAGACCAGGGTAGGGTTCATTGTGTTAGATCAGGAGTGGGCAACTTGTGACTGTCCAGGTGTTTTAGCCTACAACTCCCATCATGCCCCACCACTGGCTATGCTGGCTAGGGCTGATGGGAGGTGTAGTTCAAAGGTTTTGAGCTGTAAGTCCCGTCCCGTCCCCCCAGCCCACCAGTTATATCATGCAAGGATTTATATTCAGTGAGCATCATGCTAAAATCAATTGTGCTATTTGTAACCTCATTCCACTTTCTTTGGGGATGTTTCTGCCAAGCTGAGCGACTTTGTGGTTGAAGTCAAAGGATATGTTCATATGCCACATAATCAGCCTTTACCTTAGCCACATTTAGTCTAATTTTGAGTTATAGGCATTGGTTGCTACATGTGTTCTGGAAAGCTGGACACTGTGGCGGCAGAGTACATTACACACCGGATCTCTTCAGAAAACGTTGTTTTGCTGAAATCCCACCACAGTATTGATGTTCACAGGGCTTGTGGCTTGAAGGATAGGGGGACATCTTGGTCAATTGAAGCTATGCTAAGGATCCATTTCAAGCAGTGGAGGCTGATGGC
This sequence comes from Anniella stebbinsi, assembly GCA_029215795.1. Lineage (NCBI taxonomy): Eukaryota > Metazoa > Chordata > Lepidosauria > Squamata > Anniellidae > Anniella > Anniella stebbinsi. The sequence goes on along the minus strand of JARDYH010000002.1, from coordinate 202,533,351 downwards.
TCCGATGTCAGTGGAGCGGTGAATCTGCTCTGGGTTTTGAACAGAAGTATTCAGAAGTCTAAAGGAGGTATCCAAGGTGCTTTTCAGCCACCAGCCTCCACTGATTTGAAGTGCATTTTTGTACTCAATGACCTTTTGCCTTAATGACTTTTTTAAAAACTGTCATATGAATGTCACTCTGATAGCATTGAAGCCAATTAAAGCTGAGTTGCCACCTCCGAAGTGAATTAAGGCTGTCAGAGAGATCAATAAATATACAGCCGAGGGGGAAAGCGCCATCTGTTTTGATCACTTCAGCTCAATGGAAGAATGTGAAGAAAAGTGGCCCAGAGACCCAAGGGACTGTACACAAAAGTGCCCAGGAGAGGTGGGGTGCAATATGGCACGTGTCATCTTGTCACAATGCTAACATTTTCTCCAAGCCTGAAAGCCAAACCGATCCGAGGGAAGTTTTATTTTTATTTTTTTTAAGAGCATGCAGAAATTTGTACAACCAGCCTGCATCTAGAAGCTGGTGAAATTGAGGGCGACTGCACAAAATAGAAAATGGTATGGTAAAATGAACATGCTGATTATACATTTACTCTGAAGCTTGCATCATCATCCTTTCACAGTGGAGAAAAACAAGTCCATTTTTAAAAAAGGAAGTCTTTTTCCTCTAAAAGACTCTGGTTGGTTTTCTTTCGTCCCCCCACCCCCATTCCTCCTCCTGCTGCTGCTGCTGCTGCTACTGCTGCTGCACACCCACACTCCGTATGCCACACATTCACCCTGATACAGCAAAAGTGAACTGAGCACAGAAGTAGATGCCTATGATGTAGCTGATGCAGAAATCTGTCTGGATGCATATCCACCTTTGCGCTGCAATGGTTATCTTGCCCCCCTTCAAATGACTAGATGTATTTATGTATTTTTACTGCTGATGGGGGATGCCGATGGGAGTCCCCATGAGAATTTTACACCGCTTTATCCCCTACCCCATTTTAGAAAGATCAAGAAGCTTAAAACCAACAAAGAATCTCTGCTACAGAAAAGAGCAGCAGTTGAATTAATCAACCTATCCACACAGAGTTTTACTGGAAAAAGAAAAGTGATGATCTGCTTTAGAAAGGCAGGAGGGAGTATATGAATTCACATCTTGGGGCAGCGAATTCCAAACCACAGGGACTGCAACCAGTGGAACCCTAGTCCCAAACTAGGTTTGGCACCTTGGATGGCTCCTTTAGAGTTCTGGCTGGTTGTAAAACTCAGAATGGATTCACAGCTCCACCGAACTTAGAGCCCCCACTGATTGCACCAGGAAAGGCCCTGCCTCAAATTCCAGATGGGATTCAAAGCAGGGCTTCATAGGAACATAGCAAGGTCAGACTATTTGTTTGTCTAGAAACTATTAGTGTCCATTCTGACAGGTAGCAGCTTTGAGGGTCTCAAGCAGAGGTCTTTCACATTACCTCCCACTTGATCCTTTGAACTGGAGATGTCAGGGACTGAACGCGAGGTCTTTGGTATTTAAAGCATGTCCTTTACCACGGAGCAATGCAGTGGCCCCCATCGTCAAAACCTGCCTGCTCTGCAGGCCTTATGGTTACTTGCCCAAGTTAACCCATCAGCTATATGGAACATAGTGAATTAGCACAGTGGACAGACATCGGCCCTGTTCAGAAGACACCTTAAGCCATGGCTTTAACCATGGTGAATAAGGTTAAATACCCTCATTCTTCTGAACAGGGCCATTTCTTCACTCTCATCTTCGCAGTTGTTTCCACTAACATGCAACCACACTTTATGTTTGTGTGTTGTAATCCAGCCACTATGATCTCGGGTCACCCCTGATTTGTAGTTTGCTTAGGGTGCAATTCTATGCATGTTTAGACAGAAAAAAGTCCTTCAATTCCCAGCATACCTCAGCCAGCCATGCTGGCTGTGGAATGCTGAGAGCTGTAAGACTTTTTGGCTGGCTGGGGAATGCTGGGAGTCGTAGGACTTTTTGGCTGGCTGTGGAATGCTGAGAGCTGTAAGACTTTTTGGCTGGCTGGGGAATGCTGGGAGTTGTAGGACTTTTTGGATGGCTGGGGATTCCTTGGAGTAGTATGACTTTTCTATCTTAACATGCATAGGATTGTGACTTTAGGGACAAAGAAAGATGTTTATTCTCTTGAGTCTCAACACACAAAATGGTGTGCAGCACTAAGATACCACCTATGTGTCAGCACTGAAGGAGGAAGGGTGCTTATTGTCACTCCATGACAGAATAAATACTTCAGTTATAACAGACACACACACACCAATTTTGTGTTAATATTTATTGTCCGCATTACCTCAGTTATGTACACATATCCCATATGAAAACGTAAGGAAATTTACATTTTCACATGTGATCCACATTAACTGAATAAAGCTTGGTGACAATATACACAAATTTGCAGTAGTTGTACGTAAACATTTTGTGCATTAAAAAAGAAATATACATAATTTAAAAAATAAAAAAATGCATTACACCATTTACAAATTAAAAAGGTAAACATTCCCCCAGACAGCCTCCTTCATGATGTACAAAAAATAAAAATAAATTCAAGTAAATTGAGGCTGCAATCCTATACACACTTACCTGAAAGTAAGTCCTATTGAACTCAATGGGGTTTACTTCTGAGCAGACATACATAGGATTGCACTGTAAGTTAGGTAAAATAAAAAAATTAAACTTTGGGTGAGCACAATTTACAAAAGGTAAAAAGACAGATCTGTTTCCTTCCAGGGATTTTTTTTACAGTGTTGTTCCCAAGAATTATTTTAAATTATTGTTAGTGTTAAATTTGAAAAGAGGTGATTAAAATTTTTGTATTAAGAGTGGGTATTTCAAAAGCCAGCAGCTATAACAAATATAATCAGGCTTCTGCAGAACCAGCAAATATTGAGAAGCGATTCCAGGACTCAAAGCAGACAGAGCAATCTTTAAAAACCCACCATTTTTCAACGGAAACTACAAATGGCTACAATAAGAAGAAAATGTCTACTCAGCTATTTTTGGAATGGATTAAAGATATTTGATCACTGAAAACATTATTTTCACAAACTAACAATCTACCGTAGTGGCTGCTTTAGGCACTGGATTTGTAGAAACACTCACATTTTAAAAGCAACTTATTTTTATAGATACTTTTTAAAATTACTGCTTCAATGCTATCTTCTGATCTCTAGATTTAACATAATCCAGACTGCAATTGTAGCCTCCCTACTGTCCCAATAATCTTTTAAAATAATTCTCTCTTTACAATGAAACAAAATTCTTCAGGCTCTAAACCTTTGTGCATCTTTTTTTTTTTAACAACCTGTAATGTAAATTCAAGAAGCACATCTTGTGCTGCAATCCTTACCTGGGAGTAAGCCCTACTGTACTGAGTAGGGCTTGTTTCCAAGTAAACTTGCATAGGATTGCATTGCTAATGCCGTAAGGTTCAACTAACCATTCTATTCGCTAGTCACTTCTCAGTGTTCATTATCTGTAAATTAGCTGTGTCTTAGATTTATTTAAAAACGTATTTCCCATCTTTCCAGAGGATCTTTGCTCAAGGCTGCTTAGAATAATTTTCCATTTCCTGTAATTGTACTTCTAATTTTAGATTCACTTCATAGATGATGATAAATCCTTATTTTTTAACAAAAGCAGTTCGAGAATGGGCAGCTTTTGAAGTTGTGTACAGCAGCATCAGAGATTTCATTGTAAAAGCCTGTGGTAGAACTCAGATCAAGTGAGTCAATATAGTTTATGCCAATGTTAAGAACTGGAAAAGCAATCTGAATTGGAAGAGCAATCTCAATCCCCAGATCTGCTTGGGCCAGCGGGTATAGGGTGGGGTGGAGGTATCTCTCTACCAATGGCGGGCACACCTGCCCTGGAGGCACCTGCAGAAAGCTCTGCGGGCATAACTCTACTGCCAGTGGGGTTCCTACCAGCAGAAGGGCCAGAAACAGGGAGTAGAGGGGATGAGATGGTGGCGGGTTTGAATCAACTGGATCCAAAGCCCCATTATTCACTGGAGAACCCCAATTAGTCTGGAGCTGGTGTAACTAATTTTTCCTCCATTGGACTCTATTGGGGGGACTTAAGAAAAACAAAGAACCATGTGGGACATAAAAAACAAAGCGATCTCCACTCACTCCTGCCCTGGCCAGCATGAGCCAGCAAGGCTTTAGAAGTGGCAGGCAATACACCACTTTGCACCTCTTCCCAGCCCTACTTAGCATTGCACTGAAAAGCCTCTTTTTCCCACCTAGAGAGCTATATTGGTCAAGACAACTGAAGAATGTTGGCTTTAAATAATTCACTACATAATGCCAAGAATAGGAATAGTGTAGCTTATTGATATAAACCCATTAGGAATAGTGTAGCTTATTGATATAAACTCGAAAAAACAGAACTAAAAATGTTATTATATAAGATACTTGACATAGTTGATATATTATATTGCTTATTTGTCTGTTTATAACTAGGTAGAGTCAATCTAGACATCTATGCTATGTTGACAGAATGACCTTCTATCTTGGAAAGGTTGTGAATAACTAGCAGCAAAACAGGCTTCATCTTATTAGTATTAGACTGAAAAGCCATTGGAATGGAAGCAGTTAACAGAAATTAAGCAGCTTAAGTGGTTCTATTGCCAGAAGTATTATTTTAAAAGTTGCACATGGGCCAAAGGTCTGCTCAGACTACACACTAAGTCATGTTTAGGCTGCTAACCCTTTTGCAGCAAAAGGTTAGTGGGCATGTTTAAACTGTGGTTATGTAACCACCATGGTTAGCAATGGTTCACATGGCACACTAAGCCATAACGTTTAGCTCAAAATGCTTGACCACCATGGCTTAGCATTGTCATCTGAACAGGGTCATTGAATGTCACAAAAGGGTGGCGTGTCATTCAAAGGGATTCTTGAAGGTATCATTTCTGTACACACTGAAATCAATGGAAGAATCCATTCTTTGGAGAGGAAACTATGAGTGCATCAGAGTTCCCAAACTTGGACAATGATTACAATATAAATTACATATTAACCATTATTCCGAAGAATCTAGATGGGGAAAAAATAAATCAGGATTACACCAGGTTATCCCAGTTCGGAAGAGAAGAGCACTAACAATACTTCAGCAATGAAACATTTCCATTAGCAGGAGGAAAATAAACAATGAATTTCCATTCTTTCTGCTGATCGTATTGTAACATTGTTTAGACAAGTATTTTCCTCATGATTACAGGGCAACCACTTTCTTTTTCTTTCTTTTTTTTTTTTTTTACAAAGTTAGCAATATAAAAATCTAGTCATAAACAACCTTCAAAGTAATTAGAAATCAACTTGAAAATCTATTATCTGTAGAAGTTGGACAGAATCAGAAAGTAGACACTTAGATTACTGCCCTGGTTTCAACTACAAAACAGCTGCTGTTACAATAAACGGTATAAACAGTACTTGTATTAGCTGGTCTGATCCAGTCACAGTCCAGAAACTGATCTCTACTCTCATCAGGACTCAAGAACTGATGGGTAAATGTCTATTTGATGCTGTTTGCAAAGACACAGCATCGCCTCACCATCACCCTCATTTTTCTTTTCTTTTTTCTTTTTCTTTTTTGAAAAGAGGCAGTTTCTATGGCAATACTAGTTAATAAGTGCATATCATGCGGCACTAATATAGTGCAAAAAATTGCCTTATGTATAGCAAAAAAGTTGCAGGCAAAAGTTTGAGAGTTAGAGAAAGTAAAAAGTTATTATTATACATGGATATTAATTTCCAGACGACCTCTATAAAATATTGAACCTGAAAATGCTTCACTCTTGGATCAGGGTATGTATGGCGCTTTAGTACCTGGAATTGGTAATCAGACAGTGTCTTTTGCAAATCTTCACTCTAGGAAAGGCCCAGTTAAGAAAAACTGCTTTCCGTTGCCAAAATGCCAAACCGGCTCAGTGGGTTGTTATTCTCAGTTAAAGTTAACAAGTTGCTAAGCACTAAAATGCTCTTTAGCCTGTATATCATTTGACAGATTAATACATATGGTGCAACTGCATATATAGGTTGTATATAAAGCATTATAGACATCTTGGTACGATCTCTTCATGCTTACTGAGAACACTAGCTTAATGTAGCTGATAGTTCTGGCATCAGCTCTCAGATATTAGGTCATGTACAGTGGGTTGGAGACACAAGTGGCTTTACAGTTTATATGTTTCAGAGGAAGGCCATGTGACGATCTCCAACTGCTGTGCTTACAATAGAAACTTGCCACCAGAATCTGCTGTACTAATTGATGGTCTAGAACAAAGCATGTTTCTTGGAATATCCATGGCCGTTGTGAAATCATTTTTTTCCCCTTGTGGTGTTAACATCTGCTCCGTAATGTACACAATGTACATGCTGTTTTTGAACACTACAGTTTCAAGAGACTAAAGTCAACGGGAAGTCATTATTTTACATGTCCGCATCTCCATCGTAAGCCAGTGTCAAAGGTTTCAGACGGTTGTTCTGTCTCCTCTGAGGCTTCTTTGGCTTTTTGCTGCAATGAGTGAAAATAAACTGTTAAAATCCCAGATATCAAGGTGATGGAAATAATATTAAACGTACAGGATTTACTTTTAATTTCAGCCAAGATGAGTTAAATGAAAGCATGGATTATTTAGTTGTTGCATGCACTAATTTTCCGATGCGAATCAGCCTTAATCAGACATTTAACATCTAATATAATGGCTCACACAAGTGCAACAGAAAACTCACGCTCACCTCCAGAGGTTCCGATGAGTTGAATGGTATTTGGGGGGTTTTGAATAAAGATTTATAAAAAGAAACAGCAACACAAAAGTTGTAAATTACAGTCCTACTGACAGATTTGAGCCTGTAAACACTGAAGGGTGCAATCCTATCAGGATGGCCGAACGCCTCTGAACTTGGAGGCTTATGGACATCCAATGCAGAGCAGGAGGAGAGGCCATCTTTGCCTACCGCTCTTCCCACTCTGTATTTTAGCTGTCTAGCTCGGGTGTGTCTGAGGGGGAGGGAAGGAGACCAGAGAGGACTGGAGATACTGTATAACTTGGCCAATCCCCTCCCTTCCCACCAGAATGTCCCCTTTACTCCCTCTCTTTTGCTGCCTTGGAGAGGCAATTGGCATGGCCTTTTCCATGCTGGCCGGGAGGGGAGCATGGATTCCCAGCACTGAGGTCAGAACACTCTCTCCAACCTCAGATCCAGGAATCCAAAATATCCTATGGCCCCCCAGATGCTGTCTAGGGGCAATAAGATTGCTCTCTAAATAACTTTATTTAGCTAGCACCCAGGGCATGGACTGAAGGCACATGAGGCTAGGGGTGGGAGCCTGACCGAGTCCGGGAGTCTGATAGACTCTCCCACATTTGCCCCTCCGGAACCAGTCAGGTGACCATGGTACATTCACAGACCCACACTCCAAGAGCCCATGAAGCCTGATAAGCACTCGGCAGCTGTCTGCCCTCATCCAGAGCCTCCATCATGTGCCATAATGGAGGCTCCAGAAATTATGTAGTCCTCCCCACTGAGTAAATGGCAGCCATAAAGGCCCCACTGATGAAAGAGTAAAGGCACGAATCTTGCCAAACACTCATCAGGCTTCGCCGAGCCTCAATAGAAGCTCACAGAGCCCAATGAGCAGTGGCGGGCGGTGGCAGAGTGAGTGTCCGATGAATCGGACGTAGATGAGTTTGCCCATCCCTAGACCTTGCTGGAGCTAAGCAGGTCTGGTCCTCGTCAGTGCTTGGAGGAGGAACGACCTGGAACTACATGTAGCCACCTTGAGTTCCATGATGGAAGAAAGCGGGGATATAAATGTTTAAATAAATAAATAAATAAATAAATAAATGCCTATGCAATACTAAAACAGCAAAAACATACAACATACACACAATACACACATACATTTAAAACCGCTACAACAGCCCAAAAAAGCTACAAAAACAAAAAACAAACCCAGGCTCCTCTGATATTGCCAAATGCCTGAGAGAAGAGGAAAGTCTTGACCTGGCGCTGAAAAGATAACAATGTTGGCGCCAAGTGGGCCTCGTCAGGGAGATCATTCCACAATTGGGGGGCCACCACAGAGAAGGCCCTCTCCCTTGTTGCCGACCTCCGAGCTTCCCTCGGAGTAGGCATTCGGAGGAGGGCCTTAGATGTTGAACGTAGTGTTCAGGTAGGTTCATGTCGGAAAAGGCATCCCAAGCCATTTAAGGCTTTATAGGTTAAAACCAGCACTTTGAATCTGGCTCGGAAACATACAGGCAGCCAATGCAAGCGGGCCAGAGTAGTTCTTATATGCTCGAACCTTCTGGTTCTAGTTACCAATCTGGCCACTGCATTTTGCACAAGCTGCAGCTTCCGAACCACCTTCAAAGGCAGCCCCACGTAGAGTGCATTACAGTAATCTAACTTGGAGGTTACCAGAGCATGGACAACTGAAACCAGGTCATCCCTGTCCAGATAGGGATGTAGCTGGGCCACCAGCCGAAGTTGGTAGAAGGCACTTTGCTCTTAAAGGCAAAAAGTATGCAACACTCCAAACGAAAAGGTATACCAATAACTGTGGATGAATCTTGCACTCACTACTTTTATAGGAGTAGTCTAAAGGGTAACAAAAGCCTAAAGAACTCACCAGGCTAGATAAATCATAGAGATAATGAAGATGAGCAAAACAAATGCACCGGCAGCTACACCATAAACCCAGGTCTTCAGCTTACCATCTAAAAGGAATGAATGTTAGTCATTAGTCTCCAAGTTAGTACTGAACTTCCTTTTTTTTTTTTCCAAAAGGAGGTTGTCATAAATGTCTTGCACAAGTCCAGTTAGTGATATTGCCAGAACATGTATTTTAGATATTGCATGAAATTGCTCAGTTGTCAAATGGGACGACATTTTAGCTTGCAATATGTCAGTACAAAAGAGGCCAGAGAGTGAAGAACAAAACCTGCAGTGATGATTCTGTGATCTCAAGTTTCAATGAAGGATGGCTTTGGTTCAGGCCAAATGTAGGAACTAGGCATGTGGTTAGAACCCGGACAAGTTATTTTATACAACTTCTTTTTAAAAAAATAAAAATAAAAAATAAAATTCACACCATTGATCAAACTACATAATATCTTCCTTAGTGAATGCATCCATTAGGGGCTGGCAGTCAAAAAGTCAATTTACAGTGTAATCCTATGCATACTTACCCAGAAGTAAGCCCCACTATGCCCAGTGGGGCTTACTCTTATATGAGTATGCATAGGGTTTCAGCCTTCACTGACATACACACAATGTTATGCAATGCTTACATTTTGCCTGACAATGGGTTGTCCCCAAAGTTAGTCCTGCTTAGAGAAGGGGGATGAAGTTAGATCAACATTGGATACAACCCATAATCCCATGCATGTATTTACTCTGTACAATACGTATAAGCTTCATTGTGAAATCTTTCAATAGTTTGAGTTGATGAAGTGTCGGATATAGGAAAACCTCGAAAGTACTGGAAGTACTCTTCTATATGGTATTAATGAAAGGGATGAGTTGCTTGCTCTCCACATGCATTACCTCCATGTATGCCCCCTATGATCATTATGCAGTACAGCAAAGATGCCAGAAAATCTACCCTGTTCATTTATAGTACTACTTAGCAGTACTAACTATTCATGAGAGACTTCACCTGGTCCAAAAGGCTGCAGGAACCAAGTTCTTCCTCGTCCTGATGGGGTACTGGACGGCTGTGTGGGGTTCACAGCTCGGCTGGTTTTTACATCTCCCTTTTTGTCCTCCACTGTGGGAATGGCGACCACCGGGATGAGAGTGCATTGCTCAAGTGTGCCATCAGAGGACATTACTTCTGTGTACCCTTCATCACAAGCACAGGTTCTGGCCTGCAGAGGAACAAGTGTTTTACACCCTGTAGCAAAACCGTACGACTTTGAGTGCTATGCAACATGTCATGGATAATTAAAAAGGGGCCCCTCACTGCTATGGCAAAACCTGTGAGATGGGGGAAGATTACTGGGGCAAAGAAAAGCAGGACCAGCATCAAGGGTAGGTATGGCCAGGCACCTGTTGAAGGCCCACACCCAGTAGGGACCTAAATGACAAGAGTTCCCTGGACTGGCGCCTTCTCTTCATCATTGCAACTTGCTGTCTTACCTGCCTCTCGCTCTGGCCTAGGCAACAGTGATGGTGAGGAGGAGCATTAGATGCCACAACCTACTTCCTCACTGGCTCTCTGCCTGACAAGCAAGTGGAAGCAATGGCGGGAGAGGGAATGAAGAGTAATAGCAGCTGCGGAAAATGGCGGTGAGAAGGTAGATTCACTGATGGAGCAGGCCCATGGAGGGTGTCTTGCCCAAGGGCCTGCTAAAACCTGCAGCAGGCACAGTTGAAGAGACAGCACATTCTGCCTCACAAAAAGTGAGATGTTGGGATATGGTTGCGAGTGGGAGGCGAGAGCGGAACATGGAAAAGTCTCTTTCCCACCCAAGTAGCCACCAGCCAGAGCAGACAAGCAGGGCAAAGTGGAGTTGCACCACTGGAGTGGGGAGAAGAGGGTATTATGCTATAGTCAAGTATTCAGGATTGGCTTCTCTCTTTTCTGAGATGCAGCTGAACCCTCGTTGGTCTCAGTCTGGCTGGTTGCCATTCAGTTGGAGAAATACTGCAAGCGACAGTGGAACACTGATTGAGGGATTTTGTTGTCTCAGGCAATACCCAGAGGTGGCCCAAGACATTTTGCTGCCTAAGGTAAGGGACATTCCAGGAGTTGAATATTACTTCAATACTGGCAACAACCAACCTCTGCCAGACCTGTGGCTAGCTTAGGGGGTGCAGCGCACACCATCTGGAACACACAGCTCCCCACTGTTCCCCACCACAGCATCTGCTGCCTGAAGTGGCTGCTTCACTCCCCCTAATGATAGGGCTGGGCCTTGGTAGCTCAGGTGTGAAACTGGAGGTGCCAGGAGACCTTGCAGCTGGCTATCCATTCCAGTCTCCCTGAGCATCTCATAGGGAGGGATTAGAATGAGCAACACTGGCCTTAGCTGATGCATGTCTTCAATGTTCCTTCCATAAAGTTGTGGCCTGTTTAACTCCATTTATTTGTCTGCCTCTTTCTTCCTCTGCTAAAGGCTTCCGCAGAGTTTTTACATTGCTATGAAGTTTACAGTAAATCAAACGAAGCATAAGGAACAACGGAGCTTCGGAAATGCTTCAAAATAATGACCAACAGACTCAAACATATTTTGATGAGTCTCTAAGCTAGGTATTCTGATTTCCTATTGCAATATTACCCACAACTAAACATTTTAAGAACACTGCCTTCCCTACCATTGCAATATTATGTACCAACATATTACTGTAGCCACATGTTGGATGCCTCATGGCTTGTATGACACAGTAGCACATACCTCACTACAGTAAGAATAGGGTTGGCTGCAGGGTGGCTTACATGACCTGTCAACATCTGGTTGGCGAATCACTAAGCAGCCTCCTGCAGAACAAAAGAAATTATATTTTGACGCAATGGTGCCTCGCTAGAGCAATGAAGCTATGTGTTGCAGCCAGAAAAAATGACTTCCCATAATGGAGGAGGATGCTCTCTCTCTCCTTCACCATTTCTCTGAAGAAGAAGACAGCAACTGATGGATTTATCTGACTCAATCTCTACATCACTAAGGATGTTGATACACCCGATGCCATTTTACTTTTTTATGGCTCAAACAGGTAATTGGCTGAGATCATGAAAACATGCTCGGAATAACTGGTTTTCTAAGGGATTCATATCTTTCATCTTGATCCTCAAAGCACTGAGCAAATGTACATGTCCCAGAGAACGAATGGGGTAAGATACCATCAAATATTTTTAGAACCACCATTTCCTCCTCCCACCCGCTCTATAATATGGCCTTGTTGTGGTAGTGTCCCAGTCTCTGCCTTCATGCTTTTCCTTTACATTCCTCGCTGAAATATTCTTAACTGATGAAAGGAAGAAATATTGGACTCAATCTAGATTAGGCCTATGTTACTGCACTGGCAGAAGTGGATTTCCCCACCCCTTCCTCTCCAAGGCAGCCTCTCCAGCCCCCTGAAAATGCTACACAGAGGGGTCCCAACTGAATGGGGAAGCCTATGGGATGCAGGGGGGGCTGAGGGGAAAGGGGGGAATCCCTGAAAATTGGATGGAGACACCTTCCATGAAAATGGAGTTCCATTTATTGAATGTGGCTCTGCAGAATTTTTTTGGGGGGGGGGGGGCTATTCCCTTCCTCCCACAGCAAAGCCAATTCAGCAAGGTCCCATGGCACTCTGTGTAGTATTTTCAATGAGACGGAGGAAATGCCATGGGACGGAGGGGACTTTCATCACCTTCATCTAACTCCAACTCATTGTCCCTTGGGGTGAGTCCTTTACATTGCTGTCACCCAAAAGGCTGTTGCAGAAGTTCCAGGGAAGCGGGAGCTGGGGGATATGTTCATGACAAGACTGAGAGCAAGAAACGAAACCAAATATTTGGTTCTCCAACGGTGACCTTTCTCAATGTTTAGTTCTTAATTCTCAGTGGCTACAATGTTATGAGTGCTGCACCGTTATTGTTTTAATCCAATAAACACACACAGGCTTTCATCATCATTTTGAACCAGAATCCTTTTTTGCCACTCAGTTCTTTGATAGTGTCTCCACAAAAGAGTACATATCTTCAGCAGCTAAACCTATCTATGTACATATAGGTTCACTACTGCAATTCTCGCTTGCATGCCCAAGCACCTTGAAATAATCATGTCCATGTTCCTGGTAAGAAACAATGATGAAATCCTGGTAACAGCAGATGCAATTAGATGTAGTTAGGCAGCTGTTTGTTAACCAAAGGAGTGACGGTGATCCAGATCAGATTTGCTAGCTGATGTGTGAAATGGTAAAACATTTGTACATCCTGGCATAAGTTGCACATGCCTGTAAGCGCCCTTGTTACAAAATGTCAGCCATCTGTGGGGCTACAGGAGGAAAGAGCTGCTTCATCACCCGTTTCATTTTGAATTAAGGTATCTGCAAAAATAACACCTGAATATAAAAAGGCCACTCAGAACAATTATACCGTGGTAGAAGTAGAACAAATGAAGAAAAAAAAAATGCAACCACTATGTCTAAGTCAGGGATGGGGAACCTGCGGCCTTCCAGATGCTGCATTGCAATGCTCATCATCCCTGATGCTAGGGCTGGAGGACCACTAGTTCATCACCACTGGTCTAAGTAAATACAAATGTAAATGTAGTTTAACCATATTATTTCAAGAGAGTTCATTGGCATTTTGACACTGTTACAATGCAGATAAGCAGAACAGCATCGGTGCAATAATTTCAGCCCCAAGGCAAATCCTTTCAGGACAGCGCATATACTAGCTGCTCAAAACCAGTGGAAAACACCTGTCTTCCTCAATAAAGCCACTTTAACATTTTAGGATGCAGTCCTAGAGAGGTCTGCTCTGGAAGGGAGAAATCTAGCCATCCATTCCCCACCCTGCAGAATGAGGGCAATGGAGGACCCACAGTTCTCCTGGTCTTTAGACATGCCCATAACTTGGCTACTGATCTACATCAGCCCTGGAGCTGGTGTAGATGAATTCTCTTCCATTGATCTCAGCAGAATTCACAAAATAAAATGAAAAATGGCCCTGGGAAGGGAACTGCCAGGCTTTCACCAGCAGGGCTTTGGAATTCTTTGAGGCTCCAAAATTGGAGCAGTCCACCTGGGGAGGTAGGATTGCCCTGCCCATGAAACACTAAAACTTATGTGGACAATGCTGTAATACTCTGAGTAATTTGAATAATACTTAGGATGAATCCTTAAGATGAATAATACTTAGGATGAATCCTTACGATGAGTAATAGTGGACAATTATAAGTAATGCAAGGCAGTTTTTATGCAAACAGTTGAATCATAAATTGCATATTATTGTTATTTTATGTCCACTGGTACCTGCACTTATTGACAAAATGCAAACACTTTCTTAACAAGAGATCACATTGTCTGAATAAACATCCTATGCATATCTACTCAGAAGTAAGTCCCACTGAGTTCAATTGAGTTAGCCCAGTGCAAGTGTGTGTAGGATAAGGGTCATAATGACTGTCAGCCTATGGAGTCATCAACTACCTTCGCAGGATCTCAAGAAGATCAGTTTTATTCAAATAATTTCCTGATCCATTTTCTGAAGGGCAAAATCTTGACAAGGGGACAGCAAAATGCACGGCTTTCTCTCACATACAGAGAGAGAGAGAGAGAAATCAATGGGTTTTTGGATGCTGAACTCTCTTTTCGATTGTGGCTACAGTGTAGCTGCATGACGTTACCAGGATTCTGGGATTCATGGTTGCCAGTTCATTTCCAGGCTAAATTCAAGGTGTGTAATCTTTAAAGCCCTATATAGCCTGGTCTGGATGTCTGAAGAAGTATCTTCTCCTATAAGTAGTTCTCCATGTTTTAAGATCTGAAAATCAGGTCTTTATGCAGATGCCACCACAACTGGTGGCAAGACTAATCACTATCAGTAGCAGGGTCTTTTCAGTGATGGCCCCTTGGCAATGGGTCCTGTCACAAGAAATATGCTATATCCACTTGGTCAGACCTTTCAGGAAAGCCATAAAAATGTTTATGTTTAGATAGACCTTTGGGATATAGCTGGGGGGTGGGGTGGGAATAGATGTTTACTGGCCTGGTTTGCGCCCATGGGCTGCTTTTGAGCTGGAGGCGGTTTGTTAACCACGACAACAACCCACCATGTGCCTGGTTTGGATGTCGCCACAGCTTGAATATTCACAATGGCTGCTGGCATGCGCCACACTACACAGTGGCATAAATAAGCCACGAAAGCCTGCAACAGTTGTGGAAACCAGCTCACTGTTTCTTATTTTAATGCTGATTGCTGTTATAGCTATTTGTGTTTCTAAAGCTTTTAATGTTTTACATTGTAGTTTATAGGGTTGTATCCTATGGTGCCTTAGCAGAAAGACCTCCACGCATGCAAGGCAGGGTGTTGGCCAATTCCTCCTGCCCAGTTAATGCTTCAGCGCACCCAAAAGCTGCTTCTGAGGCTTGGAGGAGTCTTTGGAATAGCATGGGATATGGCATGGAAGGATCTGAAAAACCCAAGCAAAAGCACTTTCTGCTAAGGCAAAGCCACCGCTAAGCAAACCCCACTAGACTGGATCCATGGTTATAGTGGACCTATTGAAATCAAGGGGACAAGTAAGTCATGACTGATTTAAGGCCCACAGATTTCAATAGGTCTGTTGAAACCACAACTGAGTCTGGATTCAACCCACATAGTTCTATTCAAGTTGTAAGCCGCTTTGACGGTGCCCATTGAGAAGGAGGTTATATATTACTTAGGACACAGTCCAGCTGAAATTAAGCACTCTTATAGCCCACTGATTTCAACAGGCAATAGATATGCATGTGCTTCTCTCTTTCACTGAAATCAATAAGACATAAAAATGCTTACATTTGGTTGCAATGCAACCTAAATAGTTAAATGGAAATGATATAAATGTGGATGTGAAGTAATTCTATGAATCCATATTGTAACCAAAGCGAAAGGGGCGATTTTGTTATTATTGACTTACATAGTAACTTGCTTTTCTCAGCTAATGAACACATGCTTTAAAAAGTGCTCATTAACATCTCATAAGAGAGTCCTGAAACACTTATAATCATACCAAGACATACAAGGATTAAAGTTCCACCAATATAACAGCCCCTTAATGACTCTTAAGTAACCTCTCATGGCAATCATCCATAGACTGAAGAATTGTAAGAATTTGCTAATTTCATATTCTGCCATGGATACTAATCATACGTTTGTAATACATATGATTTTTGGACATCTACACTTATGCTAAAATCTACTGAAAGACAGAAAATGGTATGCAGTTATGGGAACCCTCTTTAATTAACATTCAAGGCTAATAATTACTTAAAGGGCCAGTTTGCATGATCCCCTCAGGCTCGGTGGGTTGCGATACATGCCAGAGGCCATTTTGAACAGTCACATCACAGCAGGTGGTTGCTGTAGCTTATTGTACAGTCTGAACAAAGCGAGGTGGATTTTTGGCATGCACTGTTTTAAGATTGTGGATAGTTTGTTAACCATGCCAAGACCCCACCTTCAGTGCATCCAGATGACATGATAAGCCATGGTGACCACCTGCCATGGGTTGAATATTTAAAATGGCCACCAGTACGCACCGCAACCCACTGTGACTTAAATAAACAATGGTGAGCTGTGGCGATCATGCAAACCAGGTCAATGTAATGCCTAGGGGCTAGGGAGTGAGGGCAAGACTGGGTTCTGCTCCCATTTTCCTGTTCTTTGACATGGCAGCTTTTGAATTTTTCAAGTTGCTGCTATTCCACACAAACCAATTGTGAGTCAAGCCTAAATGTATGCAATTACTCTAACAGATTTAACTCTCTAGCTTTCTGTCAGGACTTCAATGCTAATTCAGCCTTTGGTGTTTCATGTAGACCATAGCAAAAACATATTTCCTTTTTTTTCAGAATGTAACTGAATTTCTTCAAGAACACGAAAGAGGAAGAACAATTACCTGTAACGTTCAAACCATCCGATCTTTGACACCATACTGTCCGAGAAGTTCCTTTCCATGGACTCGCCATCCAATTGTATTCATAACACTGACCATCTGAATTGACGACAGTAAAGCTGTCAGATGTACTCATTTGCCTTGTGGAAAATATATTCATAGCAACTGGAAAATACCAGCTGTTTTTCTTCTTTCTTTTCCATTTCTTTCTAGCTTCATTAATCAAACCCCCTACATGAACTATAATCCAGGGAAGAATTCTTCATCACTGAAAAACTAGGCAACCAGCCTTCCTTGATACATGAACTGATGCGTGCATATTAACTCTACACAAATGTGTCCTGGAATACTTTATTTAGTGATGTATTTATTTATTTTAGACATTTCTACCCTGTCCTTCAAAAAGAAAATTCCCATTTCAGCCTATTCTAAAATCACAAAATAAATACATATAATAAAACCTCACAATAAAAATTCATGGCAGATAAATCCAGTATGCTACCAATCACCAAATATATTTAAAATACTTAAAATCTTGGTCTGATGCTGAAAAGACATCAATGTAGGTGCCAGGAGGTCCTCCTAGGACAAATATTCCATAATTGGGGTGCTGCCACCTAAAAGGCTTTTTCCTAGTTGCTGCCTTCTGTATCTAAGATGGTGGGGATGTCCAAAGGAGGACCTCTCAAGATGACCCAATGCATGGAGTTGACTCATATGGAGAGAGGCAATTCAACAGGTGCCCTGGTTCTAAGCCTTGAGCAGCTGCACATGCCAACACCAGAACTTTGCATTGGACTCAGAAATGGACCAAGACCCAGTGAAGCTGTTTCAATGTTGGCAATATATATTCCCAATCTCCAGTTCCAGTTAGCAATCTTGGAGCTGTATTTGAAGGCAGTCCCATGTATAACACATAACAGTAATCCAACCTAGATGTTATCAGGGCATGGCGAACTCCATCTTATGCAGTCCTGCCTACTCTGAACCATGGACCTTTTGCATGCAATGCATGCTGTTACCACTGCACTTTGCCCCCTTCCTCACTATGATGGACAGCAGTGACAGAACCTGGATTCTTATATCTCTTCAGACATCCTGCTTCTCGGTTCTTTTCTTTTGCTGCAATGTGTGTTAACAGGAAGTACATACCTTTAAACTAGCACCCAGTGAGCTAGGGATTTTGGCACTCACCATTGCATTGCCTTGTGTCCAAAACCTGCTCTGGACAGAGGTGTTGATTTTCTAGGTCTTGAATGATCACTGCTCGTGATCGAACCTGTATTCCTCCAAAGCCCAGGTCTTCACCATTTAAACAGGTCAATTGACAAAGGCTCCATTCCGACCACTCCTTTAAGTAACAATCACCTGCCCAATAATAAAAACAAAAATTACCAAAGACTCTAGTTACAAGAAGATTTACTATATCAGGTCATATTTTTCTCCCTCACTCAAAATACTAGAACCTGGGGTCATCTCATGAAGCTGACTGGTGGGAGATTCAGGACAGATAAAAGGAAATACTTCTTCAAAAGCACACAGTTAAACTATGGAATTCACTACCACAAGATGCAGTGATGGCAACTAGTTCAGATACTTTTAAAAGGGGATTAGATAAATTCCTGGAGAAGAAGGCTATCAATGGCTACTGATCCTAATGGCTATGTGCTACCTCCAGTAGCAGAGGCAGTAAACCTATGCACACCAGTTGCTGGGGAACATAGGTGGGAGAGTTCTGTTGTATTCGTGGCCTGCTTGTGGGTTCCTGGTGAACAGAGTGCTAGACTAGATGGATCCTTGGTCTGATCCAGCATGGCTCTTCCTATATTCTTATGTAATCCTAAACCTTAAATATTTTTACAGGATTATTTGATTGTAACACTGACATTAAATGTTCATATCTTGCCCTAGCTAGGTTTTTAATTAACCTCATCCAAATCCTTAACTGCAGGCATAAAGAGGATTGGGAGTGAGCTTGTAGAACTAATAGTCTGCTCGTTAGTATACCTGATATTTTAGCTTTCATGATCCAGAAGGCACAATATATTGATGACAAATTGTATGTATCCTCTGTACCATAGAACCCCTATGCTTATATTAAAAAAAACTGGCACAGTTCCCTTATGTCTTTTGAGATCCACACAAAACCCAGCATGTTAAGAGAACGTGGGTTTGTGGAAAAGGCAGTTTTGCCAACGGTGTCATGTCTATGGAGGTCATAAAGTTAAAAAGGCATCCAGGCTTGCAAATGAGATGAGACCTTTAATTATTCCAGCAAAAGGACTATTAAAAATTCATGTTGCCTTACATTATGTTGACAATAAATAAAATCAGCCCCATGTTAACTAGATGCCTTAATGAAGGGGTTTTATTTGCTAACATTAAGAAATCGTGTAAAGAAATGAATTATTGAATAAACGATGTACGTATAATAGGTGGGCATATAGTGATCTTTGGAAACATTACCCAGAGTGCACCATTAACACATCCCCACAGGGCAGTTAATCTTCTCCTTGGTGAATTGTGGGACCATTCAAGCAAAGGTCATTTCCTCAGCAAAATTTTGAGTGGGGAAAAATGGTTGTTTTAAAGATAATTTTTTAAAAGGGCAAGTCATTGGGGCTTGTAGCACTTGTTCTGATTTGGTAGTTAGTGATTATTATTATTATTATTATTATTATTAAGTTTTGTGAAAAGCTTAATCTAAGAGGGTCATCAGATGGAGGGATTGCGTTTCCTTACCGTCGCTTTCCCCCCACTTCTGTCCCACAATACTTCCTCTTTTTAAATGGGGAAGAAAGAGGAAGTAAACAATGATCACGTGGGCCCATTCAGTGGGCGTTTTTATCCCGCTGCTTCTCCCGCACACAGCAGGAAATGGCAGGACGTTTTGCTACTGCCAAAAAAGTCGGATTTCCCAGGTCTTTTTAGGTGACAGGAAAACAAGCAGAAGGGGCGAGAGATGCGTGGGAGGCCGACAGTGTTGTCAAAAGGACCTGCGAAAAAGTCAGTGCCCAGTAATGAGCAAATGATAAAACGCTCGTCTGATGACGTTGTAACTCTCTGACACTCATGTTCGCTGGCAGTGTGAGAGCAGTGTGCGCTTGCAGCCTTTGGCCCCTGCTGAGTTCCAGGTTTGGGGTGAAGCAGGCGATCCTCCCTAAACGCAGAATTTTCCTGCATACCTCAAGGGTCCTCTCACCTATGGGTACCTAGTCCTCCATTCGCTTCCCTCCTCCTGGTTGCGTTTGTAAAGCATCCACACGTGGGATGTGTAATTTATGAATAGGGAAATATTGAAGTTACAAAGAGGGATCACATGTTTATGAAGCTTTGAATGGACAGAAAACTCCTTTGACTGGTTGTGGCATACAGCAATGCAATATGGGCATGAACACATCCTGCTAGGCTTTCTTTCAATAAATTCTTCAGCAATGAATACAGCCCTGGCGTATCATTCACGCAAACAAATTGGTTACCTGGGCAAGGCAGGGTGCAGGTTTCCTCAAGCACAATTTTCTTGTTGCCCTCAACAACAGGTTCAATTTCCCCACAAAATTCTTCATCCACTATTTTTCCAATGTCATCGCTGGACCCATCATAGACCACACAAGAAATGTTTCTCATTCTTGTCCCTTCTCCACACTGAGCATCCTGGAAAAGGAGAAGCATTAAAAAAAACTGTTGGAAGTGGAAAAAATTAGACACAATTCCACAGATATTTAATGGGACTTCCCTACTGATGGGAAGGGAAGCGTATAAATCCTATTAATTTGCCAAAATGCATATACTAGGGGTCTGATCTTAGGTAGCTAAACTGGCTGGTTCTTCCCCATGCATAATTACCCTCCACCACCATAATTTAAATGCCCAAACTGTTGTTTAAAGGCAAGCAATCTCTGTAGCATAGTGATTTGGAGGAAATCAGGCTGTCATATTTTCAATTTGTATAATAATGACAAGATTTCTAAAGTAACAGACAAGGAAGGTCTTGGTAAAAATGATCTGTTATCATAATGCACTGATAGGATTGTATCCAGATTCAGACTGGATCAACTGAGATGACAGAAGAGGAATTCCCTGCCCCCTCTGTCCCACGACAGGCCCTCTAACTTCCTGACAATGCTACACAGAGAGTTAGGATACTCTGCTGAATGGGGTGAGCTGTGCGGGGGATCCCCCAAGATTGGGAAGAGAGTCCTTCTGAGAGTGAGCCCTTTGCAGAAGACAGACCCTGGATACAAACACTGTATGTAAAATAGCCAAGAGTCATTTTACTTAAACAACATTAGGTTGTTCTATGGAATTTTGCTTTGTTAGTATTAAGCAGACTTCTCAATGGAAGTGTGCGACCATAAGCCTATCCTATTCACTTTCCTAATATACAGAAATTATATGATTGTGCTATGAGAACATAAGAAGTGCCATGCTGGATCAGACCGAGGGTCCATCTAGTCCAGCACTCTGTTCACACAGTGGCCAACCAGCTGTCAGCCAGGGACCCACAAATCAGGACATGGTGCAACAGCACCCTCCCCACCCAAGTTCCCTAGCAACTGGTGCACACAGGCTTCCTGTCTTGGATACTTCTTGGATAACCATCAGGGCTATTAGGTGTTGACAGCGGGTTCATAGGCTGCTGATAATCAAAGAGGAGCATCAAAGCTAAGACTATCATGGGACAACCATCTTTTTGACTTCCAAAGATATCTGAAAACAGGCCACTGTAGTCCAGCGACATCTGGAGAGCCTCAGGTTCACCAACTCTGGCTTAGAGGTAATTCATAAACAGCTTTGTGCACATTGTATGTGTATTACAAATACATAATGAAAGGCTTCAAACATCTATTTTACCTCAACTCTGCATTCAGCCCACTGGCTGTACTGCCATCGATAACAAGGTTTTACTGGGCAGGGTTTGAATTGCTCCATTTGTGAAGGACAAGTTCTCCCATCACCTTGGAAGGGCTGGATAACAGTTCTCCTTCGTATCATCTTTCCTTCAAAACAGACACACACAGAGAGAAGCGAGATTGTAGCATTGGTATTTGTCACATGGGAAATATATCTTCCTTTCATCCCAAGTGACTTGATCTACCCAGGAATGATTCTCTTCCTCCACACTTCGGCTAGAAAGCTCGTAAGGAACAGGCTGTGGCTGTATCTTTGGCCTGGATCAAATAGGGGCTAAACTACATGCTATGTTAAAGATGTAGCGTGCAGATGACCCTCCCTTTCTTTTTTATCTCCAAGTAAGTGCTCTTGCCCCTGATCAGGACTGGGCCCACCTTGTATGGGTAGGGGAGGTTTAAACCTTCCCACCCAGCTAGTTTTACCCTCTAAATCCTGGTGCAGGCACTGAAAAAAGAAAATGGCACCACTGAAAAAAGAAAATGGCACCGGGGGGGATTTAGGAGAGGAAAAACATTCACGCAAGAAAATTTAATCCTCCTCAACCTGTGAGTGGTGGTCCTGATCCAGATCACGGCCCTGCATGCTTACTTGGAGGGGGAAAAGGAAGTGGAGCTCATCTGTGCATTACGTATTTAACAAACCATGTCGGTTAGCCCTATATCTGGGCAGTGGACAGGAAGGGAGATTTTTGTACCACATCAGTCTCCTAGTCAACTGTTAGCTGGAGGCTGATAAAGTTATTATATTGTTGGGCTATACTGGACCAGCTGAAGGGACAATTTAGATGTGTTAGAGTGGTCTAAGGCTTGTGGGAAAGCAGGGGGCTGTCTGTGTCTTGCATATGAAACTCCGCAAACATGCAATGATGCCCCTGCAGTGTCTAATCATCATCATCATCGTCACGCTGCAATACATAATATACAGGCAATGCCATGGACTGTAGAAGCATTTACTCTCGAGAAAATGTATTTAGGAATGGGCTGCAAATTGCATACCTGTAACTGTCTAGTAGAAAACCTGTTCCAAAACTATTGTAAAACTACTGTCCCCCACCCACCCGCTTGTGGCAGAGAAATACTTACAGTGGAATGGATTTAGCAGCCTGTAATTTTCAGGCTGGCTACGGCTGACATGCTACCCAGCCCATTTGCAGACCTAGGCTCTATTTCAAGTAGCTGCACAATCACATAGGGTCCCCCCCCCCCACACACACACACAATCCCTTTTGGCTGATTCTGTTTCTTTCTTCCTAAGGTATTCCATTTCATTACTGGGACAGATGGTACAGAAATGCAGGTTGCTTACCTGTAACTGTAGTTCTTCGAGTGGTCATCTGTGCAGTCACACATATGTGCGCCGACGCCGAGCCCCGTTCGGGAAACTTTGGTAGCTAGCTTAGAGTTTTGGCAGGAACCCCTCCCCCCCACCATCCTACTGCGCATGCTCCGGGTTCCCGCCTACCTCAGTTCTCTGAGACCGCTAGGCCTTGCGACTAAGGTAGAGTAATTAATAAGGTAAGCATACCCAGATAACCTCTTAACCTTCACAACAGCGTGGCCAAGAGGGGATGGTGGGTGGGTTGTGTGACTGCACAGATGACCACTCGAAGAACTATGGTTACAGGTAAGCAACCTGCATTTCTTCTTCGTGGTCTCTGTGCATCACACATATGGGCGAATAACAAGCAAGACTTACCGGAGGCGGGGTGGCCCGCTGGTGAGTTACTGGCATACAGAAGAAAGGACTGCTCTTCCGAATGAGGCGTCCCGTGCAGCCCTGACGTCAAGGCGGTAGTGCTTGATGAAAGTTGAAGCATTTGACCAGGTGGCAGCCTTACATAGATCAGGGACGGACGCTCCACGCAAGAGGGCTGTGGAGGTGGCCTGGCCCCTCATAGAGTGAGCTGTAAATGAGGCTGGTGGTTGTTTGCCAAGTACTTGATAAGTGAGAACAATGGTGTCCACAATCCAACGTGAAAGGCGTTGCGAAGACACTGCTAACCCCTTGGTTTTGCCCCCATAGCAAATGAAGAGTTGACGGGACTTGCGGTAAGATTCTGATCGAAATTTGTAGAAGGCCAACGTATGCCTAACATCTAAAGAATGCAACTTTGAACAAAGGGGGTCAGTAGAAGCCTTGAAAAAAGTGGGAAGAACAATGTCCTGGTTAACATGGAAACTAGAGGTAACCTTTGGAACGTATGTAGGTCCAGGACGTAACACAACCTTGTTAGGAAAAAATTGAGTGTAAGGAGGGTCCACGAGTAGAGCTGCAAGCTCTGATGCACGCCGAGCAGACGTGATTGCCACTAGAAAAATTGCTTTCAGTGTTAGAAGACGAAAGTCAATAGTCGCTAGCGGCTCAAATGGTTTTGAGGTCAGAGCAGTCAGGACTACAGATAGGCTCCATTGGGGCACCAGTGGACGATAAGGCGGAAACATATTCTGCAGGCCCTTGAGAAAGGTTTTGGAAGAAGGATGAGTGAAGACGGAAAATCCGTCAACTAAACTATGGGTAGCCGATATGGCAGCCAAGTAAACTTTGATAGAAGGTTTGAGGCCCATGGAGTGAAGTGAATATAGGAATTCAACCACAACTACTATTGGGCCCGATCTACAGTCAAAGCCGTTATCAGCAGCAAATGTCTGAAAACGCTTCCACTTCCTGGTGTACGAATCTCTAGTACCAGGTTTTATGGCTCCCTCAAAGATAGCTCGTATGGCCGGCTGGATGGTTAAGTCCTGCCATCTGGCAAATTTCTCCAGGCCGTGAGTCTCAAGGTCTGAAGGTCTGGGTGCAGTATCTTGCCCCCGTCCTTGGAGAGTAGATCCGGCGTGTTGGGAAGACGCCAAATCTGATGTCTCGCCAGTCGAAGGAGTGACGTGAACCACGGCTGTCGAGGCCACCAGGGGGCTATCAGGATGTCGTTTGTCCTGTACCAGTGAGCCCGGGCGATCGTTTGGCCTATCAGGGGGAAGGGGGGAAACATGTAGAGGAAGCCCCTGGACCAGTCCCATTGAAACGCGTCCCCTAGCGAGGCATTCCCTAGCCCTGCTCAGGAACAGAACGCCAAACAGACGGAGTTGGCAGGAGTTGCAAAAAGGTCGATAGACGGTGTGCCCCATCTTGCAAAAAGGCGTAGAAGGACCCTTGGGGACAGCTCCCATTCGTGAGTGTCGCGAAAGGTGCGGCTGAGAACGTCCGCCTTCTCGTTGTCCGTGCCTGCGATATGCAGTGCGGACAGGCGAATGCGCCTGTGAATGGCCCACTGGAAAATGTCCATAGTCAAGTACAGCAGGCTGCGGGAGTGGGTCCCGCCTTCCTTGTTTAAGTACCAAACAACGGTTGTATTGTCTGATAGCACCCGGACGTGACGGTCGTGCAACAGAGGTTGAAAAGCTTAGAGAGCTCTCTTCACCGCCAGAAGTTCGAGCATGTTTATGTGAAGGAGTCGTTCCGAATGTGACCATCTTTCTTGGATGCTTAGGTCGCCGAGATGCGCTCCCCATCCTTCTAAGGACGCATCTGTTGTGACGATGCGGGATGGTCCCGGACTCTGGAATGGCATTCCTTGTGACAGGTTGCATGGATTGGACCACCACTTGAGGGAAAGATGAACTTGATCTGGGATGATAAGTATAACTTTGCGAGGTACCTGATCTGGGGAG
This sequence comes from Anniella stebbinsi, assembly GCA_029215795.1. Taxonomy (NCBI): domain Eukaryota; kingdom Metazoa; phylum Chordata; class Lepidosauria; order Squamata; family Anniellidae; genus Anniella; species Anniella stebbinsi. Next base: position 202,508,141 of record JARDYH010000002.1, on the reverse strand, counting down.
AAATGAGCGAGCAGAAACTGCTGCAGAAGGCGCATGTGAAGTCGGGCCCAATGTACTACGAACACTGCCGAGGCTGTAAGGCCTAGCAGGTGGAGAATTTGAAAAGCTGGTGCCCAGTGGGTAAACTGGAGCTGCGTGGCCAGTTCTCTCGGCGTGTGCATTCTTTCGTGAGGGAGGAACGCCCGACCTAGGATCGAGTTTATGGTGACACCTATGAATTGAATTGTTTGAGTTGGTTGAAAAATGGATTTTTCCATATTTATCTGCAGGCCGAGATCTGAGAGGAGCGATGAGACCGTGTGGACGTCTTCGTGTGCTTGGCGCTTGGATGGAGAGATGATTAGCCAATCGTCCAGGTAAGGATATAGCTCGATGTTCCTGGAGCGTAGGTGTACACAGACCGCCGACATGCATTTTGTAAAAACTCATGGAGCAGTCTTCAGGCAGAACGGAAGTACGGAAAACTGGTAGATCTGATGGCCGACTATGAATCGAAGGTATTTGCAGTGGGCCGGATGGATGGCAATGTGAAAATAAGCGTCCTTGAGGTCTATCAGTGTAAACCATCTGTGTCGTCTTAGCATGGGTAGAATAGCTGCCAGTGTCACCATGCGGAATTTTTTTGGTTTGATAAATTTGTTGAGGTGTCGGAGATCCATAATAGGGCGAAAGCCCCCGTCCTTCTTTGGTACTGTGAAGTAACACGAATAAAAACCTGTCCTGAGGCGGGAAATTGGAAGTGGCCGGATTACTCCCTTCTCTAGAAGCGTTGATGTCTCCTGGAGGATTGTGTCTGATAGTGGCGTGATCTTCACGGTGCCAAGAGGAGGGGGGACTTGAAACTCTATTTGGTAGCCGTTGGCAATGATGTCGAGGACCCAACGGTCTGTAGTGATGGTTTCCCAAGCTGGAAGAAATGGTCGAAGCCTGTTGGAGCAAGTGCGGAGAGTCAGCGCACGGATGGAGGAGTCAAAGACGCCGTTTGGACACTGTCTCCTGTCTACCACGTGACTTATTGAATCGCGTGGTGGTCTTTCTTTGCTGGTATGACGATGTAGGCTGTGCTGGTTGATAACATTGGGTACAGTCCTGCAGCTGTCTCTGTTGATATGGCACCGGCCGGTACCATTTTCGAGGTCTGTAAGATGATTGTGGCTGATTTGCGAATCCCATTTTCCGAGCAGTCATTTTGGCTTTGTGGATCGTATCCATCGTGGTATCAGTACTAGAGTTAAATAGGCCCTCCCCATCAAATGGGAGGTCTTCAATTCGGTTTTTCGTCTCTTGGGGCAACGTGGCTGTTCGTAACCAAGCGTGGCGTTGCAGTGCCACTGCCCCTATCATTGCTTTGGCAACGCAATCCGTTTGGTGGCGCGAGGTGGTCAGCTCCTGTTTAGAAAGCCTGATTGCCTCTGTTTGAAAGACGCATGCCAGATCACGTTGATCGTCTGGTAAATAATCTGTCAACGTGGATATTTTGTCCCACAGAAACAACTGGTACCAGGCCATCATGGCCTGGTAATTTGCAACTTTGACACCGAGAGCCGCGGAAGAATAGATCCTGTGCCCAAAAGCATCGAGCTTCCGGCCCTCTTTGTCTGTCGGGGCAGAGTGACTTCGGGAAGATTTGCCCTGGGACGCTTCCACCACAATAGAATTCAGCTTCGGGTGAACGAATAGGAAGGGGGCATCAGCTTCCTTGACTTTGTATAGTGCATCCAGTCGCTTGGATGTCGGGCCCATAGTAGCCGGATTTGTCCAGGATTGTTGGACAGCCTTGAGGAGAGTTGGCACAATAGGTAGAGTGAGTTGTGGAGCTGGGTCTGTATACATTACATCAAATATTCTATCCTCCATTGTCTCTTGCGGTTGTTGATACTCGATGCCGAGCGCCATCCTGAGCATCTGGTCGGAGAAGCTTCCGAGTTCCATCGATGGGGAAGTCCTGTCAGTAGTCCCGACTCCATCAGAAGGGGACAGTATTGATGGAGCTGGTGAAGGTGCAGAAGACGTATCCGATGCATAGTCCTCGGCCGACGTTGGCGGATCCCTAAGCCGTTCCGGCACCAATGTTGATGGAATTTGAGCCACTGTAGCTCCTCGACGTCGTTGAGAAACCCCGGAGACCGTTGTCTGTGACCGGTTTCGCGAAGGCAAACGAGGTACAGACTGCAGACGCTGCCCCGTGTAGGGGTCGAAGCGATACCGAGGCTGTCAGTATCGTGGAGAATGCCCGATCTGATGGGAACGGTCAGAGTAGGCGTCCCAGTTCCGCGAGCGAGACCATGAGCGGGATCGAGAACGGTAAGTGCTGCACCGCGACGTGCGGGATTGAGGTGATGCCGGCTGGTGGACTAGATCAATGTCCTGTTGTTCCATCGGTATCGTCTCCATCATGTCTAACTCCGAAGAACATTCGACCGGTATCGGCGATGGTATCGAACAGTCGACCGGTATCGGAGACGGTATCAAAGGCACTGGTGGTAACGAGGAAGACCGTGCCGCAGAAGGAATTGGCCGACATCGCTCTTGCGGTACCGACACTGCTGACTGTGGTGAAATAGACAGCGTAGCAGATGGTCTCCGGCGCTCTTGTGCCGCCGTCGCTGCCGGTACCGCCGGTACTGTGTTCTTTTCCGGAAGCGCAGACGGTTTCCGTGACGGAGCCGGCGGTGTCGAGGGCGAGGGCGGTGTCGACTTCGACTTTGGTGCCGAGGACGGTGTCGACTTCGACACCGAAGACGGTATCGAAGATTTCCGTGGCTTGTGTGATCTTGAAGGCTTGTCTCGAGTCTTGCCTTTTAGTTGTTTTAGAGTCACGCTCTCTGCAGATGGATGCAAAGGCGATTGACCAGGTTCCTGAGCCGCAACCCGTAAGGGGGGTGAGCTAGGTGACGCTGGGATCGAGCGATTTACTGGCTCAAGCCCACGCTCCCCAGAAGTAGATGGGGTCGACTCCATTGTGGCAGGGCGAGGTTGGTCGACTACTGAGAGGGCTTTACTCCACAGAATATTTCGCAAACGGTCAGCGCGGTTCCGATGGGTTTGTCGAGAAAAACTCATACAATGTAAGCAAGAATCCACAATATGTGCTTCACTGAGGCAAATAAGGCAAAGTGAATGTCCGTCCGTGAGCGTTAATTTCGCTCGACATTTCGAGCAATGCTTAAACAGCGCAGACTGCGCCATAAGCCGATATAGGCTTGACTAACTAAAATTAAGCTATTTTTTAAAAATATATTTTTTTATTTTATTTTTTATATATATATCTAACAGAAACTAACGACTAAAAACAACTATCTAAGCTAACTTTAACTATTTTCCAACAGATTCAGTACGAACGTGAAAGAAGAAGAGAAGAAGAAGTCTCCCGCAAGGCGATCAGCGCAGCGGTCGAAGAAGAACTGAGGTAGGCGGGAACCTGGAGCATGCGCAGTAGGATGGTGGGGGGAGGGGTTCCCGCCCAAACTCTAAGCTAGCTACCGAAGTTTCCCGAACGGGGCTCGGCGTCGGCGCAAGCCCATATGTGTGACTGCACAGATGACCACGAAGCAGAACTGGCACATGGAATTGCGTGTGTGTCCTTGGCAAAGGTAGCAGCAGTTAATGGTTTTCTGACCAGTTAGTTAGTGCTCTCCTCAGAGGTTCAAGGAAGCCTTATTATAATGCCCTGCTCTATTGGAGCAAAAGTGTATCAAGTATTGTAACTACAAGCAGACACAACACTGGTTAAAACGGGTGGAGAGTGTGTGGGCCTCCAGATGTTGCTAGACTGCAACTCACCATCAGCAACATCTGGAGGGCTGAACAGTCCCCATCTCTGGATTAAAAGCTAATAGAGGAACAATAAGGAAACAATTGTTACTGAGAGCCAGAAGTCCTCTTAACAGTCCAATCCCATGCATGTCTACTTAGAAGCAAGCCCTGATAGGTGCGTACATGATAGCAACCTAATTTACATTCTCTCCTGAAACAAATTGGTTTTTATACTAAGGAAATCATACTTGCAAGCTTCCCTTTAGACTCCACTGAGTGGCAGCAGAGCTGTATTAGAAGCTAGCTATGCCTCTCTGTTTCCTGCCAAGATGCAGTGTAAGTTGAACCCTCGAAGCCATGAATACAATTAGTTGTTTGGATCCAGATTTAGCAATACTTAGAGGAGACCCACTCAAATCAAGGGGACTTAAGTTAGTCATGACTTGTCTGGACTATTAATTTCAATAGGTCCGCTCTAAGTATGATTAAATCTGTATCCAACCCAGTATATGCAATATTATGGTGGTGTGATGCCTCTCCTGCTCAATGCACAGTGGTTATGCCACTGGCTGTAAACTTTCATCATTGGAAAGCTTCAACCTCTTGAAACCACAGTTTCAGATCCCGGTTAAACATAACCCTGATTCCCCTTAGCCACGGTTAATGATGGTGCTAGCAAACAGCTTAAAGGGGGAGGGGGGAATTTGCTTCAGTTAGGAAAATAGATGGACAGGAGGGAATACCCATTCCACAGGCAGGCTGTGGATGGTGTTACATCTGCACGACTGCTTTATGTGTCTTGCCTCACACATATTTGTGGAATTGTTCTTCATAATGCCATTTTAAACACAAATAGGAAATATACCATTTCTGTTTCAACATCTCTGATTCTTAATACCTTCCTGGATTCTCTAGATTCTGCAATCAGAAAAGTATTTAAAACAATATGTGGACAATATGAATGTTCAAGGAAGAAGCACAATGTCTTTAGGTGTTTGTTTTTTTTGTCTCCTTAAGAAGTTGTGAAGAAGAACCCTTCCATACTGGACCTAAAATGGTCTTCTGTTCATTCTGTTACGCCAGACACAGATAGCCTCCTGCAGGAATCCCATGTAGCATTTGCCTTGTCTGGTTTCTATTATCTTAATCAGAAATGGATTTTGACAGTCCTGATCCTCTTAGCACAAGCATGGCATCAGGGGAAGCTTGCATGCAGGCAACACAAACCTCCCCTGACCTACCAATCTCTTTATCCAAGCAATTGCCCCTTCTGTTTCTTGGTGACTGCTAAGAGCTGGGGGGGGCTCCTTCTTAAGATGTCTTAAGTATCAGTCAAAGGAAAGCTTCTGAACTAACCAGCTAGGCCACAAGCTTGAGAGCATTCAGACCACGGAGACCAGTCAGAAAGCTGACAGTTCACAGGACATTCCACCACGCAGGTTGTGTTCATGTGCCAGGTCTTTTCCAAGCCGAGCTAAAAAAGAACGACACAACAATCAGCAAGTCAAGTGCAAGTTCTCCATAACGCTGAGTGTCGAGGGGATTGGAGGTGACCACATCTTTGATTAAAAGTTAATAATTCCAGAAGAGAAAGATGTGGGGGGAGCTATTGTATATATTTATTAGCCAGGATATGTTCCCTCTAAACATGGTTTTAGTTCCTGAATAGGGTACAAAAAAAACCACCTTAAACATCCTTCTGTTATGGTCTTGAAATCTGGAACTGGGGATCAGTGACAGAATATGTCACTTTAAGCTGTACCTTGTGTGAAATTTTTAAAAAGGGAGAAAAGAATAAAATACACCATGGTTACAAGCTGCCACCTATAGTATACAGAAGAGCTCCAGCACCCTCCCACCCATGTTCCCCAGCAACTGACGTATACAGGTTTACTGCCTCTGCAACTGGAGGTTGCACTTAGCCATCAGAGCTAGTAACCATTGATAGGTTTCTCCTCCAAGAATTTATCCAACCTCCTTTTAAAGCCATCCAAACTGGTGGCCATCACCACATCTTGTGGTAGTGCATTCCATAGTTTAACTAGGCGCTATGTGAAGAAGCACTTCCTTTTATCTGTCTTGAAACTTCCACCAATCAACTTCATGGGATGACCCTGGGTTCTAGTATTTTGATAGAGGGGAAAAATGCCTCCCTAGCCACACATTCTCCACACCATGCATAATTTTGTACACCTCTATCATGTCTCCCCTTAGCCCTCTTTTTTCCAAGCAATTATAACACAGTCCCTAACATCTATTGGCCTATCAGTATATACTGCATACTCTGAGTTTTACATTTGCAGCATCATTAAGCCATAGATGAGGCTTGAGACCTCTCCTCTATTTTGCAGGTTATATCACTTGTTCTTTGTTTCTGAAATATCTGGATAACCCAGGTATTAGCCATCAGCAGCTCTGATGCTTATACTCAGGGCAGCTCCACACATTACAATTGCTTCAGGAAATGCTGGGGCTACATGTAATGTGTAGACATCACATGTAAGTGTAAATAAATATTGTAAACACCAATGTAAACATTTCAGGGAAACATGATTGAGCCAGATTTTCAGACACATACACTGATGTTTAAAAATGCAGGTACATGAATATGGCACCCACATGTTATATGTTTGCTGCTGGAAACACTGCTGTTAACATTGGTATTATCTGCAGCAATTATATTTATTTATCATTTTTATTTATTTTATTTCTAACCCACCTCTCCATCCAGATCGAGGCGGGGAACAACAATAAATATAAATATAAAAATCATAAAATAGATAAACCATTAAAACAGATAAAAACAAATACATTATTAAAAACATCTTAAAATTCAGCTAAGTAGGCCTGCCAGAAGAGAGCAGTCTTCACGGCTCTCTTAAAATCCAGAAGACTGGTAATTTGTCGAATCTCCTCCAGCAGGCCATTCCACAGCCTGGGAGTCGCAGAAGAGAAGGTTCTCTGGGTAACACTCATCAGCCTAGTTCTGGCTGACTGGAGTAAATTCTTCCCAGAGGACCTGAGTGTGTGGGGCAGATTATATGGAAGAAGGCGATCCCACAGGTAACCTGGACCCAAACCATGTAGGGCTTTAAAGGTAATAACCAACACTTTATACTTTGCATGGAAACTAATTGGCAGCCAGTGGAGTGATTTTAAGATTGGTGTAATGTGGTCACCCCTAGGTGTACCGGTGACCAACTTGGCTGCCATATTATGAACTAATTGAAGTTTCCAGACTAGGCACAAAGGTAGCCCTATGTACAGCGCATTGCAGAAGTCGAGCCTCGAAGTTACCAGCGTGTGCACTACTGTCTTTAGGTCTTCCAACTCTAGGAAGGGGCACAGCTGGTGAATCAGCTGAAGCTGATAGTAGGCACTCCTGGCCGTCGCATCTATCTGGGCTGTCATTTGGAGCAACGGATCCAGGAGTACCCCCAAGCTGCGAACACAGTCTTTCGGGGGGTGGGGGTGTAACTGGTTGACACACCTCCAAACTCAGGTTGTGGCCTTTGACAGCAAGCACCTCCATCTTGTCTGGATTCAGCTTCAGTTTGTTTTTCCTCATCCAGCCCATTACCGCCTCCAAGCATCCATTCAGAGGAGACACACTATCCTTAGCTGACAATGTTGTCGAAATATATTTGGGTGTCATCAGCGTACTGATAGCACCCCGCCCCATGCCTCTGGATGATCTCTCCCAGCGGTTTCATACAAATGTTAAACAGCATTGGGGAAAGGATGGCACCTTGTGGTACACCACATAGCAGCTCCTTCTTTGAAGACCAGCTATCCCCAAGCATTACCATCTGGAACCTGCCCGAGAGACCGGAATCACTGAAGCACAGTGCCCCCGATTCTCAATCCCCTCAGGCGTTCCAGAAGGATACCATGGTCGATGGTATCAAAAGACGCTGAGAGGTCCAGGAGTACCAATAGGGACACACTCCCCCTGTCAATACTCAGGCGTAGATAATCCACTAAGGCGACCATAGAGGTCTCAACTCTGTATCCTGCCCTTAAGCCGGTTTGAAATGGGTCTAGAAAATGTGTAAAGCTGCTCTCAAGAGTCATATATTTTCCCCAGACGAAAAACTCCAAGAGCTTGACTCAGTTCAATCCCTGAATTTGCAGAATGCCAGATACTGTTTCCAGCACTCAGCTATTTAGCAGGACTGAAGTAGCCATAGAGGTAATCCCAAAAGGGCAATAAAACTAAGTGTGAAGGAGACAGAGAAACAAGCTGGCTGGCATCTCCAAAGCTAAGGACTAATTTTGCACAATAGGCAGATTTGTTCTACCACTTCAGACTGCAGGTGCGGGCTCACATGACGGAAAGTTTCTTCTACCCACAAAATCTTCTGCATGCTAAAAACAAGTCCTAGTCTGCATTCACATGCAATGATAAACCATGGCTTAGCACTGTGAGTATAGACCTGTGTGAACCTTGGGTCCATGCACTCCCTCCCACTCCCCTCTGAATTGGCCGCAAGAAAGCTTCCATTTCCTTTTTTTGATTAAGCATAATTTAGCATTACATCCAAATCCTAAACTGTGGTTGATCTTAACTAAGGTTTACTACTTAACTAAGGTTGATGTGACCCACAGTCCACTGTCTGTGCAGCCCTGGCGAGCCCTGCCTACTTTTCTCCACTCCCCAACTGAACAACCATGAGCTGGGTGGCAGGGAAAGGACTGCTGTTCCCGTTCTGCTATTAGCAGTGCAGGAGCAGTAATATTGGCTACATCAGGTGTGCTGGGGGGGGGGGTGCTGTGAGGCTTTAACCAAGTACCCTCAGCACTAGCCATGCAGCAAAGCAGCACATAAACAGCTATTTTGACTGCAGTCTGTAGGAGGGGAAGGCTTTAACCTGTGTGTCTGTCAGACTTTGTCTGTATGTACATGAGAGAGTGTGTGAATGAGCAATAAGGCTCTAATGGGTGTGTGCAGATATTTATGACATCATTGTGCTTGGCTGTGCTCACTGCCAGCATGTGGCACAGGAACTGTCATCCAATGCAGCCCTTGGAGGCAAAATGTTTGCCCACCTCTCGTTTACTAAACAAGCCAGCTTTTATAAACCATGTTTTGATGTTGGTTTGTTTTTGTAAATCATAGTTAAGACCAACCACAGTTTGTCTGGGTTTGGACATAACCCATAACAATAAGCCATAGTTAACCAGAGACATATGTAGGGAGGACAATAATGTGAGTTCCAACCTGCAAACTGAAGTGGTACGATCCAGAAACAGGTTCACCACCTCATCTGCTGTTCGTGAAAACTGGGTATATATCTACTGAAATACTGCTGAGATGAGTTATCTTTATTTCGAATAAAAACAATGAATAGTCTTGTGGCACCTTAAAGACGAACACATTTATAACAAACTTTTGTGGACTAGAGTCTGCTTCATCAAATGTATGGCATATTATCCTCAGTCAGCAAGCAATTGTAGTGAAAATAAATGGTAAACAGTGGCAGTTAAACAAATGGCAAAGTTTAAGTGTATGCACAAACACGGTTATTGTTTATAAAAGCAGCTATTGATAATATCACAATGACCCTAGATTTGCTATGCTAATTAACACTAGTAGTGTGCTCCCCCCAAAATAAAACTATTCAAGCCCAGGTGAATAGAAACAATCTTATTAAGTTCTAATTCAGCAGTTTCATGCTGGAGACTCTACAATGGCAATTGTAGAGGGAGGGAGAGGCGGGTTACAAATAAATATTATTATTATTATTATTATTATTATTATTATTATTATTTCTAAAATCAACAGTAGAATATTCTGAGAGACTGAAATGTTCTCCCAGTGGTTTCTGAAAGTTCTGAAAATGGGTTGAATCCATCACAAGTTTGAAAAATATCTACTAAAGGGAGGCTGAAAAGACTCACCATAGTGAAAAAGAGACAGTCAATCCACTTTAAGATCTGTGTAAAGGACATGTCTGGAATTTAACAAGAGATCTTTGTCTAAGCTCAGCAGGCACTATATCTCAGGCAAGCCAAGAGGGATATACACATTAACAAGAAAGTGAAGTTTACCTGCTGATGCATTGCTTATAAGAAAGATTTAGAATTGCAGAAAGAAAGCTTAGTTTAAGCTCTTCCGATTTGTTAATGTAGGTAAATGAGCAAAGAGAAGCTTCTGGGTATTTTGAACAGTGTGGAGTCTGTTCTGAATTTAGGTGATTTGAATTTCAAAGACCTCAAGGAACCAAGGAGAAAAGTTTTGTGATGTGTTAATTTTTGCACCCAAGAGAGATCTACTAGTGTTCCACTGTTCTTTGAGATGTTCTTATATACAATGGGACACATTCAAAATATGCTCTGGGAATTAATTAAGCCTGGCAGCAATAAAGATGTTGGGGCAGCTTATTTAGCAGATTGACTGAAACCTTAGATGAGATCATCAAGGATGCATTAGGACACTGACAGGGGATACACATGGAACATGTTACAATGACTATGTTACTATTATTATTATTATTATTATTATTATTATTATTATTATTATTTTACATTTATATACCGCCCCATAGCCAAAGCTCTCTGGGCGGTTTACAAAAATTAAAAGATTGAACACTAAAAAGACAATATACAAAATTTAAAACCATAAACATAAAACAGCTGACATTTAAAACATTTCAAACTGTTAAGCCTGGCCACAAAATCAGTTAAAACCTCAACTGAAGCTGCTGAAATGCCTGGGAGGAAATAAAAGTTTTGACCTGCGCCGAAAAGATAACAGTGTTGGCGCCAGGTTGATAAAAAAGCAACAACATCTGCAGCACGTTGAAATGCTTTTCATTGTTCTCTTGGGAATATGTAAAACAGATCTATGAACTGAATTTTAGTTGAGGATTGTTCTCCTCTTTAATCAAGACTGAAATGAGCAGTGATGAAATCTGTTCTTCTGGGAGTTAAAAACTGGGTTACAGATTGTAATACATCAAAAATAATATTTCAATGTAGCTTTTCTTTGGAGGAAGCTAGGGTGACCATATGAAAAGGAGGACAGGGCTCCTGTATCTTTAACAGTTGTACTGAAAAGGGAATTTCAGCAGGTGTCATTTGTATGCATACAGCACCTGGTGAAACTCCCTCTTCATCACAACAGTTAAAGCTCCAGGAGCCCTGCCCTCTTTTGAACCTGGTCACTCTAGCATAGCTCCCGAAGCATTAACTTCTTGTGATGAAGAGGAAATTTCACCAGGTGAAATAGACATTTCCCTGCATAGAATTATAAATAGTATTGAGAAGAATGAATAAATAGGATTTAATTAAGGGTGAAAACATGATCGAAGCACTCGGTCTTGGAAAAGTTTCAATCAGACATAATAGACAAAGGTTGCCACCTGCAACAGGTAACATTGACTATGTTGGAACTTCAGAGAAAAGTTGTAAAGACTACCAAAGAAAGCTTATGCCAGAAAAAAATGTTAGTCTTTAAGACATGTTATGTAAGTTCAGAGTTCACTTTCACTCCCCTTCAAAGAGAGGACCTGCAATAGCTTAGCAAACCAATTCTTCTGCTAACCTCATCATAAACAGGTTTTACAGGCCGCTTGTTTTTCCGGATCTTTGTCCAGATATTCTACAATGTTCAATACTACTCTAATATTGTCCTTTATCTGTCTTTCTATGCTACTTCCTGCATCCTTGTGTGTTAGTAATAGAAATGACTGGATGCTAAGCTTTGTCTGTGGGCCCAAAGTTATTTTTTTTAAAAAAAATCTGAATCTATCTGCTACTCCACTCCTGAACTGTATGCAAACTTATATGCAAACTATTGTAACTGATTGTTTCTATGGCACTTTCAAGCATTTTTTTCCTTTCATCCTCACATGCCTAGGAGGTGCACCAGTAATTCTCTGTTACAGATGAGGACCTGAGATTTGGACAGATGGAAACATTTACAGGCCATTATTATTATTATTATTATTATTATTATTAGCATCACCACCACCACCACCACTCTAGCAGTGTAGGTTGAGCTAACAATGAAGCCCTAAACAGCTTGGGACCAGGCTATCTGAAGGGTCATCATCATCTATATAATCCTGTCCATACATTAACACCTACATCAACAGTCTTTCTTGCCCACATTAAGTTCTCTTAAGCTGGTGTGCACAAGTGACAGGGTCTTCTCGATGGTGGCCCCAACTCTGTGGAACTCCCTTCATATTGACCCTGTTCAGTCAACACGCTAAGCTACGGTGGTTAAGCATTTTAAGCTAAACATTATGGCTTGGCGTGTTGTGTGAACCATGTCTTAGCATGTCATGTGAATCATTCCTAACCATGGTGGCTACATAACCACAGTCTAAAAATGCTCACTAACCATTTGCTGCAAAAGGGTTAGTGGCCTAACCATGGCTTAGAATGGTGTCTGAACAGGCTTACTGATGTGCATCTAAGCCCTCTGTGCAGGTGTTTAGGTGAGCAGTAAACACCTTCAGGTTTAAAGTTGCCTTCAGTTGAATTTGTAGTTGACTTCTGTAATGAGGGCATAGCCCTGAAAAGCAGCTACGAAGGTCAAAAATAATTATATAGCAATTTTGAAGCCAGTGCAACCCTAGCTGGCTGGCTGGCAAAAAGCTTAGCATGGTATTTCAATAGGGGAAAGTTGCATAGGAGTTTCAACGAAGATCCCCATTTGCCCAGATATTGCTAAATGCACACTTCGTATATTCAAAATATGTGCCATTTACTTAAGGATTAGGCAGTGTGGTTTATATTCTGCTTTATCCTGAAGCGCAGGCAGCAGAAGTTTCAAGGGAAATGGACAGTTCCATGTGCCTTGTATAGGCAGGACAGAAATAGAATTAAGCCATAGAAGTAGGGAAAGCAGAATGTTAAAGTTTTGCGCATTGATGACAGTTTCAGGGTAGGAGAATGGCTCCTTCCCACCTGAACTAGCAACAGGTGTTCCATTTCATGGAAAGGGATGGGCCATTCTGACGTTCCATTGAATTAAATCCGCCATTACTTATTGTTTCAGGAAAGGTATTCATGCTTCTCAAATGTCCACGTCAAGAGACACATATTGTATCATGTCTCATTAAGTAAGCAATATAAAATAATACAACAGAGCCCAATTGCCAAGATTCATTTGGAGACATATGCATATTTGAGCATGCATGCACCTACACACACACACAGAGAGAGATTAATATTAACTTCAATAGGATTACTGGCAAACATCCAAAGAAATAGCATCTCTGCCAGAGATACTTTGAAATGTAAACAGACCCAACCACATCAACAATGTCTCCGTGTATAAGGGAAAATACATATATATGCTTGTATATATCTTTCATAAAGAAGGAAATACCTGTCAGCGGTTTCCTCACCATCACCACCACTACCAATCTGTAGGTTTCATGAATTTATATGAGCATGGATATCTCACACATTACAGACTTTCCTTTAAAACTTAAACACTGGCTCAGGATATCCACTTTGTCCATGACATAATATAACTTCGGATCCCTTCCTGTCTTACCGTTTATGGAATTTGAATCTGAATGCCTTTTGACACACTGAGAAAAATATTAAAATGGCGCTGTTTCACTATCACTTTGCCTTGATAGACCCTACAGATACTTGAGCCTCATGAACCCATTGTGATACACAACCCTGTTTTTTAACTCATTCTTCGCTGGGTTCTTCTGGCCTTCCTCCTGCCTCTCAGTGAACAATAACTGTACCAGTTCTGGTTTGCTGCTCATCCGCCTGTGCCTGCTTAGGTCTGCCTAATTTCTGAGCTCACTGGAACTTTTGCTATCCACTAACATGGAATCCAAAACCAACAGCTGTACCAAACAACAGCATCGAATGTACTGAGAAGGCATCAAGTAGTGGGCATCTGCAATGATTATACAGAGGTCAAATGGCTTGCTAGCTGAGGATTAATTTTTCAAGTAAGAGGCTCTACTTCTTTGTTAATGCTACATTTTTTTCCCTATATTATTGAAGGGGTTCCTTTCTTTAAAAATCTGGGTCTAAGGAACTGGCACCGGATGCAAGGGGGAAGAAAGGACACATCGAATATGATGCTGGCAGATGTCTAAAGCACTACAAGAGAATCACTTCAAATTAGTATGAAGATTACCATTCTGATTAAGATTTATTATACTTATTCACCTTGATTGCTTATTGTTCCCAAACCATTACTTCCAGGAGATAAAAAAAATTAGCATACCTTTACTTAAGCAAATAGAAGAAATTAAATGACAAAATCACTGATTATGGCACAGGCTCATTTATGGGGTACTTAACAGTCCTTGAATAGCATTGGGAAACATCTGTCAGAGCTCTGAGCCACATGCAGCACAGCGCCAGTTGACTGGGTCTGAAGGAAAGCACTTGCTGGGCATATTTACAAAGCCAGAGAAAGAAAACGCATTCACCCACCTCTTCACAGTACTTCAGGTCAACCGACTTGCCATCACTGCGAACACAATCAAGCATTCTTGTTTTGATCCCGTTACCACAGACAGCTTTCTCACTGAGCTGGCATGTACTCCAATCTAGGCATCAAGGAAACAAATAGGGCCAGACATCAGTGAAAAAGGTCCTTCCTCACTGCATCAGAGGAAGACATGATACACGAACATTTCTTTTCCTTGTTATTAATATTTTATTCCATTTCATATCTTTTTAAAATTCAGATGATCTATAGTGGGCTTCCCACGGCAGTCTACTGGGAAACTAAAACAATCAAACAATGGCTATAACAATGCAATATTATGCACGCTTACTTAACAGAAGTTACATCAGTCTGAGTGCAACAGGGCTTACTTCTAAGTAAGAGCTTTTCCATATGATGCTGTTCATCTGCTGTTAATCTGATGCATCTATTTTGGGTTTTATTGCAGAATTGAGATCCAAACACTACAAAGAGAGTGTTCCCTCTCCCACTTTTCTGCTACATAACCTGTAGGTGGCATTTGGTATAGCTGAATAGTGTAAATACGCAAGTAAAAAAAGTATTTTCTTTCAGTGTTACAATTAAATACCGCATTTTCCCTGCTCTAAAAAAAAATTCTGAAAACGCTTTTTAGACACAGAAGCAAAACTGGAAGGTCACGACATCATCTAAAGAATCCATAAATAACTGTGACTAGGGAATGATGAGTGCATGATAAATGTATGGTGTAGAAAAGCTCTGAGCGTACATAGAATCGCAGCTAGGGATGTCTGGATTTTGTCAAATCCATCCCGCATGTGTTTTGTGGATTGTGTCATTCGTTCCAGCATCTGTTCACAGAGGGATTTGAACTGTTTCTCCCGTTACGTGGAAAAATACACAAATAATTCTGTAAGAAAGTTTGCAACAATTTACGTAATTTATGTTAGCACATTTCATGTATTCTCCCCCATGTCGTTCGACTTTTCCCTGCATATATTTTCCAGCGTGGCATATGTCTCTGAAGAAACTTGGGTGTATTTTCCTACAAATGAATTTGCATAAATCTCAGGAAAGTTAAAAAATAATAATCCAGGAGTCCGTAGAGCAGCGAAATCCAAACTCATTTTAGTCCGACTCAAATTTCTCCAGCAATGAGCTGTAAGTATGCTAAGTGGGCACAGAATGCTGGTTACATGTTGGCAGGAAAAATATATATGGGGAGGAATGGCATAGAATATCTTGAAAGAGGGCACGGCTGGAGGGAACTGTAAAGAGCAGCACTTCATGCTGCAACATTTTGTTACAAGTCTCACTTGTCATCTACTCGTTCTTAACAGCATTACCTGTCACATTGTAATCATAGTGGTAACAGTTTTTGTTCAGACTGCAGGGTTCCGTCTCCACAGCAGCAGGACAGGCCTTTCCTTCTTGAGGTTGCCTCATGACTTCTGCTGACCGTTCCCTCACGCTGCTTCCATTACATGGCTGAGAAAGGAAACCACACATCATTTACTTTGCTACATGGAACATGCTTAGCATAGGCCAGTATGACGTAGTAGTTAAAAATATTGGACTAAAGCCTGGGAGACCTGGGTTTAAAATCCCTACTCGGTCAGAAAGCTCAGTAAGTGACCTTGGGCTGGTAATAATTTGCAGTACCAAACAGGGAAGTCCACTCATCACTACAAACAATTAGTATCTGATGATGAGCACAAGTAACACAAGATTGGCTATCTCCAGGGATGGTACCACAGCTCACTGGTAGAGCACACACATTCCATACAGATGGTCCCCGATTGTCCCAGGTTCAATCCCTGCAACTCTGTGAAAGGATCAGGAAGCAGGTGATCTGAAAGACCTCTGCGTGGGATCATAAAGACCCAATGCCAATCCTGGGCTAGATGGGCCAATTGTCTGTCTGGCCTGGCAAACAGCAGCTTCCTATGTAACCATATTATGCTCTCTTTGCAAGGTTCTCAGGGGCACCTGGCTAACCACTAGAGAAAGAATACTGGTGGAACTTTGATCTGATTGAGCAAGGAATTTCATCTGTTCTTAAATTCCATCAATAAATTGGTGGTGTGTTTTTTTAAAAAAAAAATCAATAGCTGTCTTACCAAAGAACACCTAGACCACTGGCCCCATTCAGACATAACACAGTCCTCTGGGCATGGCAATGTGCATTTTCTAGCACCGATAGGCATTTCTTCTTGGTCACATAGGTAGTCTTCAACAGTATCTGAAGGACCATCCATAGTGTTTTGCATGCATCTGTAAAAACAAAGCGCATGCCTAAATATAGATGCTATAGATTTCTTTTCCAAATGCTATTTATAGCAGTACACTGAGGATAAAAAAGTAGCAATGTTATTTATGTATAATTTATACAGCAATGTCAATACGCAGAAAATTTTACGGCATAAGCACAAACACACAAAGGTAGGACCTTGCCTCAAGAAATGCAGCCTTAATAGGCTTTGCACCAGGTTGGGAAGATTGGTCTAAAGCAGCCTTCCCTAACTTGATCAGGGTTAGGCTCCCCATTATGGTACTAATAAATGGTGTTGATGCCTAGCTCTTAACTTATTTGCAATGGAGATAGATCAGAGGAAAGGGTCAAGGAGCAAATGCAGTGACCATGTATTTAGATTTCTCATGGGCAGGGAGGCAAATCAGTGACCCAGAGGTTTTGAAAAAATGAACCCTAACATAGTAACCTAGAGGTTACATTCATATGGAAATACAATGCAAGCCATTGCCCTTCATATATAAGGGCTCTTTTCTTTTAAACAATGTAAACCTTACTCTGCACATGATCACCCAGTTCACCAGTCTGTATCAGTTGCTACAAATAAAGACACAAAGAGGGAAAAAACACAATTTCCTCCATGTCCTTAATGGGGCTTCCTTTTAGGAAAAAATACCTTTTCCCCATGTGTGCAAATGGGAACTCCCATTCGCACCCATGGGAAAAATTGCAGGCAAGTGCGGGAGAGTTTCCCCATCCCAACCCCGATTGCAATGGGGATCAGAGCCCAGAAGGGGAACTTGATGATAGACAAGATGGATCTGCCACTAAGTACCCTGGGATGAAGGCTGGAGGAATGAGAAGGACGGAGGGGCAAGGGGGTGGAAATAAACTAGGCACAGTAGCTTATTTGTCCTATTGTCCGTTGGGGCACAGCAGGCTAATGGAAATACCAGCTACTGTGAGTAGTTTATAATAGGGATGTGCACTGGATCGGACCCGATCCACGATCCGAGTCCGGTCCAGTGGGAAATCGGATAAATTATCCGATTTCCGATCCCGCAGCTGGATCGGCCGATCCAATCCGAATCGGTCCGAAAAGGCTCCGAACCGGTTCGGAGGATCGGCGGATCGGCGGGCGCCCACTGGCGCCCACCGCCGCTTCCATTGGCGGGCGCCAGCGGGCGCCTGCCGATGAAAGTGGACAGCGGGGGGGAGGGAGGAGGGGGGCGCTTACCTTCTCGGCCCGTCCGCTCCCGTCCGGCACTAGCAGCTACTCCCAGCGGGCTCCGCGGCCTGCTCTAGGGTGGCGCGCCGGGTGATGTCATCACCCGGCGCGCTACTCTAGAGCAGGCCGCGGAGCCTGCTGGAAGTAGTAGGCGCCGGCGCCGGACGGGAGCCGCCGGGCCGGGAAGGTAAGGAGGGGGTGCGTGGAGGGGAGGAGGGGGCGCGCGGAGGGGGGAGGGGGGCCCTTACCTTCCCGGCCCGGCGGCTCCCGTCCGGCGCCGGCGCCTACTACTCCCAGCAGGCTCCGCGGCCTGCTCTAGGGTGGCGCGCCGGGTGATGTCATCACCCGGCGCGCTACTCTAGAGCAGGCCGCGGAGCCTGCTGGAAGTAGTAGGCGCCGGCGCCGGACGGGAGCCGCCGGGCCGGGAAGGTAAGGA
The DNA here is from genome assembly GCA_029215795.1 of Anniella stebbinsi. NCBI lineage: Eukaryota > Metazoa > Chordata > Lepidosauria > Squamata > Anniellidae > Anniella > Anniella stebbinsi. Next base: position 202,490,050 of record JARDYH010000002.1, on the reverse strand, counting down.
GGGGGTGCGTGGAGGGGAGGAGGGGGCGCGCGGAGGGGGGAGGGGGGCCCTTACCTTCCCGGCCCGGCGGCTCCCGTCCGGTGCCGGCGCCTACTACTCCCAGCATGCTCCGCGGCCTGCTCTAGGGTGGCGCGCCGGGTGATGTCATCACCCGGCGCGCTACTCTAAAGCAGGCCGCGGAGCCTGCTGGAAGTAGTAGGCGCCGGCGCCGGACGGGAGCCGCCGGGCCGGGAAGGTAAGGAGGGGGTGCGTGGAGGGGAGGAGGGGGCGCGCGGAGGGGGGAGGGGGGCCCTTACCTTCCCGGCCCGGCGGCTCCCGTCCGGCGCCGGCGCCTACTACTCCCAGCAGGCTCCGCGGCCTGCTCTAGGGTGGCGCGCCGGGTGATGTCATCACCCGGCGCGCTACTCTAGAGCAGGCCGCGGAGCCTGCTGGTAGTAGCCGCCGGCGCCGGACGGGAGCGGACGGGCCGAGAAGGTAAGCAGTGGCGGGGAAGGGGGCTTACCCCCCCCCGGAGCCGTCCGCTTCTATCCGCTGGCGCCCGCGGGCGCCAGCGGATGGAAGCGGGCGGCCCCAGGGGGGGTAGGGAGCGCGGGGGAGGGGGCTTACCTGCCGGGGCCGTCCACAGCGGACGGCCCCGGGGGGGGGAGGGAGTTAGGCCCCCCCTCACCCACCCGCCGCCATTTTTTTCTCATAGACTTGCATTGCAATGCAAGTCTATGGGGAAAAAAATGGCGGCCGATCCAAAAATTAACGATTTTTGGGTCGGGATCGGACTCGATCCGGTCCGGGGGGCCTCCGATTTTGTCCGAACCGGTCCGGGACAAAATTGGAGGTCCCGATCCGGGTCCCGATCCGATCCGGGGGGTCCGTGCACACCCCTAGTTTATAAGCCACCATGGCTTAAAGTGACATGTGCACCCACCTGGTGTAAGGCAGCCCATCATATTACTTTTTAGGGAGATCTGTCTTATACATTCAAAATCTTTTTACAACTTGCACAGAGGGAAATTCAATGAAGGCCTTAGAACTCGGGAAGCTTATCTAAGTATGGACATTTTGGTTCAGGATTTGTTGTATCAAACTTTCACGCATCAAACTACCATTCCAAAGAATGTTAGGATAAAGCCACCTACTACCTCCACCCAGCCCTGATGTGACAGGGTTAAAAGTTCAGCTCACCTCACTTTTCTGGTTTGCACACCCTCTCCACAATTCTCCTTTAAGTCCACATTAGTTACTTTGCACACACTCCATGGTTCAGTGACCCCTATATACTGGCTGCAGTCACTGTGGCACGGGACTACTTCGTATACCTGGAACGAACATACAAAGGTGAAACTTGCTTAATGCACAGGTGCACAACTATTAGACGGAATCAGCAGAAACAACTAACCCTTTATTTATTGAAAACATTGTTTTAAATTAGGGTGACCATATGGAAAGGAGAACAGGGCTCCTGTATCTTTAACAGTTGCATAGAAAAGGAAATTCCAGCAGGTGTCATTTGTATGCATGCAGCACCTGGTGAAATTCCCTCTTCATCACAACAGTTGCAGCTGCAGGAGCCCTGCTCTCTTGACCAGATACTTGCAATTAAAGTGTGTGTGTGTGTGGGGGGGAACATTTAATGTGAAAGCTAGGAGGCATGCATTTGCAACCAGCATTAGCAAGCAAGAGACGTGTGTAGGTTCTTTCTAAAGCCACTCAGTAATGCCTATCTTTGTCCACTCTCACCCAGGTGCACAACTTTGTCCCAGCGAACAAACTACTGTGAGTCTTTCAAATTTCTTTCGGAGGAGCTGCTACATAAGATTATGGATGGGAGGCGTTTGAGGGCAGTCACCCCTCCTATTGCTCTCCCTGAAATCACCTCACTTCCCTATCATTTCTCTCTCCTCCTACAACAACAACAGCAATATCCAAGGTCTTCTATCTTGTTTCTTCACATCCCCTCAGGCCAAAAGGACCTAAAATTCAGCCTCCTGTACAATGCTATGCATGTCTCCTCTAAAGCAAGTCGCCATTAGTCAAATGGTGCAGACTCCCCTGCAATATAGGATTGCAGCTTTATTTGCAGAATTTCTGGCAAGACAGTGTAGAAGACCTTGCGTATCTTCTGACTCCCATGCCTTCCTCTTGACTGACACCACCTCACAGTACCACTTCTTTCACATTTACTTGCTGTTCCTCTGGCCCATAATTAGCTTCCTGGTTGCTCAGCTCAGTCTGAATTTTTGCAACTTTTTGTATTTGGCCTCAGATGCTGACGTCCCAAGGATTTGGAAAAGGGAAAGGGTGCAATGCAAAACTTGAGTTGGCCAGTCAGTGCTTGATTCAGATTCTCCGCCCACTCCTGGGTTCTATGGGTCATAGCCAGTATTCTCCTACTTAGAGTAGACCCACCGAAATGAATGGCGCTAACATTGGACTGAAGCCATTATGTGTCACTCCCAACCTTGTAATCACCAACAGTTAGAAAGTTGCAACCGGTTTTCTATCCCCGCTGTGTTTCCATCCTTCTCCCACTGTGAACACAATAAAGCCAGCATTTCATGTAGCACATATAGAGCCTCAAGGAAAAGTTACAAACAAAGACAAACAATCAGGAAGCATGCTTGGGTGCTGTGCATCTGTTTCACAGACTCTTACCTGAGCCTGGGGTAGGTGTTGGCCATGAACGCAAGAAAGGAGCAAAAGGTAAATGAAAATAATAGTTAGGAAGCAAAACAGATATTAAAAAATAGGCATGCTGCTTCTAACCATTAAACTGATTCTCCTAAGAAGCAATGATCCTTGTAAAATGCATCTGGTCCTTCACATTGCAGGAAGCCCCTTCTTGAAGTTACCTGGTAAAGAGCTGATACAGATATGCCTCACTTAGTCTGTGTCTTTGTTTGTAGCTCATGGTTAAATTTTCCTTCTCAGTCTATTGATATCATTGATTGTTTAGAATATCTTAAAGGATGGGTACATTTCCACCAGGTTTGGGATAGGAAGAAGGAATTAATATGCTTTTGAAAATAATTTTTGCTTTTTTTCCTTCACTCTATGAAAAAGGTACAATAGGAGCAGAGAAAGGTAGATTTTATCTCCAAAGAAACTTTTCCTATTTCAGTTCAGAGCACATCTCTTCCAAGCCCAGTATTTTAACAGTCAATAGCTTGCTCCTTAGTTGAATGATATTTTCTAAACTCCTATTGTGAGTAGAAAGTCTTTACAATCTCCAATCAATCAGCTTCATAGGAAAAACCAATATTCTAGTATTATGGGGTGGAGTATGTCTCCTACCTACATTCTCCATACCATGCATAATTTTGTTCACCTCTATCACATCTCCCCTTACTTCCCTTTTTTCTAATCTAAGTAATCCCAGATAGTTTATTTATTACAGTTTCTATACCATCCAATGGCCGAAGCAATCCCAGCTACTGCAACTTTTCCTCATAGTGGAGTTAATCCAGCCCTTTGATCAGTTTAGTTGCCCTTTTCTGCATTTTGGGGTTTATCCCCTATACATTATCTCTGTTGGATAAGTAATGTTTGTTTTGTAAAACAATTAGTGTTGAACACATGTTATACATTATGTTTCTTTATTTTATGTCTTTGCTACTAGAATTATTTTTAATTGGTGTGTATTGTTTTTATGTACTTATTTTGTATAGTCTACTGATTAAGAGACTTGGGCTAGATATAGGAGATTGAAATTATATGTCTTGGATCATTCAACTATTCTCCTGCACTTGCAGCACTTGGTGTTTCAAGTTTAGGGGACCTAAGAGAAAATTTAAAGAGTTCTCTTTCCTTTTTGCAATGTAGAAATGGGTTAGTTCCAATTCTTTTTTGAGAGCTAAACTATAATTAGCATAAGGATTAGATTTTTATTTACTCCAGTGTAAGCATACCGAGTCCCGAATTGGATCAGGATCACTACACACCCCATTTTTTCCTGAAAATAAAAAAAGCTTCCATTAACACCAATTTGGGGAGGAAATGGGGGAGGCTTAATCCCTCCCTTCTCATGCACTGTGATCCCAATCCAAATCAGGCACTCCCATGCTTACCCTAGAGTAAATAAAAAGCTAACCTCCACAACATGCTATACGATTAGCACAATGTATAGCTTGGGTCTGATTTTACGTATTTAGTCCACTCTCTACCTCAATGTCTCCCCGATTGCTTGGGACTGGCAATAACCATGTAAGAAAAGAACCAAAGGAACAAAAAAGAATATGCCCAATTAATATATAAATTAATTAAAATGGTTTTCCAGACCTGCTTTGTCTTCTAATCCTTACATTTATGTGGCAAAGAATGTTACAAATGCTTTCTGTGTGCTGCTTTTATTGCAAACACACTTAAGATCCGGCTTCTTGATTTCCTTTAAGCTGGAGATCAGGTGCAGATTAATTAGACAGCCTCAGGCAGCCGTCTCTGGCCACTGACTGCATGTGTGGGATTGCCACACTTAAAGATTTAGAGTAGAGCGTATTCAATATTAAAGGGTATAGCTGCTAAGCTTTTCGTTCTTAATGCATTGGGCAGGTTACTATTGCATTAATTTTTGTTGCTGCTGCTGTATCCAGATCAATGCTTTTGCTTTTGTTGGATCTGTTACAGAAAACTGCAAGAGGACCATCCCGCGTGCTTGGTGTAGAGATATCATTGAAATTCATCTGCAGGGTGAACTTTGACAAATTTCCCTAGGCTCGACCGCAATGGAATTTGTTGCAATTTCTGCTATAGTGACCAACTTGATCTGCAGTGAGTCGGGCCGGTTTGTGGATTTCCAGGCATTTTTCACACTTGGGGGAATGGTTTTACATTCTGTGCAACTTCTTGAGCAATTTGTGCAAATTATCGCTGAATTCGCGCAAATTTAGCTGTAAATGTTGTTCAAATTAGAGAACATTCCAAAACCAATACACAAAAACGTTGCCCAAGTTTGAGGAACGCCCAGCAGCTCAGTTCGTAGATGCAGAGGGAGTTGTACATACCGCAGAATTCCAAAGAATTGGATTTCCCAGCGACAGAAATCCCTAGCTTGGGGACACTGCATTTCATGAGCCATCACTCTGCTCCAGTTTGTCCATGTGTAGTTTTTTATGACACAAAACGTTATACCTCAGCAGAGGGGTGGAAGTAAGAACATAAGAAGTACCATATTGGATCACACTGAGGGTCCATCTAGTCCAGCACTCTGTTCACACATGGTCAACCAGCTGTCGACCAGGGACCAACAAAGCAGGACATAGTGCAGCAGCACCCTCCCACCCATGTTCCCCAGCAACTGGTGCACACAGGCTTACTGCCTTAAATACTGAAATATTAGTGTAACATCTGGCACTATTCCTCATTCTGCTCATTGTCCCGCTACTGCTCATTGAAGCCATTTTCTTTATTGGTAAGTTTGTAGCTTTGAATGGTATTCGTTCAGCTAGACATTTTGTTAATTTCACTTGCCAACAACTTTTCACAGAAGTGAAGAAAGAAACGCAATAACATGACCACTGGAAAATCCAGGCCAGATCTACACCAAGCAGGATATAGCACTATGAAAGTGGTATGAAAGCGGTATATAAAGGCAGGATCTACACTACTGCTTTATAGCAGTTTTGAAGTGCACTGACAACTGTTGGAGCCCATTGACACATTCCATATACTGCATCCATACCCCTTTCATAATGTTATATCCTGCCTGGTGTGGATGTATCATGGGCCCAACAGTTATCAGTTCACTTAAATACCACTATAAAACAGCAATGTAGATCCAGCTCCAGTCTCAAATTCCATCCTGCTACGTCCATTCCCCCATCCCCACCCGTTTCTTTCAGCACACTGCACCGCATTTTTCAGTACAGATACATGTACACAATTCTGCAAATTCAGTGCCAAAAGAGGGGTGGAGTAAGGATAAAAAACCAAACCCGCAATTCTAGGAGGAGGAAGCATGCATTTATGGGAATCCCTTGGACATTAGTATTAGAACAGTGAGAGACAGAAGTGATGTTGTGAATGAACTCTTCTAATGAAAAGGTAAAATGAAAAACATAGCAAACAGTAAACTAGCTACCATTAGAGGGCAGCATCGTTATAGAAATAAACCTCACCATCTTGAATACAGATATCCATCCACCCACTATTTCAATATCTGAAGAATGGGAGTTTATTTTGAAGTACTGTGCATTAGTCTGGAAGCAGAAGATTTGGTATCCACTCGTTCTATTTAAATAACCCCCATCCCACCCCAGATTTGAATTCCTTCCCCCACTGAACCTAGCCTTCATGCTCACTTGTGTTTGGTGTTAAATTGGATTACAAATTTGGTTTATTAGCTTGAGTTTAACACTTATTATGTTCTAAACTAGAACTAATTACATCCTCTTAAGTGGAAAATCAAATCAGCAGGCCATTTCCTTCTACGCCTGCAAAATGTCAACACTATGGCATTTAGCAAATGTACATCTTATTCAGAGGCAAATGGCCAACAGTTCCTCCCTCTGCATATTTTCCATCCCACAAGAAAGTGAATTTATGGAAATGAAAACTCGAGCTGTTTCACTTGCTGGGCAAAACGCAGATTAAATCAAAATTCAAGACGGGCATAAATCAAATCTGAACAGAAGAGAGACAAAAAGCTGGCTTTCTTCTGTGCAATTGTTTGGAACAACAAGCAAGGCTGAATGGGCCTTGCAAATCCAGAGGGTTGGATCCGGAAATATTCATGCTTAGAGTAAACCTACTAAAATCAACAGGAATAGTTAGTCATGATTATCTTAAGCCCCTTTTATTTCAATGGATCTACTCTAAGCATGATTAATTCTGGATCAAACCTTGGGCTTATTAAACATCCATTCAAGGTTCAACTCAACACTGTGGTTCTTCTATGCTTGCCTCTAGTTTCACACACACACACCTATCCTCCATCTCCACTATTGCTTTGACAAAACATATCAAAGCAGATTCCCCTTGAATACCAATGAATCAGTATAAAACAGGGTTGTCACACAATTAAATTATTTTAGTAGATTACTGAGTTGTGATCCATTAATTAATTATATCTGCAGATAACTAAAACAACAATGTTGATCATTGAAAGGACAAATCAGATGGCATGTGTGTGTGTGCATTTCACACCAGGCACCTCTTAGAAGACACATTCCTTTTTGTGTGAGAGTGAAGGGAGGATGCTTCTTCTAAGATGGTGTTTGCCATTTCCAGTTTTGTAAGAATCTATATTAAAAATAATTAACTTTTTTAAAAAAAAATAATACAAAAACGATTGCTCAATTGGTCAGGGATGCTTTTTTAGTTGATTTAAAAATTGTTATTTGATTAACCTAAAGAAAGATCCATCTATTAATGTTGTAATTCTATGGTCCCTGGAATGGTGTTCCAGAGACCATAAGGTTTATCAGATCTCCCCTTCCAAGGCCAGAGGGAGTGGTTCTCCGGTGTGGAGAGAGGGGGAAATCTTGGAGGGGGAAACTGAACCTCAGATATTCCCTCCCCCCAACTGCCATGGTTTCCAATGTCAGAACTCTGCCATTGAGAAGGGGGGGAAGGAGATATGGCAGAGGTGGGTCAGAGGCCATGCTGAGATTGGCTATGGATCTACCAGCTGTTCTATGCCAGCCCTGGAGCGGCTGTAGATCAATTCCCTCCCACTGCTTTCAATGGGAGGGAATTCATTAAAAATGGAGAGGACCCATCCCAAAGGGGACAAAGTAAAAAAATGGAAATGCCATTCCATCCTCTCTTCTGCCCTGCTGGACTCATGGCAGCAGGATGTTGGACTTATCGGAGGCTCCAACATTGGAGCTCTCCACGATGGGAGGTAGGGTTGCCCTCTAAAGGTTGGGCCCCTGTATAAACCAAAACAGGATTACATAGGTAAAGAAGGAAAAAGTGTAAACCAGCATTCAAGGTGGTCCCTAAAGACTTAAAAAGGCACCAAAATGAGTTAAGACACCTCTAGCTAATAATAATAATAATAATAATAATAATAATAATAATAATAATAATAAATCGTCCTCTCTTGGATGCTCTGTGTATTTTGATGCTTGTGTCTTAAGTGAAGTATTTAGAAGGCATGCTTTATTCTTCTTTACACAGATTTGAAATGTAGAAGGAATATTAGTGATGAAGTGCAGATAACGGGAAATTACCTGATTGACATGATCCAACTTGGGGCAGGGCCTTCCACCATTGTAGGGCTTCTCCCGGAGCCATTTCGACCTGACCTTCACCCCACTGCCGCAGGATTTACTACAGCGAGACCAGTTGGACCACTCACTCAGCTTGCAGTCCGAGGGACACGGAATGATGCAAGCTTCCTCGATGTACCCTGAGTGAAGACAAATGAAAGGACCATCTAAGAACATAAGAAGAGCCCTACACAATCACATCAAAGGTCCATCTGGTCCAGCATCCTGCTTCCCACAGCGGCCAACCAGATGTTCCCAGGAAGCCTACAAGGAGGCCATGAAGGCAATCACCCTCTCATGGTGTTGCCCCCAGCAACTGGTACTCAAAGGCATGCTGCCACTGCACATGAAAGTTGTTATCATCATCATCATCATCATCATCATTATTATTATTTATTGCATTTATATACTGCCCCATAGCTGAAGCTCTGCCTAATCACCATTAATAGACCTATCTTCATGAATTTGTTTAATCCAGGGGTGTTAAACCTCAGGCCCAGGGACCCTCCACCAGGGTTCCCCAGAAGGTCACGCCCCTTCCCTTGGCCATACCCCTTTTCCTCAACTACCAATTGTTTGGTGGGATCCCAGTTTTGTGCATCTCCCCCCTCCCATTCTAAAGACTTAGTTACTGGCAGTGTTTAAAGCTAAAAGATGCTAATTTAGGTTTATTCGTACTGCCCCCTTTGCCTTTGGCTCCACCCCTTTTGCCTATGGCCATGCCCACCACTGGAATGCAGTCCCTGAGAGCGTCTCCAGAATTGAATTTGGCCCTCAAACTGAAAGAGGCTCGTCAGCCCTCATCTAACCCCTATTAAAGCCACCTAAATTAGAAGCTGCTACATCTTGTATGGCAGCTAATTCCATAACTGAATCATGCATGGTGTTTACAAGAACTTGCTTGGTCTGTCCTGAACCAACTGCCAATCATGTCCATTGGATCAACCCAAGTTCTAGTATTATCAGAGGAATGTCAGTCTTTCCTCTTCCCACCCTTACCCTCCGCCCCGCAACCCAGTTCTTATAGGATCCAAACTCTGACTTGGCAGGAGCCTGTTAATGCAGAATTTTCATCCTCATTATGAGTATATTAAAATTCAGCGGAGAACCTGGTACATGCATACAGAGACTATACCTGAGTGCCTGCTGTGCTACCTTATTAGGATTCACGCTCATCAGACTTCTACAGTTCTGATTTTCTGACAGCTGGAAATGTAACGGACCCCATCTTGTCTCTTGTTACATCCATCACACACTCCAGAGATACGTTAAATAAAATGTCTTGCAAGACAGCCTGCTGTCACACCCTTCCGCAGCTCAACTAAGGTCTATCTGAGGTGGTTATAACATACGTTTGCATACTAGCGAGAGCAAATGTGCCTGATCCTCTTGAAACCAGTGAACTTAACACTTTGCACACTATCGAGGCTAAAAAGAGAGAGTGATCTGTCGCATCAATGATCTGCAGATTAACAGCCATCTGCCCTCCGTTATACACAGAATAATTGCTCAGAGGGAAAAGGAGATGCTCTGCTCCGATTGTCCGTGTTTTTAAAGGGGATGGTAGGCTAAGCGAGGGTCAGTTGCCACAGTTCTTAGAACAATCTTTTTCAGAAGACCTGTGTCACAAAAATATACTTTATACGTGCATGGGATATAAAACATGGGATAGAACACTCCCTCTAATAGCAAACACAGGTAGTGAGTGCGGATGGAAACTGAGCCAAAATGGGAGTACTGAGCAACAAGAAGGAAGTATCCGCATGCTCCGGGGAACCCTGGGGTTTGCAGAAGGGCAAAACAAAAAACAAATAAACTGGTGAAAAGAATCTTACAGGGGGGACCCCAGAAACAGTCCTATGAGGACCTAACATGTCCAGCAACTATGGAATGCAATGGAAAGAAAAAGGGGAAATTGGGGAAAGGGGAGGAAAGGGGAATGCCTAGCTTGAGCACTTTGCATCTTATAGTGTCTTCAAGGAGGCATGGCTGGCTGGCGTCCTGAACAGGTGCACTCCTGCTAGGAGGGAAGGATACACTGCAACATTTTATTACAGGTACCACTTGTACTCTTTAATATTTAAAGTATTGGTGCTGTATAGCTTGGGCTGTTTGAAGGATCACCTGCATCCCCATCAGCCTGTCAATATGCTAAGAACTTCTTTGGAGGTCTTTCTCCAGGAGCCCCTTCCATCTCAGGTGAGGCAGGACGGCCTTCCCAGGGGTGGCATCCCAGGTGCTGAAAACATTCCCCTAGGCCTGGTGTCTAAGGTTTCTATTTTTTGTTTTTGTTTTTTTTTAAAAAAACACCCAGATCTTTAAACAATTGTATTCTCTGATGAAACTGGTTTTATTTTTAAATATAATAAGTGCATATAATTAAAACATGCTCAATCATCAGGAAATTCCTGAATCAATAAAAGACAGCATGACTTGGCACAGTCCATCATATCCACCTAGAAAAACTGCCACGAGCAAGAGATACATAATATAATAATAATAATAATAATAATAATAATAATAATAATAAGCTTTAGATGTTGTTTATCTCTTGTTTTGTGTTTTTATGTCTTGCAAAGCCACCCTGCAAAAAAAAAAAACTTTTGAAGGGTCGGATAAATAAATGAATGAATGATAAAATATATCATATATATCACTCTCAGCCATGCTTGAGGCCAGTTATGTGAACATTTGTCATTTGCTCATGTCTTGTAGTTGTGACATATATGATTCAAGCTCTGCAGATAGAAAGCTAGCTTATGGAAGCAGAGGTGCCAACTACTATAAGAACTACTGGCATATAGATAGCGATTGACAAGTTCTTCGCTCAGAGCAGAGTAGGATCATGCCTGAAAATCCTTGGGCTTTGTAGCTGATCGGTGGAATGGCAGACCAGCAGTCAATCAGCTACAGAGTCAGTGTTCAGGCAGACAGTCTTGAATTGAAACTGATACTTACTCCTCCAAATACTGCCATGAGCAACAAGGTCCATTAACTAATGTTAGCTAAGAGCCCATCTGCTCCACCAGCCCACAATGGTCTATTTCAGAAATGACATAGCTGACTGTAGGAAATGGCTCTACAGGTCACCCACTTTAGTTTAGAGGGATTCTAACAGAAAGGCATGCAATTGGAAAAGATGAGCATCTATCCTTAAGTGCAACGAACAGTTTCAAATCTGCCATCTATGGGCAAAAAGCATCTGGTCAAGACTGAGCTTGCTGCCTTGCAGATGATGATTCACTGTGTTTTGTGGTTAAGAGCAGTCATATTCATTGATTTTTAGAGATTACTACCCTGACTTTCCACATCAAAACAAAGCACTCAAGTTGGTGATAAAACACATAAAATCATATCTGGTTTCTCTTTTTTACCATTCAGTTATTTGCTATACTTACATCCATCTACTTCTATTACCACATAATCGTGTGCTCCATTTATGCTGGCTCAGATGGAAAGTTTTAGAACTGTAACCAAGCTACGCTGAAGTTAGCTGGCCGTATTCAGCTAGCCCATTATCAAGCATCATTCCCTTTATTTTTGATGTTCTGCCCAAAGTGCTAGATGCTTATGTAGCCAAAAGTGAATCACCCTCACGCAGGAGAAAGGTAAAAGTCAGATTGGCTAAGTCCCAAGGTTTGCAGGAGTACAAAAGGAAAAAAAACTGGTTAAAAAAAAGAAACCTAAGAGAGGGAAAGCAACTAAATAGCCCAATGGGGACTGAGCGTGCTCTGTGACCACAGAAAGGCAACTGACTGTAATGGAGGTCAGTGGCTCCAATTTCAGTAGGGTTGAGCATCCATCCTGGGTATAGCCAGAACCAGCCAGATCTCTAAAGGAGCTATCCAAGGTGCTGAACCCTATCCCCAAAATACTAATAACCACTTATCAATAATGTTCTCTTCATTATATTTCCATAAATCTTATAAATAACGAAGGATACAATCATATGCATGTTTAGACAGAGAATGTGCTACAACCTCCAGCATTCCCCAGCCAGTAAGATTTTCTCTCTTTAAACATGCATAGGATTCCACCCTAAATCAGGTTGCTAAAAACAACAACTGAATATTTAGATATATTGCTTTAGTTCTACAAAATGTAATAAAGCATCTCAATTTTTGGTGAATTTTCTTTTCTGCAGTTCTGGTATAGTATGTTAACTTTGCCACAATACCTAAATCCCATATTTTATCCAACCACTCATCCCTTGAAGTGTCATTTGTCCTTTCCACTTTTTTGCCTATGATATTCTTCCTGCAGCCAATGTATTAATTCCTTATGTCGTTGAGTAACAAATGTGAGGCTTTCAAATGGTTCACCTTGAATAATAAGAACAAGTTCATTCTGTGAAGGGAACTTGAAAACATCACTTAATATTAGTAAGCATTTGTATAGCTCATCTCAAATATCCATCATATTCTGTGGTCTTCAGAACAGCACTACATTTCAGGCCATTATGATTATTCCTATACTGTATGCTTGGGTGTCCATGTGCAGTGCAAGTTTTTTAGGGATTCTCACTAGAGCATTACTAAGGGGAAGAATGCATTGAAAGCTTTCATGTGAATCTGGTAATGTTGGAACTGACCCTGAGTGAGGCAGATATCCCTGCACAGCTTAAATCTTTCCCATTTGTTTGAAGCTGATGATAGGACAGGGTGTACCCATAATACAAATTACGGGCACAGTATGGAACACAGCCATGGGAGACTTAGTTAGATTGTAGCAGCAGCAGCAGCAGCCGCAGCCATGCAGTAATGATAATGAGTGAATCAGCTAATGCAAAATGAAGCAGTTAGAGACGACACTGTATAAGACAAGATATATGCTGAGCCACTTCTTTCAGAAGCACTTAGAACAGGCGAACATCCAATGAAAGGCTGAGCATGCACCCACCACAGTAGTCTGCTATTGTATGAGCAGAATTTTATTTTTATTTTTAAAGATGCACAAATGTATCTACTATTCCATTTGGGAAGCTTTAAAGTCGCAATCTAATGTACTCATATGTGGGATTTAGTACTTGTAGACTTTTATACCAACTACATAATTGCAATACATTGCTTAATATGTTAAATGATTGCTAGCATAAACTCAACTGAACTGCCTCCATGGGAACACTTAAGCAAGTATACAGCAATCTATCCACTATGTAAAAGCTACAGGAGGCTGAAGACAAAAGCCACATAATCTTTGAACGTTATCCAATTAGAACAGGGATGGGCAACCTGGTGTCCTCAGGATATTTTGGAGGGCAACCCCTATAATTCCTGACCACTGGCCATGCTGGGTGGAACTGATGGGAGTTGTAGTCCAAAACATCTGGAGGGCACCAGGTTGCTTAATCCTGGATAAGAACATGACAGCTACTTCCTAGGCTGTGTCTGCACTGGCTGACTATATGAATTTGATGCACATCTACAAGTGCCATTGGCATAGTACACATAGTACAGAGCTACATCTGTTCTGTACAGAAAGGTCCAACTAATTCCTTGTTTCTTCCCTTGCCCAAATTATCCAAAGGGGTTAGGTGGTGAGAAATAGTAAGACTAGAGGCTGGGAGTGGAGAAATAGAGACTGTGCAGAGGGGAAAAGCCTGAATTGAAGGAAGAAGATTGGGTAGAGCCAGGAAGCAACTATTTCCTCCCACTGAGCAGCCAATAAGAAGCAGGTCCAGGAACAGGAAGACGAATCTGGTGCCCTAACTTATTCAAGTTTTTAATTAAAAATAAATTTCTGAAGCAGGCGGGCAATGGAGACACATTGAGGACCCCTGCCGCAGATGCTACGTTTCTCTATGAAAAGCTATGAGTTGGCCACCAATGTGCATCTTTACATTTGGGCTACAATTCGAAATATCCATGATTTCTTCCAAGCTCTAAGTAACCCAAGTTCCAAGCAGACATGCATACGATTCTACGGTGAGATGGCAAATGTTCGCAAAAAGAAAACATGCATCCACCAAATAATTAAAACTACTGTTTTGTGATATTTAGTTGATTCAAATAAAGATACTAGGTTAGGTACATTTCAAGGGACTATAATTTGCGTTAAACTTCTTTATATTATATATTTATTTATTTATACATTGCACCAACTGTAGTCAGTTGTTGTTGGGTTTGTTTGTTTGTTTTTAAATGAAGACATGCAAGAAATGTGTTCTTTGCATTACTTGGGAGATGATGCAGTTATGGACTGGATGAGGGCTAATAAACTGAAGCTGAAACCTGATAAGACAGAGGCACTGTGGGGTGTGCAGTTCTCAGGACCAGGAATTAGGGGAATTACCAGTTCTGGATGAAGTTGTACTCCTCCTAAAGGGATTGCTGTAATGTGCTCTATTTGGGGCTGCCCTCAAGGCTGATTCAGAAGAAGAAGCTAGTCAGTCGGCAGCGGCTAGATTGTTGACTAGATTACCTTGCTGTACACGTTACGCCTATGCTAAAGGATTGACACTGGCTACCATTCTGCTACCGGATTAGGCTTAAGGTGTTAGTATTAGTGTACAAAACTGTATACAACTCAGGACAAGGTTACCTCAAGGAACACCTCCCCTATACCAACCTCCCAGGGCACTACAATCTTGAGGGGAGGCCCGGTTATCCAAGCCACGACCCGTGGATTTCCGTTTGGCATAGAGACAGGCCTTCTCTGCAGTGGTGCCCTCTCCTCTCCTCTGAAGTATGTCAGGTCTTTCAATGCTGGAGTGTTTAATTTATTTATTTATTTACAATTATTTATATACCGCTCCCCATTCAAGAATTTCAGAGTGGTGGGCAAATCAAATAAAAGAATAAAAACACATTAAAAGTACATTTTTAAAAGAAACAAATGCAATAAAACTACGGCTAGTCATTAAGGGAAGGCTTCCTGGAACAACAAAGTTTTCAGGAGGCGCTGGAAGGAATACAAAGTTGACGCCTGCCTGACCTCCAGAGGCAGGGAATTCCACAGGATGTGGGGGGGGGGGGGAACCATTTGTTGTTTTAGGTATTTATTGAAAATGTATGTTTTCATTGGCTTTCTACCAGTCTATTCCGTGGGTGTGTGGTCTTTTTTGTTTATTTTGTTGTTATCTAAATATAAATAAATAAATAAATAAATACATTCATAGCTTTCTTTGCATGCTCTCCCTACTGAGTAAATACAGTTTGCTGTACTCTTAGGAAGCTATGGAATCGCTCCTAAGTACATGTTTCCCCATCCTTGCCTCCCTAGCAGAAATAGCAGACTACCTTCCCATCTTTTAAGCCTATATGAAAAGGTATGCAATCACAGACAGTAACAAACACTATGGGTACACTCCAATGCACACTTACCTGGAAGGAAGCCCCATTGAACACAACACTGGGACTGACTTCTGAGAAGACAGGCATAGACTAACATTGTAAGAAAGACAACCATGCCCGTCCAAAAGCTGAGGAACCATAACCAACATTTTGCTAAATGTTTTTTACACAGTGGAGACTGGTGGCTACAATTTCAGTGGGGCGGTGAATCCGCCCCAGGTTTCATTCAGAACCAGTCAGAACTCTAAAGGAGCTCTCCAAGGTGCAAAGCCACCAGCCTCCTCTGTTTTTACAGCATCATGTGATGAGACGTTTGATAAAACTGGACATCTGCAAAATTGGTTAAGTCTTAATTGCAATGGAAAAAGCACTTAACTCTAACCTTTTGACATTAACAGTCCCCACCCTTGACCCAGCCATTCATCACCTCTCACAGACCAAACGCCCCTCCATATTTCTGATTAATAACACATAGACATGCATAAATAGATGCCAGCACATATACGGAGAAAAACAACAAAGACAGACACAGAAGGACAGCAAGCAAAGAATACTCAAAAAGAAGTACATGCACAGGAGGAACAGATGCACAGGGAGATGCACAGGCCCTGTGCTAGAGAGGGGGCAAATATACAGCGCAATTACACCACGGAGAGTATTCCAATCATGAAACAGAGATTACTAAAAGAGGTTCAGATACAATGTAAAAGAAATGTGTCAGATGAGGAAGCAGACAAAATGGGAAAAGAAGAACTGCTTATGAAAACCATGGCCAGGTGTGAAAGAAAAATGGGTGATACATTATTCCATCTATATCTATCTATCTATCTATCCATCCATCCATCCATCCATCCATCCATCCATCCATCCCGTATTTCATCGATTCTAAGATGCACTTTTTCTCCCATGTTTACATCTGTAAAAATGGAGTGTGTCTTAGAATTGATGGCACCTTGCAATCGCAGGATTTCTCCCGCATTTTGCAGGAGGCGGGAGGGCTCTGCATGCCCCCCACCACAACTTACCCTAGCGGGTCCCAAGGGACCCCACAAGGCCAGTCAGAAGTCCCCCCTCCCTTCTTACCTTGATCGCTGCCGCCTCGGCCTGGCAAGGCATCGTTACTGGGTTCCCAGTAACGATGCCTTGCCAGGCCGAGGGGAGCATTGTCATCGCCGTCGCCCGTCCTTGATGCTGCTCCGCGCTGCTGGCAACGCTCGCCTCGTTACTAGGAACGACGCCTTGCCAGGCCGAGGCGAGCACTGGCAGCGGCGCGGAGCAGCAGCGGTGAGGACGGGCGATGGCGATGGCGGTGAGTGGGGAGGGGTGTTGAAATTAAGGTGCATCTTAGAATCGACGCAAAGCTTTTTCCCTGTTGGTGGCCCTGAAATTAAGGTGCGTCTTAGAATCGATGGCGACTTAGATTCGAGAAAATACGGTGTATGTATGTGTGTAATATATATATATATATATATATATATATATATATATATATATATGCATGCCTAACTTTAACTACTTCTCCTTGAAAATACAAGCTATGCTAGTTATTGCCAACAAAAGAAAATGGGTTAGGGTAGCCAGGGATACAATGGGTGTGATGGGGCAGCCATTCACCTGTCTTTCTTGTTGATTTACAAACTAGTAACTGTGCGTGTGTGTGTACATGCACGCACACACACACACTCTCTTTACATTGCACTCTTCATATTGCAATGGAGTGCAGTCAGATAAGGATGATGGGTTTTCATCTTCTCCTCATGTAAAGCATGCTCACTTTCTATACGAAGAGGAAACAAGGATAAAATACACGCGGCTGCCCTGTCATGCCTTGGTAGGATTTTGAGAGTGTCCCACCTAGGGATGGACAAATCTGTCAGTTTCAGTTTCTCTTGGCTCCTCATTTTTACAACCTTAAAATTCGGTTCATCCTGAACTTTGAGAACTAAACAAAAATTGCACGAAAATTCATACACATTTTTGTGGGCATTTCTCCTAATACATGCAATTGTATGGATTTTTGTCAGAAAAATGTCTTTTCCCAAGCAATTGTCCTAATTTAATGCGAATTTGAACATTCCTGTCATCAATATAGGCAGATTTGGGTGTACTTTCCACAAAGTCATGCATTTTTATATGCATCTTTCAATTGGAGAACTCG
Source organism: Anniella stebbinsi (assembly GCA_029215795.1). Taxonomy (NCBI): domain Eukaryota; kingdom Metazoa; phylum Chordata; class Lepidosauria; order Squamata; family Anniellidae; genus Anniella; species Anniella stebbinsi. The sequence goes on along the minus strand of JARDYH010000002.1, from coordinate 202,472,396 downwards.
ATTGCAAAATTCAGTGATGAATTTCAATGAATAACTGAATTTTGGTTCGCGTATTGGTTCAAAAGTGCAAAATGAAGTTTATATGAAAATGAACTGAATGAATTTCTCCCCCATCCACAACCACACCAGGTATTCAGAGTTTATGACATATTAGCTCTTGCAAAGAAAACATCTCAAATAAATATCTTTCCCATGCAACTGTCTGTGACTGTGAAGTACTGTATACATTGTTTATTGAACTATCAGCCGTTAATAATATTTCTCTCCCACAATGAAGCTGGATTGAATCAAAATCTGGAAGAGACAAGTTGATTGCCCCATCACCAGTTTCTTGAGTAGACTTTCACAAAAATTAGGTACAGACAAAAGTGTACAATAAATATCTAGACAGGCAAATCTCCAAATAATAAAAATAAGAAATTGAGAGAGTAACTTTGACTTCTCCTCTGTAAAGCATATATATCCCTGCTTTGATTCATATATAATCTGACAACATTTATAAAGCTGGGCACATTTTGAGAAGATTTAGCTACTTCAAAAATAATGGGCACAATCAATATCCACTGCCACACATTTGTAGAAATTTAAGCTTGAAGTTATGCAACAATGCATTATATACAGAATTCTGATTGTCCAATATCTGTTCCTCAATGCAATTCCAGTTTCCATAGATTTGATCTTCCAGAGTTTAGTGAAGGACACCACCTCTTGATTTTCCTTGACTTTCAAAGGTATTTACACTCCACCTGACAGTATTTGTATTCATGGCTATGTCACAAGAGCCCATGGAATGATAAATTGAACTACGGCATGTCTTTTATCTTGTTTTCAGGATTAGCCTCCAAGGCTTCAATGGCACACAGCAATTGATCTTCTGCATCAGCAGTTTGGCCTCTTCTTTACCAAAGAGAAGCTTCCCTAGTTTTTCATGCTAATGGACACCTCATGGGTCATGCGAGATTAGAAATTGTGACACTGGCTAAAATGGCAAGCAAGTCTTTCTTATGCATCAAAATGTTAAAATGATGTCTCAGTCAGCTCTGGATGAGCAAATACAGCATCTCTTCACTTAAACTGTTGCTGAATAGTCTTCCCAGAGCCAGTGTGGTGTAGTGGCTAAAGTGTTGGACTAGGAGTTGGGAGATCGAGGTTCTAGTCCCCACTCGGCCACGGAAACCCACTGGGTGACTTTGACTCTCAGCCCAACCTACCTCACAGGGTGGTTGTTGTGAGGATAAAATGAAGAGGAGGAGGGTTATGTATGCTGCCTTGGGTTTCTTGGAGGAAAACAGGCAGGATATAAATGCAATAATAAATCAACATTTTCGATTATCAAGCCCATCATCACGATTCCTTCCAACCTATATAAGATGACACTACATAGTTTTTTCTAATATCCTGATCCTAAGCACATATAAATGAAAACTACAACTAAGTAACCAGATGTGTTTTTCCACTCTGTCATTAGGAACCCTCTTTTTTTATTTACTTGCCAAGAAATAAGGGCAGGAACATAGCATATCTCCTAAGGGTGAATTCAGAGATCAGCTGTTCTCATGCTACAATATGATTGCCCCCCACCCCACCCCACCCACTACTAAGCTTATGTGCTATCACCTCATACCTCTGAGTCTTGTGAGAAGGTCCAAAATGGATTTAGTTCCCCTGCCAATGCAGACTTGGCAAACCTGATAACTCAAGTCTACCAGATGCATGATGACCAGGGAATTGAAGATGTGCTAGAACCTTCAAAAGACTTAATTCCTCATGGATTTCACCGTTTGTTTGAAAGAAGTAATCATGTTTACAATTTTAAAAGGGACAAATTGAACAGCGGTGTGATCTAGGATACTAAATTTAACACATGTTTGCTGTGCACTTCTTAGGGACGTAGTTCAATTCATTTCAATAGAGGTGACCACTGAATAGTTTTGTAGGCATGGAAACACAGGTTTGTTTAACATAGCCTTCAATAATAATGCTGAGAATCAGAATGTGCTAGGATTTTGTTAGGGGTAGTCTTTCTTTCTTTCTTTCTTTCTTTCTTTCTTTCTTTCTTGCCCATTTTTCCAAATACTTGAAGTGGCTAACAACAAAATAAATCATACAGTTTAGACACGTCATTGGAAACAATACTGTGTATATTGTATAAGATATGGTACAAGGCAAAACAAAGCTAAGAAGTGTTATTCTTCTGAATTTCCATTCCACTTTGCTTTCTCATCACATAGCTGCAGGGTAGAGTATGTAAAAAGACTTTTTAAAATGATAAAAGCGTACACAGTAAACAATAAAGTGATGGCTGCAACCACATGGACTCTTTTATAGAATCTGAGAGTTTATTGTCAGAAACCCAAGCAATTAAACAAGAAATTCAGCACTTCACATGGATACTCCCAACAGCTGTTCTCAAAACATTCCTCGATGCACAGATCTTCCCCTCTAATCCCCTGCCTAAGTCTTGCAACCACACAGAGCGTTGCAGAGTCAGCACAAATCAATGTATCTCATTTAATTAATGCTAAAGGGGAAAATAATCTCACACTAATAAGGCAGCAGGCAAGCGATCCTGGACTGGTTGACTGGGCCTGAGGTCTTAAAAATAAACTGACATGAATTAAGAAATGCATTATGACCTATATAAAAATGTTAAATCTCTCTTTTGCACCAGAGTGCTGAACAAGGCAGGGGAAGACGGTCATAATCCTCAATGGCCCCATTATATAGCACAGTCCTGAATTAGTGGTAAAGGAGGTTCTTCCATCAATTGCTTCAAGACAATGGAAAGGACCGTGGGGTGTTCTGAATAGATTTTACCGGCCTTGCCTGTGCAATGGGCTGCAGAAGTTCAAAATATGCATTCATAAAGGAAATGGCCAATTTATTAACAATCCACAATGCTGTCATTACCATGCACTTTAAAGAAGATATTTGAACTTTTCCGTTGCATTTTGCACGCACAGGTTTCCAGAGCATTTTTAGAGGTGTACTGACATTGATTTTACAGGATGGATAGCTGCGACAAATAGAGATTAAGTGATTTACAGTGCAATCCTTGGGATGCCTACTCAGAAGTAAGTCCCAGTGAGTTCAGTGGGACTTTCTCCCAGGTAAGTGTCTAAAAGATTGATGCCTGATGGAATATCATCTGAAAAAGTATATCAGTTTAATAGAATTAAAATCGCTCTCTTGAATGTCAACATTGCCTCCCCAAAACTGTAAATTATTAATATTTTTTAAAATCATATTCTCATTTTTGATTTATTTACAAACTGAAATGAAATATTATGCAATAACATGCTGTTGTTTTTAACATTTCAGTGTCAGGTGTACACCTTTTTATTTTCCCAGGCCATTAAAAAATAAAAAGGCTAAGAGAATGTTATGCAGATGTATTATCTCTAGTATTCAGTTCCGCATTTGTTAGAAATCTTTTCATCGTTTTAACCAAAATAAACCCCAGGCTTGTATAATCAACTACAGATGGTCAAACAAAAAAAAATTGCTGAAGTCACATAAACAAAGACTGATGAGAATTTGGAATATACACTGAGCTGTATAGTGTCTCTTTTGAGATATCCAGGATGGCGGTTCGATTTTATTTCATTTGGTGCCTTTGGGAAATAAAATCAAAAAAGGAGAGAGAAAAAATAATTGCAAGAGACTGTAAATTCCATGGAGGTAAGTGATAGTCAACCTTAGAGGACATCACACTCCCCTAAACGATCAGGTTCACACTTTGGGGGTGCTTATTGATCCATCTGTGGTACAGGAGCTTGAGGTGGATATGCCATACGACATCGCCCTATAACCTTCCATTTAGATTACTGCAATACGTTGTATATGGAGATCCTTCAAAACATCAGTTGTCCAGTATAGGCTTGTGAGTCTACTAATTGGAAGTGGGTGATATGAACACCTCCCAGTGCTTCACCATCTTCAAGGGCTCCTGGTCCATTTCCAATTCAAGGTGCTGGTTTTGACCTTTCAGGCCTTGCAGGCTCCTACCCAGACTCTGAGATCTTCTTTGGAGGCCCTTTTGCGAGTGCTGCCTGCTGAGCGAGGTGCTGCAGACGACTATTGAGGAGAGGTGCTGGCAGTGGAAACTGGTGGCTCCGATGTCAGTGAGGTGGTGCATCCAGGTTTCAGTCAAAACTCTAAAGGAGCTATCCAAGGTGTAGAACTATCCAATATCTTCCCCAGGCTCACCTGGTATTTACCTGGGCATTGTTTCAGTGCCAGGTGAAAAACTTTTCATTTTCCCAGGCCATTTAAACTGTTTTAACTCTCTGTGGCTGTTTTTATACTGTATTTTGAATTTCAAATTGTTTTATATCTTGTGAGCTGAGAATTTTGTTATAGGGTGGCCTATAAATGGTGTCAGTAAGTATGTCTAGAAGAAATAGATAAGAAAATAATATGATGAAGGAGTGCACATGCTTTAACAAAATGAGGGTTAGCTGTGGGGGGGGGGGAGGGGAAGGCCTGCTAATTTACCCAGGCCATGATAGGCCAAAATATTGCAGTGTAAACTACCAATGCGGCACTGATATTCAACAGAAAACAAAGTCATAAGTTGTTCCATCCTACAACTGAAAGAAAATTGACATCTTCAATGTTGCTGCGGCTGTTTGTATGGCGTAGCTCAAACAGATGCAATAAGGATTCCTGGTTCTCCAGGGGTTGGATCCAGATTTACACTGTATCAATGGCACTAATGGAAGAGGACTTCCTGCCTGCTCCTCCTCCAGCCCCCTGAAGCTACATAGTGAATCAGGAGACCCTGCTGAATGGGGTGAGCTGTGGTCTAGGGGGGAAGAGCATTTCCCAAAACTAGGAGGAAGGTCCTTCCATGAACAGAGCCCTGCCTCTCATAGAAGGCATATCCTGGATCCACTCCCAGATGTTTTGGATTACAACTCCCATCAGCTCCAGCCAGAATGGGCAATGATTGGGTATGATGGGAGTTGTAGTCGAAGACATCTGCAGGATGCTACATTGGGGAAGACTGGTCTCTAGTAAAGTCAATACAGAAGCAGCCATCTTTGTACATGAATGCCAGAATCCCAAATCTTGCTGCTGTCAAAGGAAACTTCTGCTGCACTTCTGAGCTACATTTATTATCACAGTCGATTATATCAGTCCAAGGTCAGTGACATCTGTGCAAGACCAAGTCTCACCCAGTCATCTGTGACTCAGAATCAGGACTTTGCTAATAAAATTACAAACAAATAAAATTACAAAGATTAATTTCACACGGTAAGATAGTAATTCCATCAACTTGTTACCCATGCTCTAGCTACTCTATGTTGCTGAACAGATGACTTTCATAGTGCTTCATGCAAAGAATAATCCTTCAAAGCTCTGGTGATTGGCACTGGGCCCCTCTGGCTTCTGTTGGACTCAAGCTCTTGTTTGAGTAAGGTTTCTCAACTCACCGTTTTTTAAATATGTTTGGAAGCACTTCCTTCCTACTTTAGATGTGTCAAGGTCTGATTATAGCTCTAATGAACAGATTGGTTTAAAAAACCCCCAATAAAAACAATCGCTCACACAAACCTGCAAAAATTGTTTGGAGGCTTGTAGACAGAGACTTGGTATGTATAGCAGGAATAATAGCAAGCATAGTTGACTTGCTATGCATAGCTCTTCAAATGTGGCCCTACACAGCCTAGCAATGTAAAAGAAGGTAGCCATAAGCCTTACTTACTCACTTATTTGGGAAAATATTTAGGCATGGAGGAGGGGTTGACTAGGATCATGCCTATCGATGTGGAGACTATGGGCAACCTCCAACTGTGTCATTCTGTTAGTGCAAATTTTGTTGTGCTAGCAGAAAAAAGGGTCTGAATTATGCACAAGAGAAGAATCCAACTAAAGTTATGGCTGCGCAAGCAGTTGTGCATTATGCTTGTGCAACCTGTTGTACTACCCATTGCACATAACTCTTGTGCAACCCTTTGTGTCACTTTTGTGCAACTGCTGAGACATCCAGGTGCGCAAGCATAGTGAGCAACCACTTGCACAACGGAAAGATTCAACAGAGCTCAATCACCACTATTAGAGTTTGCGGAATGACACTGTTGGATACTGCCCTCTGCAAATACATGAAACATTCATAGGGTCCTGCACCCACAATCTGGGACTCTGAAAATGGAAGGTGACATGTAAAAAAAGCTACATATATTGAAATCAGTAGCATGCATATAGTCTCCATGCACATGGAACATCAGAATGCATGTAGGTTATGGGCAAGGCCTGCAAGCACTCTCCGGATCTGGTCTCTCCATGGGCTATTCACTAGACCAGAAACATACATTATGGCTATTTTTTTTTTATTCTTATTACATTTATATCCCGCCTTTTTTCCTCTAAGGAACACAAGGTGCCATACATCATCCCCCTCCTCTCCATTTATGCTCACAACAACAACCCTGTGAGGTAGATTGGGCTGAGGGTCCGTAACTGTCCCAAAGTCACCCAGTGAGCTTCCATGGCCAAGGGACTAGAACCTAGATCTCCCGACTCCCAGTCCAACACTCTAGCCACTACACCACACTAGCTAATAAATACGTCTACCAAAAGCAGCATTAGTCTATATTTCCTCTTTTTCTCTCTCCTGTACCATTTAGTAAAGTAATCAGTGAAACACATTCCATTTATTTATTTAAAATATTTAAATCTTCTTTTTCTATTATTCCTGGGGCGGGGGATGCTTTTCTACTACTACTGAGGATTGAATAGGAGCTGGGTTTGTAGTTTCAGGGGTTGCATCCAGATTTAGTCAAAGCAGACCCACTGAATTCAATGGGACCATCATGACTAATTCGTTAATTGTTGTGGACCGCCCAGCGATCTTTAGCTATTAGGCAGTACAGAAATATAACAACTAAATGAAACAAAATAAATAAGTCTCAGTGGTGTCAATAGGTCTATTCTGACCAAATCCGGTAGAAGCACACACTCACACACAAACCCTCCTGTAAAAATAACTGAGGAAGGTAAGGCAATGTCTTAGCTTGCAGGGAGAGTTTCCTTAGCATGCATTGGCTCTGAACGCCTCCCTGAGGCAATAACACATTTTCAAAGCATAGATCTCACAGCAGGGTTTCCCCTCCCCAAATTCTTTTGATATATTGTGCCTCCATGAAATAAAAAAAATATCCAACACCTTTGACCAAGAAGAAGAAGAATTTTAAATACCATGACTGTTGCATCGTGCTGTTTCAACAAGTCTGCTGTTTTGATCATAGCAAGCCATGGCTTGGTAACGGTAGCCTTGCCCACACTCTTTGATGTCTCCTTGTACTTTCATTCCCAGTAGCGCATCCACTTTGCCCTCGGGTAAAATACAGTCTGACCAGTTCCCCACAGGCTGGGCGTTATAGTTGTCACAAGGGCAGAATTGGGTCTCCATCAGTGGATACAGCTGAGGATTTTTGCATTTCTCCCTCTTCTTACTTTTTCCTGCAAGGGAGTACAAAGAGTTTCCAAAAGTGTGATCTCTGTCATCTGGTGCAAAGGAAGGTAATTCATTTCATCCTAAAATTCTAAATAGTCACCTAAAGCTTTTCAAAGAGGGATATTTTAGACCAGGCACTAAAATTTCCAAGGATTCAGCTATGACTAAAATGGCACCCTATACAAAGCTGTAGCACATTATTTATTTTTAAAATCTATAAATCACCCATCATCCTCAAGGGTAGGGTGACCAGATAAAATCCAGGTCAGGGCTCATGTAACTTTAACAGTTGTAGAGAAAAGGGAATTTCAGCCAGAGTCATTTGTATGCAATTAGTTCCTGGTGAAATTCACTCTTCATCACAACAGTTAAAGGTACATGCACTATACTAGAGTGACCATATACAAAAGAAGGCAGGGCCCCTGCAACTCTCCTCCTCCAGCCCTCCCAATTGTATCCCATCAGCCATTGCTGCACCCAGCAGCTTTCCTAGAGCGGCACTTCCTCTTTTGGCCACTCTTACCAGGGAACACTGTAGCAAGTGGGGAAACTTCATTCAATGCAGCAGGAAACTCCACAGAGCCCTCCAGATAACCCAGAACACAATGGTTGTGCAGGAATTTTCCTCTGTAAAGTGTAGATGCTTAGGGTGCAGTGTTTTTCAAAAAAACTTCGCTGTGGGGTTGAGTTTTCCCTCCCAACAACACATTGCTCAACGGTGGTGTAACAACTCCACTGTGGAGTTCTAAAACCACCGTTGAGAAATGTGTTGTCTGAACTGAGCCAGTCTTGAATTCACCTGTTCTAAAGTCCCTCCATTCCCCAGGAACAGCCCCTTATCTATGCCAGCCTCCAGCTAGAGTAAGAATATTCCCTCCTGTTGTTCCCAGTGGAAAGCAGGGAGGGAAATGCCGACGGCTGAAGAAGAAAAACAAACAAACAAACACCAGCCCTTATCAATCCTGCCTTGCACAAGCCAGCACTGTTTTGGATGGGGCAGGTCCATTCCTTCACACCAACTGACCCCACTTTGGATAGCACAGTAAATCAATTAAAATAAACTCTTTTATTAGATTCACTCTGCTGTGTGTTAAATGTCCTCACTCATTAAGGAAGTCTCACTTTAGTTAGGCTGACCATATGAAAAGGAGGACAGGGCTCCTGTAACTTTAACAGTTGTAGAGAAAAGGGAATTTCAGCAAGTGTCATTTGTATGTAATTAGTTCCTGGTGAAATTCCCTCTTCATCACAACAATTAAAGTTGCAGGCACTATACTAGAGTGACCAGATACAAAAGAAGGCAGGGCCCCTGCAACTTTAAATGGTGTGATGAAGAGGGAATTTCACCAGTAACTAATTGCATACAAATGACACTGGTTGAAATTCTCTTTTCTCTACAATTGTTAAAGTTACATGAGTCCTGTCCTCCTTTTCATATGGTCAGCCTAACTTTAGTTATCTTGACGACTTACCTCTTTTTGTCTTAATTGGATATTCAACTTTCTCTTTCTTTGTGCCTACTTGCCTGTTTTAAGTCTCATATAAATATCAGTGGAACTCCCATATTAGCAACTAAATATAGAACTGTAATCACAATTCATTGTTGTCAGTCTTGTTAGTGCTGGCTTTCATTATTTTAACAGCTTTAAGAAGCCCTGGCAAAAATCTCCCTTTAAAAGGCATCATTATTTGAAACTTTTATTAGATAAACCTAAATCTGAAATCAGTGTCTACCTTTTTTCCATTTCATTGGCAGCATTAGTGGATGTTGCAATGTTTTTCTTTGCTTAGAAATATAAAATTTTTATGAGATGTTGAACAATGTGTCTCAGAAACCGTGGTCATTAAAATATTTACCAGTACAGAAGAGACAGTCGACATAGTACAGGTATTTTGGGGTTTTTTTTTCGTTTTGATTAAACTAGGAGCTTCCCAATTGGTGATGAATAATTACTGGACCCCAAAGAGGAAGAGAACCAAAGAAGGTAGCACAGCTTTTATTGGGCCTACTTCTATTTCGGTGGAAATAAGCTAGGGTGACCATATGAAAAGGAGGACAGGGCTCCTGTATCTTTAACAGTTGCAAAGGACAGGGAATTTCAGCAGGTGTTGTTTGTATGCATACATAACCTGGTGAAATTCCCTCTTCATCACAACAGTTAAAGCTGCAGAAGCCCTTTCTCTTGACCATGTACAAAAGAGGGCAGGGCTTCTGCAGCTTTAACTTTGTGATGAAAAGGGAATTTCACCAGGTTCTGCATATATACAAATGACACCTGCTGAAATTCCCTTTTCTATGAAACTGTTAAAGATCCAGGAGCCCTGTCCTCCTTTTCATATGGTCAGCCTAAATAAGCAAGCTTTTGAATTATACAGAATTCTGTGTCAGGCAGAAATATTTTATTTGTCACATTTCTTTAGTTCTATAATTTGGATTATGTAGAACTTGCTGAGATGAAATTTACCCAAATTATCCCATCATCAAGATTATGCATAGGCATATAAATAAATCCTTTGTCTAATTATGAGAATGTCTCTGAGTCCATGACACTTAAAGGTTCCATTCACAAAAGAGGAGGGCTACTAACAGGCTCAAAGCCAAGGGTTTCATTTGTTCATTCATGCAGCAGTTCTGCACGCAGGCTACTAAAATCCCACTGACAATTTGGATTGAAGCAGCCAGAGTATAGGCAGGACTGGACCCCAAGCTATTTAACCTTGTTTCTGAAGTTCTCCTCCTGCCAACAAATTCAATACTTCTTACCTACTAAATTTGGAATACTAGTTGTGAAATTCCTCTCAAATGTTAGAAGTTCAAATAAAACCACTGTCATGAAAGCGATCTTGTAATCATATCCAACCCTTCTGTTACTGCTGCCTGGCAGATTGCAAACATTACTTCTAACGATCATCTACATGCACATGGCAGATGGAACACATTCTTTCTGGGGTTGGTGGTAACTAAGGCATTTTTATAATAAATGATAATGGAAGACCTCAGTTCCTCCTTGATCATTTCAAGTTTTCTCATGGAAAACTTTGACATAAAAGCATTTTATGGAATGCTGTGCACATTTGAGCTAAAAAAAAAATGAAGTAGAGACTATTTGCAAGTTCACTGATAACTACTGTCAAATGTTCACATTTTCGTCCATGAGTTCTTGGAAAAGGTTCTCATGTAGCTATCTCATGATTGCCTAGAATGACAGGCAGTATAGATTTGGAACAAGCATCTATCTATCTATCTCCAATTCATCTAAAGTACAAACATTTGATTTTACAGATCTTTCCATATGGATCATGTAGCAAAATCCATAACCTTGGGCAACAAGCCAGTTCATATAAGAAAAACTTTTCTGGCCCAGTTGTTTCTAGAGGCACTGCACTCTTTGCTATTACTCGAATTGTGGCAGCAGTTTCTGCATTTCAGGGCTCAATTCTATACCCATTTACCTGTGACTAAGTCCTCCTGAACTCGATGAGACTTAATTCTGAGTAGACAAGATTGGGATTGGACTGAAAGTCATTCTGGGGATTCTAGTATGAATAAATTTATCACCACCATCACTACTACCGATAACAATAATACCAATGCAGACATTTCTCTTGGTATCTTCCACCTCTTACCAATAAGAAAGCGCTTCCTCGTCCTAACTGCTCCACAGTCCCCATTGCAAGAAGAGAACTTTGACCAGCTTGTGAACTGACAGTCATCTTGGCATGGGATCTGACAGAGTTGTGTTAAAGATGGTAAAGCGCCTGCATACTTAAGGCATTCACTGATGTCAGCCTGCCCGCCATCTTGTTTGCGGCAAGTAATAGCTGGAAGCAGAAAAGGAAAAGAAACATTAACTAGTTCTTAAGCCTTTTGTTACTTAGACAATGTAGCCGCTAACTAGTGTCACCCACATTTGATTAGTCCACCAGGCAATGTGTTCATGAATAATAATATTGTTCCCCTTGGAACCTCTGGCACCATGAATTTGTTTTCAAATTTTAGAAATGGAAAATACTGCATATCTCTCATGTGATTCATATCAGCAATTGACACAAACAATGCGACATAAAAATACAATGCAAGTCATTCTATAAAGGAAGGAATGATGCCTATTATTATTATTGTATAATTTACTAATCCCATAAATAATAGATTTGCTGGGATATGAATTGTTTCCCCCCCTAATTCTAAATATACTATAGTTATGTTCTTGCTCACCTTAAACAATTTGAAAGGAAGCAAAATACTTCGTAGCCTGAACATTTTATTAAAACTTCACACAGCTCAAAAGATCTTCTCTCAAACAATATGACATAAAGAGCTTTTAATGAAAGAAACCAAATAAGGCATTTTAAAATAGAAATATATACCCGTAGAGCAAAAGGTTAGTCTTTCTTTAAAAGTGTCTATTCTCTTGCAAGACAGAGAATGTCTCTACATTAAGGGAAATTGTGTTTGCTTCCCATCGCTTTGCTTCCTGCTTCTCTTCTGCAGTTGAAGTGATCTGAATTACACGGGAGAGCAGTGACCGCCTGGTCTGTAATTTAAAAGTTCTCAGCTAATATAGTTGAATGGAACAGTGCTCTCTAGTGGGGTTTTGTAATGCAACTATGTCTGCACACAGCAGGAAGAATCAGGGTATTTAAGAAGAATCGGGTTTTCCAAGATTTATTTTTAAGCAGAATAACCAAAGGAAGGAGTGGGAGATGTTCAGGAGGCTCACGTCATTGTCAAAATGAGCCGCAAACTTCCGTGAACGGCCAATCATGAGGATGCTATAAATCGCTTGTTTAAAGAAGCCCTTACAGTACATTTAATGCCATAAAATAAAACTGTTTCTGACCTGTAAATACTTTGTGTGTTTGTGTGTGTGCATATGTGTGTGTGAATATGTGAATATGAGAGAGAAGTTTCCTTTCCCAGTAAATCTGTTTAAAAATAAACCTCAGAAAACCTGGTTCTTCTGAAATGTGTGGGGATTTCCTGCCACGTGCAGTCGAAGTTGCATTATAAAACACCCACTAGAGGGTACTGTCCCATTGAACTATATGAGCTGGTCGCTGCTCTCTTCCCATGTAATTCAGCTCGTTTCAAATGTGGAAGAGAAGCAGGAAGCAGAGTTATGATAACAAAACCCAGTTTCCCCACGTCTGAAAGCATTTGAGAAGAGAAGAGTGGTGTGTGGGTGTAGGTGTGGGTGTGTGGGTGTATAGATGCTTCTGTGTGATAAAGAGAAAGCAGAAGAATATGGGTGGTGATGATCTTAAGAGAGGGGGCTCTGGCTCCACCCACACCAACATGTGGACCCTAACAATTTTTCTCCAAGGGAATGCAGGCCTTGAAGGGGAGAAGCTTTTCCACACCGGCTCTAAATCTCAGAAAGAGTCCTCCAAAGGAAAACATGCATTTGCTCTAGAACTATGTGCTGTCTGATCTTTTGCACGTTTACTTGAAATTATGTCTCAATGAATTCAAACATACATAGGATTGTGACCTGAGAGTAAGAGGTAATTGATTGCATACTTTAACTTCTCAAGTTCTCCATTGTCAGTTGCATAGTGAAACAACCTTTGTTGGAGATTTTGTTTTCTCTCCATTATCAGGCAATTGAATATCACACTAGGAAATTCCGACTCCTTGAAAGTTTATATTTATGTGGAGTTCAGGATTCCAAAGTCGGGCCTTACCCTTTTTATTTTAATATTTTTATTGAATTTTATATTAATAACAAACGGATGTAACATCCAAACACATCAAACATAACACAATAATCAAACACGGGATATCTTTGATACACACAATCGGCATCGAACTAAGTTAATCAAGTGACACAGTGGACTGATTGTAACTGTATATATTCAAAGCCAGAAGAAAATATATCAAAACAACTTTTCCCCCGAACTCTATCCTAGCAGATCTTTCCAGCATGTTCTGTGAGTTGATGGAGGTACAGTAATGTCCTTAATGCTATTAGCATAATTAATAAATGACTCCCAGATTCCATAGAAATTATCAATATATGTCTCAGATCTGTTCTGCTTAACCTGTTTTGTTGGGGTCTCTTACCCTTGGCACTCACACTTGCCAGAACAGCAAATGCTATTTTGTTGTCCCCAAACCCAGTTAATTGGCTTGAGGTTAATTTTTACTATGTGGCACCACGGACTTCCCATATCTGAAGATATGAAATGTGCATTCGTAAATGGTCAAACGACAGCTATAAACGTATTGATATAGTAGCGTAACCAAGAAAACAATATAATAAATTTGAAACCACAAATGTGCAAGGCTATTTAGTGGCACACAGAGGACTCTTTATGGACAAATATCAATGTATGGTGTTAGCTAGTTTTACATGTATAACTGATGTATACAGTTTTGCCTTGAAGGCACAGTCTGAAATGAGATGGTGTAAAGAGGACCAGGAAGAATTTCAAGGGCTATAAGAAAATGTCTCTTATGGCCACTATATGATATTTAACAAAAAATGGCTCAGTGTCCAATAGGCAATTACAATTACAAATGGGGAAAGGTTTGGAATAGTTGTTGTAAAGATGCAACAAACAGCCAAAATGGCAATCTGATTTGTTTGGTAAGGATTTATACCCCCCTTTTTAAAATTTAAAATTATCTTAAGTGAGCTACAATTAATGTAACAGAAAATACAATAAAACCAAACAATAAAATTATAGTAAGTCAAATAATTTATATATAGCTTAAAAACCAGTAATCATAATAAATGTAACCGGCAAGCAACACAATAAATGGCATAACAAATCTCAATTCAACTCCAGACCCCATCTTAAAGGAAATAATTCTACATGCCAGTGAAAAACAGAGTGGGAAGGAGTTCCTTAACTGTGGTGCCACCACTGAGAAGACCCCAGCAAGATCTACACTACTGCTTTAAAATAGTTAATAACAGTAATGACAACTGTTGGGGCCCAGGACCCATTCCATATACAGTTTTCAAACCATTTTCAAAGTATCATATCTTGCTTGGTGTAGATCTGGCCCCTGTCTCTTGTCCCTGCCTATCTAGTATCATGTTTTAGATATAAGGATAACAGTGCTTAATTTTGATTCCCATAAAAAGCTTGATTACCAGCTCACCCTGAGCTTTCCAAGAGCTCATTCGAATATTATATTCCTCTGCTCATGTCTTTAAGACTTTTAGCAACATGCGTTATATCAGGTCCTACCATTGGTCCATCTAGCCCTAGTATTGTCGATTCCGATTTTCAGTAGCTCTCTAGAGTATCAGGTTGAGGTCTTTCATATCACTCTGCTACCAGATCCTTTTAAGTGGAGATACCAAAGACTGAACCTGGGACTATTTGCATGCTGAACATGTGCTCTATCACTGAGCTATAGCCCCTTCTCATAAGCTATTAACAGAATAGCCTTAGGTTATCCTTAGCATCAATGCTTTAACAGAACAGAAACTGTTTATTCCAGTTACAACACTGCCTATAACATGGCTAATGCCAGGGTTATAACTGGGGCATTTGGAATGTAAAGCCATGCGCTCTGACAATAAAATATGGTCCCGCCCCATCTTTTCCCGGCTGTGTTTATTTCACATCAGATAGATTGGGAATGATGAGACTTGCAATTCAACACATCTGGAAGTTGTGGAAGGCTGTACTAGTCCATGATCTCCCCTGAAATGCTTCATTTATGCGCATGCTGATAAAATTTAAGTTGCATGTCCTCTCAGCCAGACCCACGGTGCTTTATCTGCATAGTGCAAATGGCATCCGGGACCAGAAATTGGTCCCTTATCACACAGTGCCAGACGAATGATGAATCACACCCACTCAGATGAAATTGATTACAGGCATTAGCAGTGAGAATAACAAATCTGATTGTTCTGAATCAAACACAAATAATTGTGAAACATTCCCATAAAGCACAATGATATAGTCACCAGTAAAATCAAATTTAACCTGGTTTCAGTTCACTTAACAACGTTTCCTCTATTTAACATTTAGGGTCTCCCCAAAGAGTGGCATGGAATAAACCGCACTTCACATTTTGTATACAAAAGACCTTGATATAATTAGATCTGATAGCATAGCTTGAACTACACCACAAGGGGCCATAGGCTGATAAATTATTATTGTGGGGATAATTAAATACAAAGTCTGTTCTATGTATGCAAATTAGTGCCATTTTGGTGCCTAAAAAACAAAAAACAAACCATACTTAAAAGTGCCCAGTTCAAACAGTGAGAAATTACATCAACTCTGATAGAAGGATCTCTCTAGCTTACAGTGAACCCATATTATTACATGGCTTTAAGGGCACAATCCTATGCAAATTTAGACAGTAATAAATCCTTCATCTCTAGCCCAAAATTCATAGGATTGCACCCTTAGTGTTTGTGATAGGTTTGATTTTAGTTGTATCTAACTGATTTTATTCATTAAGGGCACAATCCAATGCATGTTGGTCAGGAAAAAATCTTACATCTCCCAGCATTCCTCATCCAGCACTCTAAGCCATGATGGTTAAGCATTTTCAGCTAAACATTATGGCTTAAGCGTGTCGCATGAACCATGACTTAGTGTATCTTGTGAACCATTCCTCATTATGGTGGCTACATAACCGCAGTTTAACACACTCACTAACCATTTGCTGCAAAAAGGTTAGTGGCCTAACTCTGGCTTAGCGTGTCATCTGAACAGCCCCGTTGATTCTTATCTCCACATGTAACATTCTCTGAAAGTGAACAGGAAGTATGGTCCAAGCACAGCTATTGCTTTCCGACAGCTAGGTTTCCACAAATATAAATAATATTCAGGATGAGAGTTGGGCAGATATGCGCTATTTTTACACTAGTATAAGGAATGGGCATGGGTGGGGACCACATTTTAATTCAAGTGAAATGACCTTTGTGCTCAAGTCCCTCTTGCGTGATTACATAAGATATACAAAGAGGAACAGACTCTGGCACAATTGCCGATTTTTGCTCTAGAGAGGTTCTTGACCAAAATAGCAAGGCTTTTGTAGGTCAGGCATGAAAGGCTGAGTCAAGGGATAACAAAATGTGCCCTGTACAACACTGTACTTTGTTTCAACCCTGAGTTTCAGGCAATTTCTTAAAGATCACCAAATGTTACCTTTCTTCTTCTTCTTCTTTTTGAGAATACATGTGGCTTTTAGATATATAAGGTTTAGAAGAACATAACTAAGCCTTCCGAACAAGGACAAAATCTGTGAAGACCTGCTCACTCTATTGCATTTTTAGTTCATACTAGTATCCTGCAGTTCTTGACAGTGCTCTTGAACCTCCATTGCTAAGGCACTGGTTTGTAGTTGTTGTTTTTAAAAAATCCTATTATTAATTACAGGTGGGCAGTTTTCCCAAGGTGCAGTGCATGTTTTTATCATTCTCATGGAACATGATTTGTTTCATTTTGCTGTATGTATGTACAGCTACCTAAACAAGAAATGAGGAGGCGGGTGAGGAAAACGTTGAAAGGGAAAATGCTTTTGCTGACAAAACTAAAAGAACATTTGCCTCAGTCTAAAGTTGTGACATGTTCATTTGCAATAAAACCTCAATTATACAGGACAGAATCAGAGTTGTCTTGGAGGATGAATCATTCTGCTAATTTTCAGATTTATGCTGGCACTTTTGCAGTCAGTGTGATAAAAAAAAATGCTAGGAAATGAAATATTAGTTTTTAGTTATAAAAGCAATGGATGAGTTTGTTCTAATTATGTATGTGAATTGACAACGGCAGACTTCTCCACATGTTTTACTGATTTCTGGTTGCTGTTGTTATTTTACCCCGTTTTCACTTAATTCCCAACTAGTCCAAGATAAACACCACTGGGGTCAAATATGGAATGCTAGCAAACATACATGGCTGAGGGATGGCCTTCCCATGTCACCACTAACACCATTGGTCTTATGGTGATACCTACGCCCACTATCAGGCATGATGGGGCAAATGCCAGGTTCCACCAAGATTGATGCCAACATCCCTTTTTTTAACTTTTTAACAAATAATTTATCTATATTTTAGGGCTCAGTACTCTGAACAGAAGCACTGTGTGAGACAGCTAGCTGCCATCGTTATATTCTCAAAAGGCCTCTGGATCCCAAAACAGAGCCCATAGGCACTGGGGAAATGAAAGTGGCCATTGCTGCAGCAGCTTCACCTGGTGCTTATCAGCACTGGCCTGCCCTTGGTTTCCTATCCCCACTGCTACCCAACTGCTGTGGTTCAGCCCATTGGAAACCTAGCTTAGGGGGGCAATCTTGCCCACAGCCCTCTCAAACTTGGTGCAAATGTGGTGCTAATGGAGAGCTAGCAGCAGTGCCAGCTCCAAGCTCAAGAGCCTTTGGGCAAGACCTCACTCAGTGAGTCTACCTTCTTTCTGCGATCGTCACCAGCTGCGATTGCTCCTCATCCTCTTTCTGAGGTTGTCATCTGCTGCTATTGCTCCTCATTGCTACCACTTGCTAGTTTGAGACAAGGAGAGAGCCAGTGAGTATGTAGGCCATGACATCTATTGTTCCTCCTTCTCCCCACCACTGTTGTCTGGGCCAGACTGAGAGGTAGGTGAACAAGCAGGATGCAATGATGAAGAGGAGGAGCAAGTCCCCTGGGGCTCTTACCAGTGGGCCCCTGCTGGGGTGTGGGCCCTCAGCAGGTGCACAACCATGCTTACTCTTGACAATGGCCCTGGCTGCCAGTGTGTGGGACAACAAAGACCTTGGAAAAGTTATTTCTGAAACAATGTGGACATCTCTGCATAGCAGAACTTCAAAAACAACCAATACAGGTCCATCATAAAATCCAAGGTAAGGGTTAGAAGTACATGATCTATGGAAGACCATTGCAAAATTTTAAAACTTAAGTTAACCTCACACAAACATAGTATTTCAGATACGACATGTATGTGATTAGGCCTACCAGTGATAATATAACTATCCATCAAGCCCAAAGGGATAAAATACATGTGTTTGTGACATTCTGTAAGAAATGATAGATAGTAGCAACTGTTTATCGTGAAATCTCAGTTCACAGAACATCATGAACGTATTTAGGATCAAAGTGCTCCACTAAGAGCTGGGTTAAAGCATAACATTAGAACCATTTAAATGTTAAAAAGGAAAGTGGTGCAAAACTGAGCATCAGTTACCAGCACAGTGGCCTTAATGTTGTATCAGTTTAAGAACTATGAATACCAAGAGAGATTTTACCTAGGAAGCAAAATTGACATATTTTCTTTGTTTCAAAATTAGGTTGTGTTAGTAACACAATGATCCCTTGTTGTGACAACAGCAATATTTGATAGATAGCATAAATCATAGTTACAGCTGATCTAACCTCTTGCTTGTAGACCAGGACCACACGTCTCCTGGGCACCTGGGCTGTCTTGACGAATAAACCATGGTACAAGTTGACACCTGCGCCATTTGTGCGTCTTCCATCTGCAGCAGGAAAATGATTACATGAACACATGCCATAGTCTTTGTTAGAGCTTAATCTGAGTAAATGTGCCAATAAATCAATATCAGGACCAATCTTTTCTCCTTCTCACCGCCTTCCATCCCATTCCATTCTTTGCTCTAAAGCTGTTATTCAATTCATTACAAAGTAAGGGTAAATCTGCATATTTTAGCTGCTACTTCATATCTAAAGAAATAAGTCTCAAAGGTCATTTTTGCAGGTTGCTCCTAAATTGGTGTTTGCCTCTCCAGTGTTTGTAATACTGCATTATCCCAGCCTCACATTTGCAACGCCCTTGCATTATTTGTAGACCTAATGTGTATTTGCTGCTCTATGTGTACTCAGCAAGAGGTATACTGATCAATCCTGGCTTACTGCAGCATGCATCTGTGCCTGAAACACACAGCTAGATACATGCATTTGCTATAGGGATATGTTATAGATGCATATGAAATGTTTTACATGTACTTGTAAAAATGCAACATGAAAACCAACTCTTCAAACTGCAGGTGGCAACTAACATAACTGTATGCTACTCTGTAAAAGAAAGGTAGCCTTCTCCCTAGTATCTAGTTTTTTATGGGCAGGGACCTTTTCTGCATGGAAGAGAGCATTCAGTCACACAAGGGTCCTGCAATTTGAAATGGTACAGTCCAAGCACATGTTTACCACTTCACTGAGAACTAGACTGTACAACTTTGAGGCAGCCTTTCCCAACCTAGGATCTCCACATGATGGATTGCATTCCCAATCATCCCTAACCAGCATGTGCAATGGTCAGGAATAGTGGGAGTTGTAGTCCAACCACATATAGAGACCCAAGATAGGGCAAGAAAGGGGGCATGTTTTTCATCACGGATTGCATACCGTACTGTATATGCCACAAATACTCTATTGTCACTAGTAATTCTATCACCAGGATGTCCACCACATGCCCCTTTGGAATTTCACCTCAAATTGTGTCAGGCAAAATGTAATTTAGAGCTCAGATAAATATGTGCATGTAGGTTATTGTTTGAAGTTTTAAATTGCTTTAGTGAAAGAGTCCTTCTACTATGCTTCTCAGTGGAGGTTATTTTTATTATACTTGCTTTTCTTTTTAAATTCCTCTGCATATTAAGTTAGAAAATGCAGGTCCAGCAAAAAATTTTTTTAATGTCAATCTGAATAACAAAATGGTGGGAGAACCAAAATAGGTGTATTCAGAATTATTGAGACACCTATTCTATTCAATTATTTATCGCTTTGTATATATTTATTCAAATACCCACAGGTATATGTCATAAATAAACATTTCGCACAAAAGGCTACTCATAACCATATCCTCTGTGGTGCTCCGCTGCTTTAACAAAAAAAAAAGGTTGTCTGAGATTATCATTCCGAGTTTCAATTTTTTAAATATAACTGAAAAATTTCCAGAGCTGCTGCCAAATGTAACATATTTTCACATCCGAAATAGAAGGGAATATATAGAGCTTTTCACAGTGCAATATTTAGATAGTAAGGTTATTATTTTCCACTTTGTTTTAGTCATCCCAACAAACTGAGTTGTTTGGGGGTGAAATTACTGGGAGCAGAGCTGCTACAATTCAGCAGGTTTGGGCAACAAGCCCTGATGGTCTGGTGACGGGTATCTCTATGGATGCTCAACCTTCTCTGCAAAACATAAATGTGACTTCCTTGTCACATGCTCATTCTTGAACTGAAGCAAGAGACAGGCATTGGCACAATGTGCTCATGTTTCTTATCAATTCTTCAGGCAAGCAGAGTATCCTACAGAGAATAGACGGGCCTTCACAACTAGATATCCCTTGTCTCCATCTCCCACAAAACCCAAACGCAACAAAATCCAGAAAACTTACCTTAATGGCTTTAAACTAACTATAGGAAACCAAGCAGATACTCAGAAACTAACTAAATATTAAACAGACAGAGATAAGCCAGTAATGCAATAAAGGAGCAATCCTATCTTCCCTCTCAAGAGCAGTTTACTCAAACAGTAACTTCAGTAGCAAAACACTTCTCTTCTGTCTATTTTGCACTACCAGCACAATGGGAATCAAACTACTTCTGTTAATTTTGGGCATGTCTGCACCGAAGAAATTGAAGTCCTTTACTGCTGAAGTTATTTCAGAGTAAACTGCTGTTGTTTGAAAGAGTAGATACAAATGTGCCTTAGGAAACAACAATGGCACAAGGAAACACTCTTTAGCGTTTCTCCCCACCATTTGAAGTATTTTGTGGGGCTTTGTTTTTTTGGCATCCTGTAACTACATCCTCAACAAACCATCAATTAGCTATGGTGCAATCTCCTAATGGATTTTAAGTGATATGTCTCTGATAGAGGATCAAGATAATACATTACTTTAAGAATCTTTTGCCTTGGCCAGAAAATGAAGAGGAAGGACATTTTAGGAGGGAAAGGCTGACAGGATTCATTTTCTGAACGGGAGCTTCTGTTTTCAGAGGGAAAAAATGTATCTGGAGACCACAGCTGCCTAGGAAATGGATTCTTTCACAGTACATCTGAATGGGACATGATCCCACTTCCAATCTGGGCCTCCCTGATAAAGGATAATATGTTGGGTGACAACCATGTGCCAAAATCATGTTTTCAAATAACCACTGGACCTGTGTGCAGATGGATGGGGAATATGCATATATTCACCAGATCAGAAAGACCCATAAACAGGTCATCTGCTGGAACTACGTGGACCATGCATGGAAGCATGTTTAATTTTCAAAGGAAGCCCTTTGTAAACATATTCTCTTTGTCCACCATTTGTGCCTCGTCACCACTATTCTGTTACTATTCTCTATGTTCTAAGTCCATAGACATAAGCCTTTCTTCCAACTGCACTCACTAAGAATAGGTACACCTGATTTTGGCTGTGCATTTTATTTCCTGCATTTCCAGAATCAGCCATCACAATATTAACGGCAGATTGAAAGGATGTCTGACCTGCCATCTTTACTCTATGAGTTATAGTCTCAGACACAATAGGATGAATTCACTAATGCTTTGCAGATGAGGTAACCATGGCATTTGAAAGCGGTCATAGCACATTACTGTCTGAACAAGCCGTTTCTGTATTTCTAAATTAAGATGACAAATTGCCTGTGAAACTCAGGCAATATCCCATTATGGAAGAAAGAATTAACATCAGAGCTCAGAAAACTACTTCATGGCTTTACGGCTTTCAGCTCCTCTTTTTGCTACAAAGATTGCAGCAGCCACCTCAACCTGCCATGCACTCTGAGCCCAAGAGTCCTAGACAATAAAGGATTGTTACAGCCCTGCACATTTCCCCTCTGAACTTTATTGGTGCTAATAATGCTAAATAGACAGTACATATGCAATGCACATGTTAATCTTCAGAAAAGCTCTATAAAACGGGCAGAATTATTATTCTTATATTACATAATGGATGACTGAAGCTGAGAAAGAGTGAGTTGTCATTATGGCTCCCTAGGATGTCTAACTGAGTGCCTTTAACAACAACAGCTTGAACTGCAAACATTAGCACATGACACATGGGAACTACAACAAAAAGTGTACAGAATACTGTGTACTCTGTATAGTTCTGGTCACCACACCTAAAAAGGATATTGTAGAGTTGGAAAAAGGGCAGAAAAGGGCAACTAAAATGATCAACAGGCTGGAGCAACTCCTCTATGAGGGAAGTTTACAATATTTGGGATTGTTGAGCTTAAAAAAAGGTTAGAAAGGGGAGACATGATGGAGGTGTAGAAAATTATGCATGTTGTGGAGAAAGTGGGTAGGATTATGTGTTTGTTTAACCCTTGAATAAGCCGTGACGGCTGGGTTCACACAACACAGTTGCATATTCAAAATGTTGCCTGCACTTGCCTGGCATGAGCCCACTGTGTCATGTGAACCAGGTCACAGAGACTCCCTGTACTGGCCAGTGGAGGAGGATTGCATAGCCAATCTTCCAGCTACTTCATTCTCCAAAGGAAGCACAAATTTCCATACCACCACCACAACCAAATGTTGAGGCAGTAATAATGGCAACAGACATCATTCAAACCTAATTTACTACAATTAGATGCAGAAAAGTTCCAAAATACAAAACACCCAAGGCCTCCCCTCGCCCTCCCACAACTTACAAATGTTTTAAAGCAAATACATTGAAGAATGTCTAGCAAAAATTACTTGATTTAAATGGTGTCTGCAGTGATGGTCCTAGCTGAAACAGCCTGCTCCAACCAGGCACCCTTCGGATGTGCTGGATTCCTAGCATCCCTAGTCAGCATGGTCACTGGCTGATGTGAAGTGGGCCAACACATCTGGAGGGCACCAGGTTGGGGAAGGGTGAGCAAAAGGAATCTTCTTCTGCTCAAAATATCACCTGTAAAACAAGCACACGGAAGGAGGATCGCAATCCTTTTCCTCATACAAAGTATCTGGGCAGTCACGGCCACCATTCGCAGGGAGTTGCAGGATTACTCGATGTCGAGACTGTTTCATGCCAGTAACACCCCCTGCAAATAGACATCAAAGTGCATTTTATTATCCAATTCCCACTCCACTAGACGTCGGACCATCGTACTTGGATCATAGTAATCATCAGCAGAAACAGTGAAATAAAATAGTCAAATGTGTTGCTTGACAGGTAAAAATTACATTTAATCAGAACATGATATACAGCCATGGTAATAAACGTTAACAAAATCAAAAGATAATTAAAAATGCAATACCTATAGTAATGGAAATGGAATTACTACCATTATATCATATCAAGTGTAATAGTACCTTATACAGCAACCCCACTCTTTCTCAAAGAGATTTTCATTATGTACCCCCAGTTCATAAAAGCCCCTTCTTAGTTTACTTAAGCTTTATCCTATAATGTAACATACCATTCTCTTAATTTAAACATTTGAGAACTTCTCCAGTATTCAATCTATATCATTCCTGCTGTTACAATCATATAAAACACCCCTTCTTCTTTCGATGCTGTCTCTTTTGATATTTTAGGGTCTAAAGTCATTCTTTGTTCCAAAATGACATGAATAGCTTTCAGTATTTGCTTTCAGAAAACTCTGGCATGCGCACAGGACCATTAACTACTGACAAAATCCCTTCTTCCATATCAACATTTCCAACACAGATCATAGACATATTAAAGAAGATTTTGAGAAAATATAGAGCTTCTCTAAGATGTGACTAAGAATTTGGGTGCCTGGCAGAATTTGTAATAGGGAACCTGCCCCACTTTTAAAAAAACACTTTAAAAGGTAGTACCTGTCTTGAAACACATTGGGTTGGATCCAGACCCTGAGACGGAATCCAATGGGGCGCTTACGTCTCTTCTGTTTCTCTTGGATCCCACCAATTCCTGTCTGCAAGTGGCAACCATTGCTTGCAGAACAAACAGTTGGTGATTCCGGAGCAACTGAAACGAATGAAAACACTCATTTCTGAAATGGGGCAGGTTGCGGAGTTTGCATAAAGGAGCTCTGCCAACCTGTCCCAATCGAGAAACAAGTGTTTCCACTCATTTCAGGCCTTACTCTGGCATGTGCCTGCAACAGAATTGGCGGGACCCACCATTTGCGCAACAGAATCTGTGGGGCACAAGAGAATCAGCAAGGGCATAAACACTCTGTTGGATTCTTCCCCTTGGAAGCATCCAACAGTGTCATTCTGCAAAATCAAATAGTTTTGGAAGGGTTATGCATGCACGATCAGCTGCACTGGCAGAGCTTGTGCCAGCAGTTGCCCTCTACACAGAGCTTGTGCAAGTGGAGAACAGTGCGCAAGCAGAGCTCACATAAGCAGGACTGAGATGTGCTAGCTAAGCATTTGCGCAAGCAGGACTTTAGTTGTGCATAGTTGTGCATAGTTGCAAACCTAGTTTCTGCTAGTGCAACATCACCAGCACTAGTGGAATGGCACTGTTGGATACTGCCCTTAGTCATACTCCCATTCATTTCAATGGATCTACTCCAAATATGACTAAGTTTGGATCCAACCTATTGTACATGCATGAAGATTGTACAACGTATATTTGATGACTCCAAGATGGCAGCATCAAGGAATTTTCCCCATAACACAAAACCTCAATGCATCTTTCAAAAAGGGCACACAGGCAAGGTCTGTCATGCAAAAGAGGCATGAGTAAAAACAGTGACATCCAAAAGTATGGTTTTAGTTAATGACAGAGCTGAGCACAACCTGAGGTCTTCTTCTGCCAAGAATGGGCAAATACAGAAACATTTATATTGCCTGACTAGCAACAGAAGTAATTATGTCTGTTTAGTAAAAGTGCCAATCTTGCTATCCAGTACATTTAGCGATCCCCAAAACTTCTACACGTTCTTATGTGGCAGTGAATCACAGCGTGAAAAAGAATCATGATAAAAAACTAAAAACGAGCCGCATTGCTACTAGAGAGCAGCAGAAGAATCACACAGATGCTTGTAATGTTGCAGTATGGAATATTATATTGTGTTTGCCATGGTGGAAGGAACATGCCCAGATTCTCTTCCCTGCCATCATATTAAACCTTCCAGGCTCCCCATTAAACCTCGAAGTCTCCACATGCTCTTTATTTCCTCAAAAGGTTACAAGTTTAATCTGTCTAATCCTTTATTAGTTAGAGAATACTCTAATCAGTAACCAAGGTGGCTGCAAAAGTGATTTTGTATTTCTCTCATTTCCCCCCTCCCCCAACATGGAGCATTAACTATGAACTATAAAGGGGATCTTTTCAGTACAACAACCCCACGGCTTTTGAAAATAGGTGGCAATGAGTAAGCACCATACGCCACAGGGGGATTAGCACACATGAACAAGGAATTATATTATTGACTGCAGCTATGATAGTGCATATTAAGACAACTGCTTCCTGCTAAGATCAAAAGAGAAAATGGAATAAGACAGAAATATCTGGGCAACATTAAGTCAGTCAAAAGTGTTTCGCAACTATAATTACAATGCAGAAGAAAATCAAAAGAAATTTGGGATGCTGAACTACTGCACAAAACAGTAGCAGTGAACGTCTGGCAGTATGTGCTGAAATAAAATACTTAACATTATTTGAACGTTCGGTTTCAAAAAAAAAAAAAGAAAAGAAAAAAGGAAGAGGACACACTAATATCCATCTCTTTTTATTCCCCTCGCCAAGGAAATATGCAAAAGTACAACATAAAAGTGAGAACAACCTCCCTAGGTGGTTTTACTCAGTTTTATGTATTTTATCATATTGTTGTTCCCCGCCTCGATCCAAACTGAGAGGCGGGTAAGAAATAAATTCTTCTTTTTCTTTTTCTTTTTCTTTTTCTTTTTCTTTTTCTTTTTCTTTTTCTTTTTCTTTTTCTTTTTCTTCTTCTTCTTCTTCTTCTTCTTCTTCTTCTTCTTCTTCTTCTTCTTCTTCTTCTTCTTCTTCTTCTTGGCTTATAAAAGACGATAACCCACCTGCACCTCTGGACTCTATCCCTAAGGTGCAATACACCGAGTATCGTTGTATCATGATCACTCTGCTCATTTCATTGAGGCTCTGGCACAGGCTCAGCTGATGTGAATGCATGTTGAACTTAAAGGGAAAATACATAGAGCTACCATTTTAAATTATTTGAATTAATTTTTACTCTATTAAAGTAAGAGATCCTTGTCTATAGGAGGATTAATTTCTAATCAACAGATTTTTTTAAAAAAAGCCAGAAGAGGCCAACAAAAGCTATTACTCAAAGTGCAGAGTGTTGAACAACAAATGGATTTTTCCAGAGTGATGAAAAAGGAGAGTAAGTGCGCAATCCTTTGGGATCCACTCTGGATAGTCATAAACCTCTGAACTTGGAGGCTTATGAGTATCCTATGCAGAGCAGATAAGCTGGACTTCACCTGTCTAGAGGAGGCTTCAGGAAGGGGAAGGGAAGGAGGCTGGGGACGGCAGACGGTATCTCGTATTCCCATGTACCCAGTCTCCCCCCTCTCCCCTGTGAATGCCCCCTTTTAACCTCCTATAAGGTCATGCTTACGAACTCGTAACGGCAGCCATCACAGGTCTCTCCTCGCTGGCTGCAAAGAGGTGGGGGAGGGGTGGGATATGTGGTTTCTGGCTCCAAGATCACAGCCAGGAAACTGAAATATCCTGTGTGTCCCCCAACACTGTCTATGGGATACAGGATTGCTCCTAATAAAAGGAGTTCTGAACACACTGCTGTAAGGAATTTGGGTGGCTTTACATTATACTTGTACGTACATTGAGTGGTTTTGGTAGCAAGGGTTATGCTGGCAAGTGACACTCTCTATATGTTTTACATTAACTTCTACGCATTATTGTTCTTTGGTGTTGCTCTGGACCCTAAGCGCTAAGGTTGGGTGGTCTACAAATTCAAATAAATGAATACAATGCAGTGATTTAACAAAAAGCAAAATTATGCATAACAACTGTCACACAGACTACTATACAACAATAGAGATGGATAAATCTGTCCATTTCTTTTTCTCTGTTCCTCGTTTTCCCAATGTTCAGTTAGTTCCATTCTGTTTCCTCCTCCATTTTTTTAAAAAAAGTCAGCACAAACATCCATATGGATTTTCATATGCATTACTCGTAATGTATGCATTTTGCCTAAGATATGCAGTTTCCCCTCATATATTTATTTTTAAAATATTTTTCGCCTACACAAAAATACAGACATTTTTGTCCATGCTTTTCCCAACTATTCACATTTTTTTGTTTGAGAACTGTATCATGAGATTCTGAGAAGTGCAAAAACTAAAGAATAAGTGCATACTGATTCAGGAAATGTAATTTTATTAAATTCTTATCAAAATGCAAACTGAACAAAACTCTACCCCCCGCCCCCAATCTCTATCCAAGATCAAGGGGCTCCTTAAATATATGGAGTCTCCTGTTCATTTATGAACTCCCTGTATGCATAGAAATATCTGAAGATTTCATTATCTAGCAAAACTTTGACGGCATGAACATTGAATTAAAAGACACGGATTTCCTATCCCCACCAGACCACAGTATTGCTGTGTACCAGGGCTGGAGAACCTCAGGCCCAGAGGCCATATATGGCCATACTGGGATTCCAACCTGGCCCTCCCAGTTTCTCCAGAAGGCCATGGCCCTTCCCCTGCCTCCATCCCTTCCTTTCCCCCAATCCCTGATTGTTTGGAGGCTTCCTGGGAGATTCAAGACAAATAAAAGGAAGTACTTCTTCACACAGTGCAAAGTTAAATTATGCAATTCACTACCACAAGATGTAGTGATGGCCACTGATTTGGATGGCTTTAAAAGGGGATTGCACAAATTCCTGGAGGAGAAGGCTATCCATGGCTACTAGCACTGATGGTTATGTGTTACACCTCCAGTATCAGAGGCAGTAAGCCTGTGTGCACCAGTTGCTGGGGAAAATGGGTGGGAGGGTGCTGTTGCACCATGTCCTGCTTTGTTGGTCCCTGCTTGACAGCTGGTTGGCCACAGTGCAAACAGAGTGTTGGACGAGATGGGGCCTCAGTCTGATCCAGCATGGCTCTTCTGATGTTCTGAGTAAGAGCTTTAAACTAAAATATGCTAGTATTTTTGTACATTTGGCCCTCCCCTGCTTGTCTTTGTCCCCACCTCCTTTGCCTTCGGCCCACACCCTAACTGGAAGGTGGACCCTGAGAGCTTCTCTGAAACTGAATTTGGCCCTGCATTCAAAAGAAGTTCCCCAACTCTGCTGTGATACACATGTCTCTTCCTCCACCTACACTCTTAAAGGCACACAAAGGGTCATTATATTTCTTATGCTGTGCATGCTATCCATATTATTTATTTTCTCACAGTGGGAAAAAGGCTATTCACCCCTGAAGTTATCATGTGACAAGAAAATAGGAAGGATTTTAAAAGAGTCCAAGATAGCAAACAGGACAAAGGTACCCTTGGAAAATGACATCACAAAGTACGGGCCTCAATTAGCCGTGGATCCCGATCTGTACCATATTTAATTATTGTTAATGTAATTCTGATGAGGGCTCCGCAGTAGCCACCAAGAAATTAGTTTCCTTTAAATAATACATGATGACTCAGTGGGTGGAATCCAGAGACAACTCACAGAGAAATTTCCAAGATTGGACCTTGAAGACTTGTAATATTAGTCACAGTGTGGAGCTTGGACAAAAGCCACCCACCAATAAACACTCAATAGTAGTACCTTCTTGACATGATGAAGGGCATGGTGTCCAATCGCTGTAAGGGGTCACAATGCAATCCTTCCTACAGGGTAGCAAGCAAGGTCTAACGGTCTCAGGGCGAAGGCTTTCAGGACACCTAAAATGAGCAATGACAATATACAAGATAGAATGAAAATAATATGATAGGTCATGTTGAACACAGGCACTCAAAAACTATTCTAGTAAAAGGGCTACATGGAGATATATCTGGATTGAGAGAAAATCCAGATAATTAGGAGTTCAGGAGAACCAAGGTTTCGGCTGCGGGACTTTTCCTGTGTTCACTTGTCCCACACTGACATTCCTACAGATGGCTTTTCTTGTTTGCACCCCAACAGTGGAGGGGGGCTCTCCATTAAAAGGCAAAAAAAAACCTCGGCAGCAACATTGACATCCTCTGTACTCCAGCTAATCCAGTAGTTTGCAATGATCCCAATGGAGTACCAAAGAAACTATCATCCATGTGTACCAAAAGTATCCCAAAAGTATCTGAAGTCAGAATGCTCTTTTGTTTTGCACATGAAATGGGAATCACCTTCTGGGAATCACATGACATCTAGGATGAACCAGGAGGTGGTGAGCTGCCTCTTCACCATGTGTCACTGACTATCAAAAAATGTAAACAAAATTACTACCATATGGTGGATCCATCAGCTTATTCCTTACCTCAGCTGTTCATCTGAATCCATGCCTTAGTGATCCATCAGTGACATAACTGGTCTGAGCTAATTTCCATATATTGTTTAAACCATTTGTATTTAGTTGCCTTTCAATCAAGATACAGAGATTATAAAATCTACACCCCTCTCTCTCTCTGGCCTCCAACCTTATTCAAGGTCAAATTAAACTGAAGTAATATAAACTGAAGTCTGTTACTTTGAAAGTAAGGCCAATAATATTGATTTTGTCATATCACAGTAATCTTTTCTATTAAGGGGTGTTTAAAACATGGTTCTCATTTGCACTTTCATGTACATCTTTGGCACTCTCAAAACTTATTAAGTGGCATAACCATGACGGTTCAAGAGATCAACTAAAATCTTACTGTCCTTGTTTTACAAGACGGCATTCCTACTGTTATTATATTACTCTTTGCATTATTCAAAAAGCAAAAAAGGTAACAATCCATTCAGTAAATCTGGAAACAAAGAACAATTCTAAGAGATGCTGCAGTTTCATGAATTATAACAGTCTAGTTTGATTTCTATATATTTGCATTTATTATAAATTTGGACAAACAACCTATTTTATATTAATAGACCTGTATTGTGACAGATTTATAAAGAGGCAAAGGAGAGAGATTTAATTATTTCATTTACTTTTTGGGTCCTACTTGTCCCACGTTGACCCTCACACAGATAACTTTCCTTGTTTGCATCCCAACAGCACAGGTTGCCTCGCCATTCCAGCCAGTAGAAGAGTTGAATGCTGTCACAGAAACATCCTCTATACACTGACCCCAAGGTCCTGTTTGCCAGTGGTACACTGTACATGAATGTTCATTGCAGTTGCGCATTTCCTGTAGCATGCTGCTGTTTGGGCAATGAAGTCCACCTGGAAGAAACAACGTTTAAGTATCACAGTAGTGGTGGTGGATGTGGAGGTGGAGGTAGTGGAGAAGAATTTTAATTACAGTTTGAAAAACCATATCAACTTTTAATCAAAATAGAAAATATAAGCACTGAAGTCTAGTCTTTGCTATATTAAGCCTATGACTGTCTGGATTATACCACTTCAGATAGCAGGTGGCACTTCACATGACTAACTGCTCTTCTAAATACAAGATTTAAAAAATCTATGCACACAGAGAAAAAGGATTTAGCTTAGCCTTCTCCTTGATTATTAAAACAAATCCCTGAATGAGATAAAGAATATTCAAGTAATGTAAGCTCTCACCTAGAGTCTCCAGCAGTATAGCTCAGATAAATGTTGACTACCTTGAAGCCAGTCCAAGCCTAGAATAATGGTTTGGACATAACACATCTCAGCTCGTTAAGCTAAGATACACATGAGCCTTGTGCCCCCATGTGCTCCATTCCTTCCCCCGCCCCCTTGTCGTTGTATCGCAATTGAAGATTCCCTTAGTCAATTAACCATAATTTCCTGTTATGCTTGAAGTAGGAAGCAATGGTTACCATGATCAGAACAAATCAGGATATGAAACCAACTTCAACCTGTGATGTCAGATCCTGATTTGTTTCCATCTTGGTAACCATAGTTTCCTGGTTCAGACATAATGGGAAACTATGGTTAATTAACCCAGGAAGTTTTCAGTCATGGCACACTGAGAAGGAAGAAAGGAAGGGTCGGAGCATGCAAGCACAGCACTCATGCATATTTTGGCTTAATAAGCCAAGATGTGCTAAAGCTGAACCAAGCTATTGAATATGCCACACTTCACACAGCATTGTTTATTTTATCTGCTCTGGCTTAGGTTGATGTTTGGATTCATTGAGGTTTAGCTACAATAAAAAAGAATGCATTAAATCGTATTTTTGTGTAAATCCAGAACGAGCAGAATTTATCTATTTTTTTACAGTCTATGGATATTAGGATGTCTTACATGAAGTTCAGTCAGCAAAGATGACATGGATGGAGGTCTTTAGAATCTAACCAATAATCTGACCACGTTGAATAACTAAATAGTTTTGTATAATTAGTACTGTTAGGCCCAAATGGACATCAGAACACATCATTACTCAAAATCAAGGTGCTGTGAGAGTTAACAGGCAATAATTGGAGGTAAAAACATAGGAAGCTGCCTTATACCAAAACAGACTACTGGTCCAGCTTGCCCTGTGTTGTCAACACTGATTGGCAGCATCTTTCCAAGGTTTCAGGGAGGTGTTTTCCTGACCTATCTAGAGATGCTGGGGATCAAACCTGGGACCCTCTGCATGCAAAGCATGTTCTCTACCACTGAGCTACAGCCCCTCCACAAATACCATCTGGCCCAGCACTCTCTATTTTGACTGGCACTGGCTCTACAGGGTCCCAGATACTGAGTCCTTTCCCACCTTCTGCTACCTGATTCTTTTAACTGGAGATGCCTGGGACCTTCTGCAAACAAAGCATACCTCTGGTCCAAGCTTCTCCAATATGGGGCCCACCAGATGGCCATGCTGGCTGGGAATGATGGGAGTTGCCATTCAACACACCAGGAGAGCATCACATTGGAGAAGGCTGCTACTGAACAATGGTCTTTCCCAATAGATGATTATCCTATGAGGAGTAGAACACAAGAAAACTATGTGGGTGTTTGCTATTTGCCATGAGTTTCCATGTGTACTTCTGCAGTCCACACAGAAGAAATATATGATGTTACTTCGCAGATCAGGAAGATGGAAATATATCCACCATCACATCCCCCACCCCCTGTGAGTTATTAGGCCAGCTGGCCAGAGAACATGCTGACTTCTTATCCTGAAGCTGCTTAACAGTAACTACTATGTCTAGTGCACATCAAAGAATTTTTTAAACGAGTGACTACACAGTAATTAGAACCAGCCCCTCCAACACACAAACAGTTGGTATGCACATGAAATTAAAAGTAAGTAAGATAGGAGCTGACACGTAGAACCTTTGGTGGTGGGGACGGCTTTTGGGAGGCTCCTGGCTTCAGGGGCACTGGGTCTGGTTCCTACAGCCCTTGAAGTACATAGGCAAAGTTGTCCAAGCTTCCCATGCAACATACAACCAAACATGGGTTCAGACAGCCCATAATATCATGCATAGTTAACCAGAGAGTAGTTATGGAGGCCTATTAAAATAATCACTGGTAATAAAACATGCAGATGGGGAATTATAAGGACTTTCCTCTAAACAAGAAAATGGGTAAAACATGGCAACACCCAATAACCAGTGAGAGAACATGTCCATTCGCTAGGACCCTCTGCTGCTGTCTCAGCATTATTCAAAAAAGTTTCTAAGGGAGACTCCAGAGTTAAATGGATAAACTAGAATTCATCAGCAAATTTGTTTCTGTTTGCTTAAAACTCCACTGAAATCAAGACATTCTCTTCCACTGCATAATAATAATAATAATAATAATAATAATAATAATAATAATAAATATTTATTTCTTACTTGCCTCTCCCTCTGGATTGAGGCAGGGAACAACATTAAAACACATGATATAAAATACAGAAAACTGATTAAAACATATAAAAATTACTTCATTGTTAAAATACCAACAAAACTCCTAAAATTCAACTGGGTAGGCCTGCCGGAAGAGATCAGTCTTTATAGCTTTCTTAAATTCTGGAAGACTGTTAAGTTGGCGAAACTCTCCTGGCAGGCCATTCCACAGTCTGGGAGCGACAGAAGAGAAGGTCCTCTGGGTAACTGTTGTCAGCCTAGTTTTTGTTGACTGTAGTAAATTCTTCCCAGAGGACCTGAGTGTGTGGGGCGGATTGTATGGGAGAAAGCAATCCTGCAGGTAACCTGGACCCAAACTATGTGTTCAATTTACATAAGGTTGCATTATCCCCAATTACTGCTGTCACGAAGGGTCACTGCGCTTATCTTGTACACATTGAAGCTCTGCACAGA
Organism: Anniella stebbinsi; assembly: GCA_029215795.1. NCBI lineage: Eukaryota > Metazoa > Chordata > Lepidosauria > Squamata > Anniellidae > Anniella > Anniella stebbinsi. The sequence goes on along the minus strand of JARDYH010000002.1, from coordinate 202,438,716 downwards.
AATGTCACAGTCTGGAACTCTTTACACTTCCTTGTCTTTTGGCCCCATTGTTTATTTTCTTTTTTCTATTCCCATCTGTGTGCATAGACACAGATATATCTGCCAACTGAAAACACACACACACACACACATCATACATCTGTTGAAGTGGAATCTAATCAAGGAACAGACTGCTTCTGAGCATGTGCTCAGCCCAGGATATTGTTTTTATTACCTCTATTTCAGCAGCCTACTCTGCTGAAATAGTTTTTAATTGTTAGCATTGTTAAACAATAGGGAATCAAAAACCCTTGCCAACTTACTGGTAGATCACCCAGAGATATACCAGTAGATCCCAATTCACCTGCCCATCTCTGCTCTAGGCCACAAAAGCTTATGGCATCAAATGTGTTAATTTTTAAGACGCCACAAGCCCCATTTTGATTTTAGCTAGATAGTGGGCCTGTTTAGACAACACGCTAAACCATGGTTAGGCTGCTAATCCTTTTGCAACAAATGGTTAGTGAGCTTGTTTAAACCATGGTTATGTAGCCACCATGGTTAGGAATGGTTTACATGACATGCTAAGTAAGCTATAATGTTTAGCTCAAAATGCTTAACCACCGTGGGCAATGTGATTAACTAAATTAACAATTTTGTCCCTCTCATATGTGCATCAATACATCTGACTCATGTCTATCCCCCTTTCTAACTGCCACACATATGTGCATTGGCTATGGGCCATGCGTGCAGCCACACATGGAAGCAATGTTAGAATGTTTCCAGAAAATATTGATTCTTCAAACAATAGAAAGATTTGGTTTGTTCTGAAACTATGGATGTGAAATTCATTAATTCAGTCACTTGATCAGGAGCACTCTTGTTACAAATCTGGGCATCGCTACTCCTTTATACAGCAATGAAGTTGTAAACCAATCCTACACACACTATCTCATTAAATCTCCATAGGACTTACTCCTCTCAATATGTTTGGAAATGCTTCCTATGCTAGAAGAGGCTATAACAAGCAAATCAAATATATATATAAAACAAAATGAAATTCCTTACACATATCAAATGTAAAGGATAGCCAATTTCCTTTCTGTTACATATATGGAATCTCAACTAGTTACTTTGGTGTTCAGTTAATTAAAATTATCAAGACTTAATACCCATTAGCAGATGAAGGAGCATGTCTATACAACAGCACAGAATATTAACAGGAACTATGTAACTAATCTGTTAAAGCATTAATTGATTCATTAGAGTGGTTAATCAGCTAAATGCTTTCAGGCCTAAAATTAGTTTTCTGATAAGGCTTCAGAAAAGGCTTTCTTCAAAACAATCTATAATCCAGGCAGGCGGGGGCAAGACAAAAGGAAGGAGCATAAACCAGCCATGTAGATTATGGAGGAGAAGGCTATCAGTGGCTACTAGTCCTGATGGCTGTGTGCTACCTCCGGTATCAGAGGCAGTATGCCTATGTACACCAATTGCTGGGGAACATAGGTGGAAGGGTGCTGTTGCATTCATGTCCTGCTTGTAGGTTTCCCATGAGCAGCTGGTTGGCCAGTGTGTGAACAGAATGCTGGACTAGATGGATCTTAGTCTGATCCAGCATGGTTCTTCTTATGTCCTTAGATTGCAAAGAAGCAAAACTACAATGGGAGCAGAGATGCAAATATATACACAGCACATAAAATCAGATGTAAAGAACAGAAGAACTCAATGCCTCTTCTATTTCTAATCTGTAGTACAACCAAATCCCATCAATAAAAGAAAGTGGGTGTCAGGAATTATGGGTGAAATCTACACCGGGAATTCCACAACTGCTCTCCTAACTCTTACTTAAAACTAAAGGCAGCTCTGTGTGCGTCTGGGCGTGTGCATGCAAACCTGATCAGGACAGCACAGGGTGGGGCAGTATACTGGTGCGTTTATTCCACCCCTGCCTCCCAGAGCAAACTGAAGCTTGAAGGGGGCAATTTAGATTGGGAAAAAGGCGTAGGGGAAAAGCATTACGTGCCCAGAGCCCCTATGCTACTTGGTACATAAATCCAAAAGTCATCAAATAGTTTAAGAAAGAAATGGATTGCATTCAATACAGGCAATAAAATAACTGGATAATATAATACATGGAACAATTGTTCAGAACTACACTGGTAACTGTAAATTGCACAGGTATTTGATCACAGTGAGTCTGGAAAAGCCATTGAGGCAAAGACAAACATGCAAAGAAACCTTAGCATAAGGTTGCTAGAGTGAATGTGACCAATTCTAAAACCAAAAAAAAAAAAAAAGGGGGGGGGGGAGCTGAACATTTTTCATAGATAATCAAATGCCAGAATATACACAATCACATAGATATTAATGGATGGCCTTGTACATATTGTGTTCAATGGATGTGTTGTGTTCAACAGTTGTAGCACTGTGTTGTTGTAGCCTTTTTAGATTTTCCTGATAATGACTTTTTTGCAGACAAGATGGCATCTTCCCTCAGTCCTTCATTCTATAGGACTGGTAGTTGAAACCTATTTCAGCACTGGGGATGGGGCAGCAGGCTAGCGTAGGGACGGAGGGGGCAGGCCATGTGCCACACAGCAGCATGGCTCCCCTTCTCCCAGCATCCAATTGCCTGAGGTGGCCACCGTACTCTACCTAATGGTAGGGCCAGGCCTGGCTGCCTGGGAGAAATTAGCCTGACAGTGACATTTCCAAGAAATTCAGATGCTCATGTCAAGCATTGATTTATTAATTATTAAGGGTCTTCAAAACAAGTGAAAGGAATGAGATTGCCAATATGCTACTGTACTAGTGAAAGATTCCACCTGGAGAATTCTTGCCAAGCTACCAATAAGTTTTTGGCTTTGGGAAGAGGATGACCATATTCTCAGTGACTGGAACGAAATGTATCCTGGCTCCTATTTTACATAGGCAAGCTACTTAAGCTTCTACGTCTGAAATGTTTCCAGTTGTCTAAAAGGACTTCTGCTACAGATAGAGATGTGTTGGCAGCCTCTGCATTGGGGCATGGTTCTCCCAAATCCAAAAATCTCTTACTGCTTGGCTTCCCCATTCTCAAATGATCTTCCAACAGCTGCACTAATTTACGTTTGGTTACATCAGCCTCCCAGCAATGCTTTAGATCCCTCAGGGTTCCAAACTGGATTCCAGTTCATGTCCAGTGTCGTAATGGTAATATATAGGGATTTTACGATCTAACTCTATGTCTTTATATAGCTTCTGCATGTCCCTCAAGCCCTTAACTCCATGAAAAATTAAGCACCAAGCATGTAACATTTCTGAGATTCATTTGTGTCTCATAAATTACAGCGGCAGGGAATCTAGGCCTGGAAATGCCTCCACCTTTCTGTTCAAAAAGCTTTTTAAAAACTATTTATAGCCTGCAATACATCAAGGGCTTGGAAGTGGAGAGGATACCGTATGTTTTTAAGTATAAGTAGATCCATGCCTCCCAATGGACTATTGTTAGGCCAGATAAATGACCCAAAGAGAGGAGAAAAAAGAGGGGAAGAGGAAAAAAATCATTTAAATTAGTGATATTATTATAGTGATATAATACAATATACATATAGAGAGAGCAATTATTTTCACTGAATGTGGATGAGGACAGCCAAATAACCAAGGGTGGTGTCTTTGTTTACCTGCCTTTCCAGTACTTGTCACCTGCGATTCTCCTTGTCTCACTTTTTTAAAATGAAGCATCCCTGGAACCGCTATAGATTCACCTGCTGCATTTGGGGGTCTCCTACTCGTTCTGCTGAGTGGGGCCCTGGACCTCTGCCATTGGACTGGATCCAGATTCATTCTGGATCAACTGCACTGATGGAAGTGGACTTCCCCACCTGTTTCTTCCCATAGCACCCAATCCAGCTCCCCCAAATGCTATACAGAGAGTCAAGAGACTCTGCTGAATGGGGTGAGCTGTGGTATGGGAGGATCCCCAAAAAACTTGGCAGAGAAAGTTTCTGTGAATCGAGACCTTACTCTTGCCAAAGGTGCCTTTCTTTTCAAGGCAAAGATCTTAGACCCAACCCCTAAATTCCTTTCCTGAATGCACCACTGCCTCTTACTTCTACAAAACTTTTTCCCTACCTCATCCCCACTTTTCACAGAATGTCTGCCATCAATGGGGATGAGGCAGGAAAGTTTTGGGTAGCAGCTGGAGTTCCCCTAATGTAGACTGTAAACCCCCTCGACAGGCAGCATGTATCCTCTCTGCTTCACACAGTGTCGCATCCTAGCAAACAATGAAATCTAAAAATAATGGTGTGGGATTATCTGGTGCCCCTGTGAAGTAAAACATTGAAGCCCACAGAAATATGCCCTCCCTCAAAGAAAACAAATACAATTAAGACTCCTTGAGATCAATCTCATCTGCTTGAAGTTGTCAACCAAATCATCTTCCATGAAACAGGTCTTGTGGAAACAAAACTAATTGTATGACGTTGCCCAATCCTGTAATAGAAATTCCATCGAGAGCTCCCATAACTCAACAGCATGCATCAGGCCCCAGCTTCAACCTTTCCAGGCAAAGGAATCCCAAGTAGCATGTCTGCAAAAGACCTTTACCTGAGTTTGAAAATGTGGGGAACCAATGCCAGTCAGAGCAGGAAGTTATGGGCTAGATTAGGGGTGGGAAACTGTGGGAGGTCTGGAGGCCATTTTCACCCCTAGATCCCTCCAGTGAGCTGCCACCCCCCTGCAGGTGCTGAAAAAATTAAAAACAGAATTTTAAAAATGATGCCCGTAGCAGCTACTGTGTTCTAAAAGGGTCATAATTAGCCTGCAAACAAGCAATTTTTGACACTTTAGGTGCTCCATCGATACCATGGACTCCCCTGTTATTTCATCCTCAACACCCTCTTTTTTAAATTAAATTCAGGAAACAGCAATGGGCATCACAGTCTATGGGCTCTGGGACTCAAAATAAGGGTTATATGCTACCTCCAGGAATCGAGGCAGTAAGCTTATATACATCAGTTGCTGGGGAACATGGGTAGGAGGGTGCTGTTGCACCATGTCCTGCTTTGTTGGTCCCTGGTCAACAGCTGGTTGGCCACTATGTGAACAGAGTGCTGGACTAGATGGGGCCTCGGTCTGATCCAGCAGGGCTCTTCTTATGGTCTGATTAGTTTTTCCATTATTATATTGAAGTATGGATTTGGATGAGTTCAAGCATGCACTAGCCACATGCTTGAATATAAGCAAAGCACAAGTTCTCCCTATGAATTTGATACTGAGAAAGCATAACATATGACCTGCACTTTATTTTTAGAGTTCTAGACAGTTAAAAGTTAAAATGACAGCTACAAAATAAACAGCAACATAAGAACATAAAAAGAGCCATACTGAATCAGACCAAGGGCCCATCTAGTCCAGTGTTCTATTCAAACGGAATCATGGTTCTTGTTGCATGGTTGCTTCCACTGGGTCTAAACCCAGGGACACTCCATCCTTGTGTTGTTTAATGTGATGTCCAAACCTGGTATTCTGGATGAGACAACCCAGAATTGGAACCCATGGTTCAACCAGGTTTGAATTTCTGGTTTGGACATCAATAAACCCTGAGCCATTGTGAATGAGGAAGAACAAGCAGATATGCAGGTTTCTGTCACCCAATTGCTCCTGTTGCAAATGGAGGAGGAGGGGCTAAACAACTCAGGGACACTGCTTCCTTGGGTTGTTTAGCATTGTGTGTGAACTGGGAACTCTGGATTGTTGGGGGAGGGTCCTGCTATGGCTGGATCATGTTCAGGTTAAACTAAGAGGCAATCTAAAAGTAAGCCAATCAACAAGCAATGATCAAAAGCCCAGTTTTATCAGGCAAGACAAAACAATCCAAGAGGGAACAGCCAAGGCCAAAACACAGATAAACAGTCAGATACAATAAACAGTCCAAAAAGCAGAATCAAGCAGAAGTCCAAAGTCAGTAATACAGAGTTCAATCAAAAAGGCAACATAAAAAACACAGAATACAAAACAGAAGAAACTAATGAAGACATTATTTTAGGCTGATCAGATAAAATCCAGGTCAGGGCTCATGTAACTTTAACAGTTGTAGAGAAAAGGGAATTCCAGCCAGGGTCATTTGTATGCAATTAGTTCCTGGTGAAATTCCCTCTTCATCACAACAGTTAAAGTTGCAGGCACTATACTAGAGTGACCATATACAAAAGAAGGCAGGGCCCCTGCAACTTTAACAGTTGTGATGAAGAGGGAATTTCACCAGGAACTAATTGCATACAAATGACACTGGCTGAAATTCCCTTTTCTCTACAACTGGATTTTATCTGGTCACCCTGCATTATTTCCCACACTGGCTAAGAGACATGGAAAGCTTTTAATACTAAAACCTGCTAAGCCTCACCCAGGGCTCAGCTGCAGCATATTAGAGCTCTCAGATCAGAGGCCTACTCATGAGTAGTCACTTTCTCCTGGGGAGTCCTTCTTTGCAAGTGAATACTCATTCTCACAGGAATCCTAGTGGACTGTCGCTTTAGGCGACAATGCTCCTGGGGGCCAGGGAATTACTACCTCTGCCTCAGAGTCCCGTCCCCCTGATAGGGATGGACTTGAAGCCATCTCACCCAAGGACCCAGGCTCGTCCTGATTTGGTGACAGTGGACCTCAGTTTCTGGGAGCTCTAGCTCTTCCTCTGAGGAAGAAACAATGCAGAATTAAACCCTGGGCTCCAAAAATGTTGTTGTAACATGAGAAGCAGGCCACTGTCTTTACAGTTTCAAACTATTTCAGAACTTCTTCTCATTACAGACTTTCAAAGTGAAGGGTTAACATTGCGCTCTCTCTCTCTCTCTCTCTCTCCTTTTTTTCTTTCCTTTTGCTAACCAGGTTGTGGAGCTTGTTAAACAAATCAAAATCAGGTAATGACCTCCAAGAGGTTCCTGCCCAGAGGCAATGACACAGTGTGTCCTGCTGGGATAGCTAAAACCTTGCCATGCATTGCTGGAGGCCAATAAACATCCATTCTTTGTCAGGCGGCATAGGACAAAATTCTATTATGGATTTACTGGCATGATGATGACAACAGGTTCGATTGAAGTGAAGCCTAAAAGTTATAATCAAAATTGATATAGTTTGAATTTGGAATTTAATCTGAGAAGTGAAAGTGACATCTCAGCTACTTTGGAAATGATATTACAGGGCTGGGAGATCTTTTATTCATAAATGTCATGTAGTCTCTAAAGCACAATGTTTTAGTAAAACTATATAAGCATATGCGTACCTGTTTTTGATTTTTTAAAAAATACTTATTAAATGTCTATCATACTTTAACATAACACTGCCAGAAGTCTCTTGTCCAGATTACTGATTGTGTACAACCCTGCTTAGCTTCTAGTGTTCCTAGATATCTCATTGGGCCCAAGCACACGTGTATCTTTAAGCATATGAGTAATGTTGACAATTCATTTTCAAGCTTTAACACATCTCCCATCTCCACACCATGTGCTTTGAAGCTTTTCCTCTCTTGCTGCTGTAAAATGTGTGCACATGCTAGAAGAAGTTGTATTTCACAACTGTATCTATCCATTATCACAAGATAAGGCACAGTAATATAAATTCTGCTATTAAGATGGATATGGTGAAAGTACCTAAGCAAACTCACAAGCCTGATTTTTAACAGACTTTCAAATTTTTTCCAACATTTCTGCTTCACAGATTCATTTGCTTAACTTCTCTTTACTTGGGATCAGGCTTTGTGTTCACTTATAGACAATGAGCTCACTACCTTGGAAAGATGTGTATCTGTATATAAGCCTGACCCATGAAAGGTTATTTATATGCATTAAAATGAATGGGAACTGAACAAAACTTCACAGGATATATCTTGGTGATAGATGGCAGCTATTTTCACAACTGCATTTAGAAAGTCTATTTAGAACAGGGATGAGGAACCTTTGGCCCATGGACCAAATCCAGCCCATGGAGCAACCTAATCTAGCCCATGTAGCCTCTTGGAGTTTTTCTAGGGGCCAGGGTTTAGGAATGGGGCTCCACTGTTAAAAATAACATTGGGGATTCCCCTGCTGGCACTAAATTTTAGAAGCAGGCATTTCATGGCCAGAGACTGATGTTGCATAACTAGGACATACTTAGGGTGACCAGATAAAATCCAGGTCAGGACTCATGTAACTTTAACACTTGTAGAGAAAAGGGAATTTCAGCAAATATCATTTGTATGCAATTAGTTCCTGGTGAAATTCCCTCTTCATCACAACAGTTAAAGGTGCAGGGGCCCTGCCTTCTTTTGTATATGGCCACTCTAGTATAGTGCATGCACCTTTAACTGTTGTGATGAAGAGGGAATATCACCAGGAACTAATTGCATACAAATGACACTGGCTGAAATTCTTTTTTCTCAACAACTGTTAAAGTTACATGAGCCCTGACCTGGATTTTATCTGGTCAGCCTAGACATACTGTTCTGCATTTCAATTAGAATGATTTAAATATCATTTCATACAGTTTGCTCAGCAGTAGAGTAGCTCTTTTGTCTCAGTTTTATGATTACAAACTAATCCAGTCAACTGGTTATGCACATTTAGCTTTGCGTAGAACATCTTAATTCATGGACACTGCAATGAAAATTCATCTTACTGTTTTGAAGACTGGAATCCAATTTGTTTACGATCCCCCTAAGACCTGGTGGGTGTACATATGTAGCATCCATAGCACAACTGAACTCGAAAATGGGAGCGAAATGTCATTTAAAGAAGCATTTTTAAAACAACTACAAAACACCCTTATCTAACAATGAAATAAAGTGGGAACAACAACAACAATAGTGCTAATGCAAAAAATGGAGTGATAATTTTAAATGCTAATAAAAGTACACTGTCATATAAAATCATGGGTTGCAGCTATACTGTCCTTCTAATTAATTCTCACTAATGCTATTAATGTTCAAAAGAGACCATTAAGAATTCACAATCTTAGACCAAGGCTGTTGAAGGAGATGACCTTACCTTCACCTGCATATGCCAAGACTGAACGTGCACGCATCTGTTTTCCTTCTGTGTTTTTGCCTGAGCAGGTGTGCGAGCAGGAGGACCATCCAGACCACATGCTGAGCACACAATCCTTCGGGCACGGGACTTCGCAGACAATGGGGACTGGATAGATAGCATCTCTGCACAGCTGTCGATCAACCTCTTCTCCTGGGGAAAAAGAAGGCAGTAGCAGTCTATCATTGCTAATTTAACTAAAATTAAGTAGTCTTAGCCCAGATGGGCACACAAATAAATTAGATTCGTTTTGTAAAAAGAAAAAGTAACCCCCCCAAAGTAAACCAATTCGTTTTCAAAGTGATTGGCTGAATTCGGACGACACATTAAGCAACTGAGGGTGGGGAAACAATCGTCAGTTGTATTGACTATCGTGTCGTCCAAATGCTGCCATAGTCAACTCAGTGCTGATCCTAAACCACACCACAGTTGATTATTTATTACCATGTTGTGTGGAGAGTACCCCCTAGATGAACAACTGTAAAGTTGATTATTACCCCACCATTGACTAATGTGTTGTCCGAATTCAGCCATTGTGTCTTCCATGGCTCAATGCTAGGCTACAATACTTAAGATGCCCTCACACATTTAAAACTGAGCTGAGGTGAGGACAGGGGAACAGACTGATACTTTTGAAATATTAGACCAAAAGTTCGGAAAGAAACAATGGATTAAAATGACAGAAGAGAAATACATTTTTCTTTATAGCAAAATATCTATTTTCTCCATAGGAATGACTTTAATGTATATAGTCACTTTATATTAGACAACAACAAAAGCATCTTATCGTACAATACAACCCTAAGCATGTTTACTCATAAGAAAATCCCACTGAGCTCAGTGGGACTTATTCCCATCTCAGGGTGCTCAACTGTCAATCGAGTTCTCCCTCTCTCCCTCTGGAACATGTAGGAACGCTCATACCATGCCAATGACAACTACTGGTATTAACCCTTAAAGTCCTAAATAGCATGGGGCCAGGGTTGACTTCTTCCAGATATACCTACTCAGACCCTGAGATCATCTTCTGAGGCCATTCTCTGAGGATCCCTGCCAAAGGAGGTCCAAGAGGGCTTTTTTATTATTGTTGTTGTGCTTCAGTTATTGAAAACCCTATCCAGAGAGGCTCAGCTGTCACCTAAGCCATGGTCTTTTCGGCACCAGATAAGGACCTTTTCATTTTCCCAGGCTTTTCAGTCTTAAATATCATTTAGCACTTTTTAACATCAGTAGAACAGATCTGTTTTCAGCTGCTGGTTTTATTATGTGGGTAGTTTTATTTTGCTTTGGATTTTTTCCATGTTGTGTTTTTTTTGTATTTTATGGTTTTAATTTTTACTTGTAAACTGCACAGGGTGCTTTTGTTTTGGGCAGTATATAAATACTGTAAATAAACTCAAATGATATAAATAAAATAATAGACAGGTCTTGCCACATTTCCACTAAAATCAATAGGATGCACTTCTAGGCAAGTTGCCTATGTGTGGGACACGAGGCTTTACGAATTACAAGGGTGTCTCTGTATTTATACTGCCAAAAATGGGTTAGGAACATTCTTTCGATTCCTCAACAAAATAATTGAAAATCTGTCAAAGAGCAGTGGAAATATTTGAAGGAAAGGAGCTCTCTCATTCAGGTCTCTAATAAGAAAAACTCGATCCTGACATAGTGCTGACATAAGCCCTATTCAGGTGTCCTCATGTGTTCCATTGCTCAATGAGAGTGATCTAGTCCTGTCCCTCTTCATGCATGTCTGTCACCCTGTACCTGTGGAAGGGGACTTTCTGGAGAAGAGAGCCTCTTGTACCTATGGAGGCTTTCCACATGATTGAGAATCTTGATTTTCCAGCATTCTCAATTGTGCGGAGAGCTTCTACGGATACAGGAGACCCTCCTCTTCAGAAAGTCCCCCTCCACAGGGTGACAGAAATGCATGAAGAGGGGCAGGGCTAAAGCACTCCCTCCTCCTGCATGAATTCCTTCGTCTTTCAGAACACCTAATAGGGCTACAGAGGACAAAAATATATTTCAGCTAAAGCCAGAAGGCGTAGCTAGTTGAGGATACTGGTGCAAACTTCTTAACAGCAATATTGGCTCTCAGGGGACCTACTGATAAAGTGCATTTCCCACAGGACTTTTAAGGGTCAAACTGCACATTACTTCATAGATGAATAGATCATTGCAGGCATAGGGCCTTTGATCCAAACTGGGATCACAAGGAGGAGCAACGGTTTAAAGCACCCATGCTCCCCAATGCTAGAATCCCAATACAGATCTGGCTCCCCCATGTGTATTTTTGAATAAGGGGTGGAGGGAGACTTAGTTGCTACCTATGTCTTTAAAGTAATGTTTTGTTTGACCCTATGTATCGTAGGGTGTCCATACGAAAAGGAGGACAGGGCCCCTGTATCTTTAACAGTTGCATAGAAAAGGGAAGTTCAGCAGGTGATTTGTATGCATGCAGCACCTGGTGAAATTCCCTCTTCATCACAACAGGTAAAGCTGCCCTATTTTGTATCTGGTTACTCTATCTAAAGAGTGCAGGGCTCCTGCAGCATTAACTGTTGTGATGAAGAGGGAATTTCATCAGGTGCTGCATGCATACAAATGACACCCGCTGAAATTCCCTTTTATATGCAACTGTTAAAGATACAGGAGCCATGTCCTCCTTTCCATATGGTCACCCTACGTATTGACAGTAAATATATACCTTTGGTACATTTTAAGAACTCATGTGTCCAAAATGACAAAGAAATGCAGATTTTGGCCCAGCTTCATCTTCAAGCAGCCGTACAGTGCACACTTAAAATCTCTGAACAGGCTGACCGTCCCCTATTATGCTATACTGTGCTATACTGTGCTATACTGTGAAAAACATGCAGTTGCATTATATACGGCTTAACCTTTGAGACTTCTCTGGAGTTCAAATAGTCAGTAATCTCAATACAGAACGTTATGTCACAATGATGATGTGGTTCCATCAGTTCAATCATTCCAGCATAACAGCTAGCCTCATATAACATCAAAATGTTCAAAATAAATATACGGCTAAATATGGTACTATAATACATTTCTCAGTGTGTGTGTTTTAAAAATACAATATTCAGATATCACAGACAGGAGTCAATATTTATGAATAATTGCTTTTTTTTCATTGGTTTTAGTCAATGAGGTTCTAGTGCCAAGGGAATCCAATGAACAAAACATGTTGATTATAGTATTTGCTTTCTACCAAGCTTCTAGCCTTACTTTTAGTCTATAAAAGTCTTGTGAACAAACAGGTTGGAAGAGTGGAAGTATTTTATTTTCTTGGTCACACCCAAGTGTGATGAAATGCTAACAGTTGTGTGTGTGCGTGTGTGTATACAGAAAGATGATGATTTAAGTAGGGGGGGAATCATACCAATACTTAAAGAGTCCCTCAAATCTTTTCTCACAGGACAAGAGTTTGATTGGCATATGGATTGTAGCCTCTTTAAAAATTGACATAACCTAAAGGCAATAAAATGCTGTCACTGACTGCATACTAAAATGATGTATTCAAATCCAGACAACCAGTGCGCAAATCTTATCCGACTGGAGGCAACAATATGGAACCAGGCAATAATTTATAACGGCTACTTCATCTCTTCAGGGATTTATACTATTTAGATTGAATTGTTTCTAATATTTCACTAATGATTTTATGAACAACTTGACCTTCGTGGACCCCACACTTTATTTCATAACATAATACGCTACCCAGGAAGCCATCAACCATTTGCTATGAAAGTAATTCCAATATAAAGATCACATCAACTGGCAGAAATCCCAATAGAACCTAGCTGTTATCGATAGTACTATATTTTATGTTTATTATAATACAGTAAAATATAATAGGTACCATTTCATACTGTAAAACACATCACTGTCCCACCCCCACGTTTTCCCAATCCTACTTTTCCTTTGGATTCATGTTTTGCGGCCATAATATTGAATTCAAACTTTTATGCTTCCCTTTTTCCCCCTTTAAACAAATGTTGCTATCTGCTACTGCTTGTGGCTTACTCCCCAAGAGATGGGTTTGCCATTTCTTCTTAGCTGAAGGTCAGGTGCCACAATGTACAACCATTCGAGATTGATAGCCAGGAAGGTGATGGGAAGAGTTTACTTCTCGCAGGGCACTGAAAAGAAGCTAAAACAAAAAAGCCCAGCTGCTGCTGATGTATCATACTGAAAATAGGGCTTACGCATACCCACACTAATTTGACCCATTAGGGATGACATGTAATGTTTCATGCTTTTGCTATTGGAAAAAAATGTTTTGCAGGACTGAGATTACTGCATGTCAGCCTTGTGCTAAAAGTTCCATCCTGCTCCAAAAGTAAGAAACAGACAACGCCAAAACCATTGGTAAGTTTAATTGCCTCTGAAGTATGATCTCTGGAGTGTCCGCCTGTCCAATACCTCGCTCTGGGGGGTCTTTCCTCAGAGCAAGGCACTGGGCTCAGCTGGCAGCAGCAATGCCCCATGACAAACAAGCAGCAACAGCCATGGCCATCCAACAAAAACATGGCCTATGGCAGCAAGTAAACCTCCCAGAGCAATGGTGGATCAGAGTGCTTGATCCGTGCTGCCCTCTCAACCTGCCACCTGAGGAAAGAGTCTCACCCTGCCTCAGGAGAGGTCTGGCCCTAATTTCCCACTGAATAACATTTCTCTCTGAAGCAGATTTAGTTATGTGGATGGACACAAGTGAGTAAAGCTGCCAAATCCAGGATAACAAATCCAAAGGCAAATTCTCGCAACTGCCTCACAATGGGTTGAGTCAGCACAGCTTAGCTTTTTTATATGAATGAGCTGAGAGGTTCATATGAAACGTTTAGCTCAACAGACTTGTGTGAACTTGGCGATTGGCAGCTCACACAAAACAGTAAAGGTACTAAATTAGCACCTTTACAATTCAGGCTGCAATCCATGAAGGTATGTTCAACTGAACTCAATGACACTTTCTTTGAGTAGACATGTATAGGATTGAGTTGTCATTGTGGTTTGGTTATCCATGAGACTATTCCAGGAGTTTACTATTAATTCAATTAATGAACATTATCCACCAGCTTTAATAGACAGATACAGGTGTATTTTTATCTAGTTAAAATATTTCTGAATCATCCTTCATCCAATGGGTTCCAGGGCACTTTACAATAGATATAAAATTATTTAAACAAAATAGAAATAAAATAAATCAGTATCTTTCCTTACAGACTGAAAGCAAAAGAGTATAAAAAACCTACACAGAAAGAAATGTAATAAATAAATGAATAAAAATAAGATATGCTGAAACATTTGAGACACAACTGGAAACCTGCAAGATTGCCAGAGTTGTTGTTGTTGTTATTATTATTATTATTATTATTATCATCATTATTATTAATTGCATTTATATACCGCCTCATAGCCAAAGCTCTCTGGGCAGTTTACAAAAATTTAAAACATTGAACATTAAAAAACCAATCTACAAACTATAAAAATGATAAAAAGCATAAAAACAAGTTATAATTACAATATCCATTTAAAACAGCTATTCTGGGTCAAACAACAACAACAAAAACCCTCAACATGTACTGTTAAATGGCTGGGAGAACAGAAAAGTCTTGACCTGGCGCCAAAAAGATAACAATGTTGGCACCAGGTGAACCTCATCAGGGAGATAATTCCCTAATTGGGGGGCCACCACCGAAAAGGCCCTCTCCCTTGTTGCCATCCTCCGAGCTTCCCTCAGAGAAGGCACCTGGAGGAAGACCTTAGATGTTGATCGTAGTGTACGGATAGGTTCATATTGGGAGAGGCGTTCCATCAGGTAGTGTGGTCCCAAGCCGTGTAAGGCTTTATAAGTTAAAACCAGCACCTTGATCGGGCTCAGAAACGTACAGGCAGCCAATGCAAGCGAGCCTGTTGTTTCATGGAAACTCAAGTTAACATTCACAAAACATGACGGTCTGAATACATAGTGCAGCACATAAGTGTATGTGCTCATAGACAAAATCCATCAAGAACACCGATTAACAGTGCAATCCTATAAATGGTTACCCAGAAGTAAGTCTCTTCGTAGTAAGGGTGTCTAGGATTGATTGCAGCCTAAAAGAACACTCAATAAAAATAACCCAACTCAGGAATCCTGCAGTTCTTCTAACAGAGGGTGTGAGTGAAGCAAAATGAAATACTCGTTTTTAAAACATCACTTCCACTGTATAAAAGCCAGTCAAGAAAACATCCTCCTTATTCTTCTTTTAAAGATGTTAAGAGGAGCCCAATGCCTCCAAAAGTCCGGACTGAAGTTCAAAGAACTGACAATAGTATTTGGATTGCCACAGAAAATCACTGACCACTCTAATACACAGAATAAAATTACTATATAGCGTGACCGTATGACAGAAAAAACCCAGATTTGTCAGGATTTTTGGTAACAAATCCAGGAAGGGGGTGAAATTATTAAATTTGACAAAAAATACGGATTTCCCCCATCCTCCCCAGCCAAAGGGCAGCTCTACTTTAATGAGAATTAACAAAAACGCTTACAGCTCTGCCATTTTTAAAGATAAAGCGATGAAACTCAGCACCATGATAGCATTAAGGAAGAGCTTGAGCCAAACCAAATTTGAAGTAGATCCGTTCATCTGTTGATTTTTAGAATTTTTTTAAAAAAGGCTGAGGTTTTAAAATACATTTTTTTAAAAAAAAACCTGTCATTTTTAAAGATAAAAAAATGAATCCTGGCACCATGATCTTAGGTAGGGCTTTATCCTTGCCCAGTTTGAAGCAGATCTGTTCATCCATTGATTTTTAGGATTTTGTAAAGTTTGAGATTTTAACATTATTATTTTTTAAAAACCGCTGGAGCCATATCCTTCAAACTCAGGTTATCAAACCTCCTCTTTAGGGCATTGCACCTTGAGAATTTTCAGCCCTTGGCATCAAGGGAATATCAAGTTTTTAGCTAAGAAGTGCTGAGCAAGCAGGGCACCTTTCCTATTGCAAATTTGGTGGGCAGTTGGGCACCTGGAGCTCAGCAGAGGCGAGGCATCCACAGATCAAAATGTGGGAAAGGAGAGGTCAGTCAAAGCAGCCCACAGGGCAAAACGGAACAGGCCAGCGGCCTTTTTCTCAGAGTTCCACATCATGGGCGATGAAGGGTCATCGTTAGAGAAAAACTCTCACGACCAACTGTGAGGTGTCAGTTGAGAGAGAGGCTCTCATCTTTGCGGATGTCCTGTTGATGCAGATGTTGGAACCTGGTGTGTCGTTACTTTGCTTTGCTACCCATTCCCTTCCATTTCACTTTGTTCACTTGTGAGCTAGGGTCTGTTTGCACTGCTGGTATGCAATGCAGAATGTTTGAATTGTGTGTTGGAGAAAAATAGATAGATTTGTGGCTTGGGCTGGCTGGCATATCTCTTAGAGACAGAGTTAGACTGAAGACACAACTCAGAGATAGCTGGAGCTGAACCCTGAGAGGCTGGCATGCCACACAGAGCCTTTCAAGGGCATCTCAGATCAAGTGTTGGTGCAGGTGTTGGCTGGTTGGAGGCTTTGGCTGGCATCAGTTTCAGATAGAGTTACAACTCAGTGACGGCTGTAGCTTAGCCCTGAGAGGCTGGCGTGCCACACAGAGCCTTTTAAGAGCATCTCAGAGTCCAGTTTTGGTGCAGACAGAGGTGGCTGGCGGCGGAGTTTTTTTAAAACAAGAGTCACCAGATGTGACTAAGCTATAAGCAGGCACCCTACCCATAGGCACAGAGTACAAGTGCACAGCCTGGCTGGACTGCTGGGAGACCTTGGCAGACAGATTGGGGGGGGGGGATTGTTTGAGGATGGAAGCTGGAGATGTCGGTTGGCTGGCGTGGCATAAGGCAGAAAGAGGCTGAAGGCAACCCAGATTCACCTGTAGCTTGGCCCTGAGAGGATGGCTTGCCACCCAGAGTGTTTTAAGAGTGCATCAGAGTCAAGCAGGTGTGCAGGAGGAGAGGAGGTGGAGGTGGAGGTGGCTGGCAGTGGTGTTTTTTTAAAGGAAGAGTCATCAGACATGACCAAACAATAAGCAATACCCCTGACCACAAGTGTGCGGCCCGGCTGGACCACCGGGAGACTACAGCAGAGAGAGAGAGAGAGAGAGAGAGAGAGAGAGGGAGATTGTTTGAGGCTGGAGGCTTTGGTTGGGCTGCAATGACTTAGAGAGAGAGACAACAGAGGCTGCACAGACAACCCAGAGACACCTGTTGTAACAGCCCTATGGTGCTGGCAGGCAATGCAGGGCATTAGAAAGAGGGTCTCAGAGTCACGTGTTTGTGCAGGAAGTAGACAGGAGTTCAAAATCTGAATGTGAGAAGTGGTGTCAACGTGCAAGCCTTGAGAAGCTAATGTATATAACTGAGAAGTGTGAATGGGCGAAGTAGTGTCTGCCGCCCATAACACTCACTCTAATGTTAGAGTAGAGAAACTTGTGACAATCATACACAAGGTTAAAAAAATGAAATTTAAAAATAAAAAAGCCAGCCAGCTGACAGCAAGCCCTGTTAAAAGCAGCAGCAGTTTGCAGCATAGTGAGGATACAGTCAGAAAAGATATTTGAGGGAAGGGGCACAGAGAGTATAGCAAAAGCTTCAAAGTATAGCAAAAGCTACAAAAGTAGGAGTAAGTGAATTTAATTTCAGATACGTTGTTCTTTATTTCAGTGATTTTAACATTAAGATGTTATGTAGAACAGATTTGTCTTAATTGTGTGCTGTAAAATCAGATATGTGACCAAGGCTATGTTCAAGTGGGCACACCCCTTTGGTGTTGGACATGCCCCCTGGGGCCAGACACGTTGGTGGACATGCCCTCTTGGGAGCCAACCATGTTGTCCTCCATTTTGGTTTCCAAAATAGGGTCACCCTACTACAGAGCCTTAAATGTCAATAAAGGATTTTTAGGCGACATAAAGTAAATAAAATTCAATTTAATCAACACAATAGTTAAGAAATACTATAGTCTAGGAAACCAATCACATGTAAGCATATCCAAAGGCAGTAAAACAAAAACAAAATAAAAGTACAATAAAGCTGTTCTCAATATGACCTTCCTTTGAGGCAGTCACAGTAAAAATAGGTTAAGGAGCATTTATTTTATTTTATTTTTGCTACAAAAAGAAATTGGTGGGTAGATAGCTCACTGCATTCTCTTAACAATTTTGCCCAGTACAGAAATAGCTTTTTGTTGGATACCATAATATTCTATTGTTAAATGAAGTATTGGGGACTGGGTTTTGAAGCACAGTCTAAAAGTCTTTTTAAAAACAAAAATACAACCACATAACGTAATAATTTAATTGCATATTATAAAACGACACTGAAGTAGTTCCAAAGACAAAAGGGCGAGGTGCGGGAAGTGTGGGAATTGGGTATTTAAAAATCACACACAGCTTTTGAATTTTCCAAAAAATGCAAATTTAAATACACTAATTTTAAAAAAGCCTTTATGTTTTCTATTTATATGAATAATGTACAGTTCAAGCTAGAAAACTGAGCTGAACTACAACACAAAATGAACCTTGGATATGGCTGAGTTATGCATTTTGCAGGGTACAGAAGTATGAGTGGGAAAATAAAACTACTTTATCATTTTCCCTACGCTTTCCAACAAAATCACAAAGCTACTTTAGTTTACAGATACCTTCAAGCTATGCTCGAGGGGCCACAGAGTGGCAGGAAGTGATTGATGGAGTCTAGCAAACTCCAAGCACACTAGCTCCCAGAAGGCCCCTTGAGTTGGGGGTCATAGCTGCCAAGGTTTATTCAGCTCCATGTAAAACATTACACCAATTTCCATGAAATTACTGGTGTATTTGCATCTCATTTGTGAATAACAGTAACAACCTGCTTTATAATACAAAACGGATCCCTTTGCTGCCAGTGAAAGCCACTAGCTTGATAACCTTGATACAGGGAATCTTAAATACTTACGGACCAATAGCAATGTACTCAGTTGCATCATCAAAGTCACTTAGTGGTTTGTGGAAAGGCTGACTTTTGGCAGAAATAAAAAGAACTTCCTGAATCTCAGAAAAATCTACAAATATTTCGTTCCAATGGGCCGAGATGGAGCACTGGACCATTCAAGCCTAAAAGATGGGTATCTCAGGACCACGGAAGCATTTGGAAATGTAGTTATAATGACATAAGCAAGCATTCTCCCATTGAATATTTTATATGGTAATTCTAAAAGCAGAAGCAGAAGGGAAAGTTTGGGTAGTTCAAAACGGATTAAGTAAAACAGGCCAGAATATTCCAAAGTTTAGATGCAATATACTGGGGGGGGGGGGGGGGGGAGACACGACACATAGTTGACCAAAGAAAATGGAACATTCTTCCTTGCCAGTAAGTAAGGTGTCCACAGGCAAACGTTTCTGAATGTACACTTAAAATATCTCAGCAAGCAGTTCCATAGTCCCTGGGGAAGTGTCCCAGAGACCACAGGATGACTCGGAAAACTCCTTCTGAGGTCAAATACAGAGCTTCAGTGTTGGAAAGGGTTGTTGGAGATCTGCTGGTTTTCTCTCCGGAATCAGAAAATAGACCTCAGAGAATGGGAAAAGGCTAGTGGACAGGGAGGGGAGGAGACCAGAGAGCCCAAAATACAATTTATTCTGAGCATCCTCCAGCCTCCCTCCCCTGCTCCAATGCACCCTTTCTACATGGGCTGACAAAGGCTGTCTAGGTAAGAGATCGGAGAACAGGGAAGCAAAGATTGCCCACACTGTTCCTCCTGCCCTGCTGATGTCAGCCCGGCAAGTCATAGGAATCTCAGAAACCTCCAAGTTCAAGGGCTTCTGAACAGTGAGGGTGCAGTCCATAGGATGGCACCCTTGACTGATTTCTTAACGGACATGTAGTATTGTTACTTAACTATGGTACTTCTGGGGATCAAACCATGCTAAGCTTACATGACTGTTAGTTGTATGTATGTAATGAGTTAGCGATTCCCTATTCATATTCTCTCAATTACTTGTTAATTAGCATCTGCATTTAATTAAGAGTCTTAATTAGTTGATAGTTAATATTCTTAAGTCATCTCTCTTGAAGCCTAAGTAAAAAATTGCATTGATTTCAATTAAGACAAATATTCAAGTACTTCTTCTTACATCTGCTGGTGATGTCAGAAAATGTTTCTCTAGATGTTTAAATGTAAGAATTGTGTCTGTGCTAAAATCAGCCACACATGACATTTTATTTGTGCACCCTCACGTTGAATGATTTCAGATGAGAATTGGAAGCACTTTCAGAACACAGATCCATTAATTTTCACAACCATTACTGTTTTCGAAAACATTAAGTAACAAAAATAATTGCATTTACATTCAATGCAAAGTATTGATTCTGAATATTTAATAGGAATAGTGTGTGTCAAAAAATCACAATGGCATATCCAGATTATCTTCCAACTTTACTTCAATCATTGCAACTGCAGGTTTTAGGATAAACTACCCTACAGGCAAAGGCCAATTGGCATTTTAAATCATGATGATGATGATATTTATATCCCACCTTTTCCCCTCTTGCAAGGAACCCAAGGTGGCATGCATGGTCCTTCTCCTCCCTATTTTATTCTCACAACAAAACTGTGAGGTGGATTAGGCTGAAAGTCAGTGACTTGCCCAAAGTCATCCAGACATGGCCAAGTGGGGATGAGAACCTAGATCTCCCAAGTCCCAGTCTAACACTCCACACTGGCTCTCAGTGATGGGTTAGATCCAAATTTAATGGGACTTAAGTTAATCATGAAACTCAAGTTTCATTGATTCTACTCTTAAGTATGACCAAGTCTGGATCCAACCCAATCACTGCTGCATATACACTGGTACTTCCCAATGATCACAATAAAGTAGAAAGGGGCTTTACTGAGGATTCCTGGCACATGCTCACTGCAGACAGACTGCTCCTCATCATAGTTTGGGTGTTCCAACGTAACAAACACTGTGAACTGGCCATTAGTCATGCATTTATAGATTAATTTTATAAATTTTATAGACACAAACATACTTGCAGAATCAGGATAATTCCACATACAGAACCAAGCACAATTGTGAATATAAGAGATGTCCCCTACTGCTTTCAATGTTTTGCTCAGGACAGCATAATATAGGTAGGGAAGGATAATTACCAGCCATTGTGAAAGTAATATATTCCTTTCCTAAGAGATCTATAGCTTGAAGAAGCATAGCTCCTGGCTAACACAAGCAAAGAGAAGAATTATTTTCTACTCCTGTGTCTGACTGCTGTACATTTGAATGATGATGGTTGGGGTGGGATTGGGGGTAAAGTATCCTTTCACTGCTTAATAAGGGCTTGCTAAAACTCCAGATTCCCTGACATTCCATTCAGTGCAGGAGATTCCTTTGTGCATTGCACTTCTTCAGCTTAACTGATAAAGTATGGGAAATTCATGTACGGGCATGCCTACAGGATGCCGGGGACTAATGGGCAGTGGAAATTTGCACATAATGAAGTGGGGCAGCTAAAACTAGTACTCATCCATTCATGCTTCTGTGGATTAGTGTCACTGTCCAGCACATTTTTTGTTAAATATATTTTAGAGTTGTTAAATAGATTTATAATTCTATATGGTGTATTGTGTCCAGAAGCATCAATAATGGCAAATGTTGTCACATGTTTATTTTTTTTTCATGCAAAACAGCTTTAGTTTTATTTATTTTTAAAACTAATACAAAACAACATATAAACCTGCATATTTTCATAAACCTGGAACATGCGATTGTGCTCATGCTCACAATATCATTCTAAGATAATGGCTGCCTATTTTTAGAAGCAGTATTAATATATTTTCAAATTCAGTGTCAGGTATCTTAATGAGAGAGCATATGTATCTCCATTTATTATATTACAGCCATGAATCAGGAATATCATCATGTAGACACTGTTTACATTTGACAGAGATAAAAATAAATAATAAAAACAATGGAATAGTATTTTTTTTAGTTGTAAGATGCTGCACCATCTGCCTGCTATACAAAGAGGATATATTAAGCAAGTGTATGAAACAAACACTTCCATAACCATGTTATCTCAGAAAATTTATGTTAAAATCTAATACCCTCAGGCATTTAAGTTGCAATAACCTGTGGGTTTTTTCCTCCTTTCATAATAACTTTAGTTTAGTTTTGTTTTTTTGCTGGGGAAGTTCAGGAAAAGAGAACAATGAAATGGAGGAAGTACCTTGTTTCCTTTTTGTGAAATGCTGCAACCAGAGTCTATCTAAACAGCCTTTAGTTTTGCGCCATAATGATTTGAGCAGAATATGTCTTTATGGGCAACTCATCCATCCTCTCTATCCCATGGAAGAGGATTACGTCTGAATTTCACCAGAGTGCAACATAGTTCATGTTAGCTAATGTTAATTCTTTAATAAAACTCAGGGCTGACTCAAACATTAGAACATCCTCCATGCGAAATAGTCTGGTGGACACATTCACATACCAGCAACACCTGATTTGAAGCACCTATGTTTAGTAGCAATTCACATTACCTGTGTAACATTATAATGCGTAACATTATTCTGCCACTATACTTTCATGTATAAACACCAAAAAGTGATACCTGCAATGGTTAATGATGAAGTCTCTACTTAAGTTAATTCAGAATTGTGTCAGCAATTATGAGGATCATTGGGAATTGCTAAAAAATGGTGGGGAGATCTCCCCCACCCCAAGTGTTGTATATTGACTGGGTAATGTTAGACCATATCAGATTTCCTTATCATTTTCAACTGCCACTCAAAATTTCACATACGTTTTGTCCATGTTGTGGACACTAATCACAATACAACTCTGCAAAAGCCGTTCTTTGAACTAGGTAATTATTAACTTTGGCAACAACACTAGCCATTGGTGCACTGGGACAGACATTCAATATATTTGCATCCATAGGACTGCTCTATGCATATGATTTTTCAGCACACTGGAAGCTGTTCCCAACATTTAATAACTGCTGAACCTCTGTATGTGTGCAGTAAGCTTTGGATCAGGGTGGACAGAGACTACGGAAGTGCCTGATCTATCTCAGCAAAGAGTGTATACATACACACACACACACACACACACACTTTCTATATTATTTTTATTAGTTTTAGTTGTTGTATTAGCATCCTATGCTCACTGGCATACAGCATATTTAAACTGCAAAAATCAAGCATTTCTAGAAGTAGAAATTGTAAGATAGAAACTGCTGAGGTGACTCTTATCAGCATCACCTAGGATCTTAATTCACAGAAATAGCATGGTGTTATGGTCAATGTTTCCCTGCCATAGCTGGTGCGCATTGAAACAACACAGCACTTTGTACCCAACATCAGTGGCCTTCGCCTGTGTGATTTGACAGCTACCTGAAACATTTTCAGGGTTCATTTGTTAATGCAGTCATACTGGGAACAATAAGGACCAGTGAACTCCAGCGTATTGATCATAACCAAGCACAGTAGGCTGCTCCCGTTACCTGAGTCAATCAACTGTCATTTTGGTATAAATGAAAAAGGAAAATAAAGTAAGTTTGAAGATAGGCAGGGACTCTATTGGGAATAAAATCAATCTGCGTCGTGGGACCAAAACAGATCAATCTATCAGACCGATAAGCAAAATTTAAATAGAACAGAGTAAGGGGAACATAAAATGCTGATGGTGCTAATCTAGATTATATTGCCTGCACATTTCTGGTGTGCTTCCAAAACTCTGTGTGTGTGTGTGTGTGTGTGTGTGTGTGTGTGTGTGTATGCACGCATGCACAAGCATATTCCAATCAACTATACTCCCAGGCATTTCAAGGCACATGATGGGACTTTTCAGTTTAGCTGTTTTATCGTTTCTTGTATTTCATTGTTACTTATTTTTAGCTGTTTTAGGGTGCAATCCCATGCATGTCTAGACAGAAAAAGGTCCCTGCATGCATACTCCAGCCTGGGGCATGCTGGGAGTTGTAGGCCTTTTTCTGTCTAAAATGTGCACAGGATTGAGCCTTTAAGTTGTTTAAATTCTTTGTACGTTTTAATATTTATTGCAAGGCACCTTGGAGTCTTTTTTTGAGAAAGGTCTAATAAATTGAAATAACAACCACAACTTTTCTCTACATAATCTCTGATATAAAAAACAAAACAAAAAAAAAACTCATATTGTTACAATATAACTTACAATGGGGATTTTCCTACAGACAACAATGAGATATATTTAGGTACATTAATATGAATGTACTATGTCAAACTAATTGGCCATCTTCCACAATGCCTTCGAACATCCCACTTCAAGATAAAAACGGAACATCTCTTGGAACAGTCCTTTGCCCCCTGTACCACTGGATATCTAACGCTAGACCAGCAGCTGCTACTTTATATTTTAATTTATTTATTATATTTTTTATCCTCCCTTTCCTTCAAAGGCAGATGCACATTATCCCCTACTCACTACAACCCTGCAAGGTAGTACAGGCTGAGAAGAGACTGATTGCCCAGTGACACTCAGACAGCTTCATAGCTGAGCAGGGATTTGTAAAGCTCTAGCCTTTCCCCTGAAGCTATTGCCCTAGTGAAATACTGCATGAACTTCTTTGTCCTGTCATTATGTCCTAAATCTCTCATGTCAGTTGGAAGCAGACTTAAGATGCTGTAACACAGCATTGCTGAGTTTATGTCTTAACGATGCACAAAAATGTATACAGACAGATATGTGCTTGAATCTACTTGCTATGAAAACTATGCATTGTGCATTTTTTGTGTGTGTGAGAGTGATTTGTGTGCTGGTCCTAGGGAAAGATTTCTTGTACTTCCATTAAATGGAATGTCTGATAGAATGCTGCTTGAGCAAATGTGTAAATTACTTGCAGATACGGATCCTTGTAAACTAATCGAGTAACCTTATTTGCTACTGCTGCCAAAAAGGGTTTGAGCAAATGTTTTATATGGCCTATTGCTCTAAGCTGTGCACATGATGATTTGAATAATATATACAATTTCTTTTGCTTTTTTTTCTTGACAAATAGTTATATACAATAAAACTGATTTGACTGATTGCTTGCATCTGATTGGAATTGGAGTGGTGCTGTGCATATACAGTGGATCCAGTACTAGTCCTACCATCTTTTGAAGTCCATGCAAAGAAACCATGATCAACTCACTTCCTTATGTGCTCCTGACCAGCTCCTTTTTCCTCCCATGACTTCTTCCAAAATGCTTTGTGCACCACAGCTGAGACATTAAAGAGTTTGGAGGGGGCAAGACCAGCGTGCAATGTGCTTTGACAGGATTGGATCCTGACATTGCAGTGAGAAAGCCGGGGGGATTCCCTTGTACTAGCTCTGGGCCGTTACCCATGATTCAACTACTTGCTGCCTCAGTATGCTGGAGCATAAGGTGTACACTATGGGTTTTTGGCTAACAAGGGAGTACGCATACCCTTCTCAATACTCCCAACTCATCTCTCCAGCTATGGCCTCACTAGGTCTTGTCTTCTGTACCCATCACCACGTCCATCTCCTAATACAAATCCACCAGGAAGCTTTAGCTTGAAAATTGACTTGACAATATATAGACACAGCAAAAAAAAAAAGAGAAAGAAATGGATAAAATTACAGGGAAAGAACGGGACTGAAGACAAAATACTGGCAGTGCTAAACACAGGAATTCTACATCTAAGAGAGGTTTTAAGGGCCATGGAAGATGGGGAAATGGTCACAAGTGCTGCTATATTGACTGATTTCTCTCAATAAATACAACAGGGATTAGTTCCATCTCAGGCAAAAAGACGGGCAAGCAAACCATGGTCATGACTATGGTAGATCAAAATCATGTTATTGGGTCCTATTTCTGTGGTGATTTCTTTCACTGCATAAACTTAAAGTTAAGACTTTTCAGGACCCAGATTTTGTTTCACTGTGAGAGCAACCCATACATTCATATTAACAACAACAACAACAATGGGAATTTCAATGCAGTAATTAAGCCGTTGAGAGAAAATAAAACAATTAGGGGGCTATGCTTCACAAACTGCTCATCTGAAAGCAGTTTGTACATATTATTGAGCAGCTTTCCTATAACTCCTGTCTTGTTTACATTAATCTATAAAATAGATAATCTACAGCTTCTCTTCCTGGTGTTTTTCATTGTTTCAATAGTTAACATGCTGAGCCATGCCTCAGACTCCCTGGTCCTCAGATCTTGGGCTGTCCATCAGTTGCAAGTATGAGAACATTATAATGAAATGACATTATATCAGAACCTTTCCACTTGGCTGTTTCAGAAGAGGACGTCCTCTTGTGGATTCATATATTTCAGGACAGATAAAGAATGATTTCACACTAATCAGAACTCAACAGAAATGTTGATCTGGATGAAAGAGAGGTCAAATAATCAGTGAGTAAAAGCTGGATGAAAGAAAACAACATGACAGGCCAGCAAGGAGGGGAAAAGCTAATGATCTTTTATTTATTTTTATTAAAGTCCATCTATCAGCCCACTATTTTCAAGGCTTGATAACATTTAAGAAAATGTATCATCCATGTTAGCAAAAGACCCATCATAAAAGATAGGGTAGAGGTATCATTGAATTTCTCATTTGATGCCTATGAATTGCTTTCCGACCATATCACTTTTGCTTTCTTGTCTTTTGTTCCTGTGCTTTCTGCTTAAAATAGTGAATGAGCTAACTCCCACTGGTTTGATTAGGAACTAGTTTGATAGTCACAAGCTTTCTCACTAAGCATTTGAAAATAGCTCCTCTGTTTTGCAGTCATTCTCTCCCAGCCTGTAATTTTAGCATATTTATTTATTTATTTATTTATTGCATTTTTATACCGCCCCATAGCCGAAGCTCTCTGGGCAGTTCACAAAAATTAAAACCATGAAATCATTTTAAAATATATAAAAAAAGGCACAATCTAAAAACACAGAATAACATACAATATAAAAACACAACCAGAATAAAACCAAGCAGCAGGAATTAATACAGATTAAAATACAAATTTAAAACAGCAAGGATTAAAATTGAGTTAATTTAACTGTTAAAATACTGGGAGAATAAAAAGGTCTTCACCTGGCGACGAAAAGAGTACAAAGTAGGCACCAGGCGAACCTCTCTGGGGAGCTCATTCCACAGCCGGGGTGCCACAGCAGAGAAAGCCCTCCTCCTAGTGGCCACCTGCCTCACTTCCTTTGGCAGGGGCTCACGGAGAAGGACCCCTGTAGATGATCTTAGGGTCCGGGCAGGTACATATGGGAGGAGGCGTTCCTTTAGATATCCTGGCCCCAAGCCGTTTAGGGCTTTAAATGTTAGTACCAGCACTTTGAATTGGGCCCGGACCTGGATTGGCAGCCAGTGAAGTTGGAAAAGGACTGGCGTAATATGGTCTCGTTGGCCAGTCCCCGTTAACAATCTGGCTGCCCTGTTTTGTACCAGCTGAAGTTTCCGGACCGTTTTCAAAGGCAGCCCCACGTACAACGCATTGCAGTAATCCAAACGAGAGGTTATGAGAGCATGGATAACTGTAGCTAGGCTATCTCTGTCCAGATAAGGGCGCAGTTGGTATATCAGCCTAAGCTGGTAAAAGGTGCTCTTTGCCACCGAGTTCATCTGTGCCTCAAGCGACAGTTCTGGATCCAAGAGCACCCCCAAACTACGGACCCGATCCTTTAGGGGGAGTGCAACCCCCTCCAGAACAGGGTGAACATCACCTCGCCGGACAGACGAACCACCCGCTAACAGTACCTCCGTCTTGTCTGGATTGAGTCTCAGTTTGTTAGCCCTAATCCAGTCCATTACCGTGCTCAGGCACTGATTCAGAACAGCCACTGCCTCACCTGGGTTTGTTGAAAAGGAGAGGTAGAGTTGGGTGTCATCCGCATATTGGTGACATCTCAGCCCACATCTCCGGATAACCTCTCCCAGCGGCTTCATGTATATGTTAAACAGCATAGGGGATAAAATAGAGCCCTGTGGAACCCCATGGGTTAGATGCCACGGCACAGAGCAATAATCCCCCAGCACCACCTTCTGAAAACGGTCATCTAAGTAGGAGCGGAACCACTGCAGCGCCGTGCCTCCAACTCCCAGCCCAGACATCCTATCCAGAAGGATACCATGGTCGATGGTATCGAAAGCCACTGAGAGGTCCAAGAGAACCAACAGGGTCGCACTCCCCCTGTCCCTCTCCCGGCAAAGGTCATCCCACAGGGCGACCAAGGCAGTTTCTGCTCCAAAACCAGTCCTGAAACCCGACTGAAATGGATCTAGATAATCCGTTTCATTCAAGAGTGTCTGGAGTTGTCCTGCAACCACCCGCTCAAGCACCTTGCCCAGGAAAGGAATGTTCGCCACCGGCCTATAGTTGTTAACATCTATAGTAACATGTGCATGAACATTATCATGGTAACATGTGCATGAACATTATCATATAGTCTCCTTGAACTGATTTCATCAGGTGGAGGGGGGTTCTACCTCCCATCTATGCATGTTCATTTTAAACATCTGCCTTGGGCTTCACTGACTTGGAGAAGAAATTCTAGGGTAAATGGAGTTCAGTTCATAAAGAACAATTTCAGTTATGACTTTGCTATGGATTCAATGGAAGTAATTTCTTAGGTTGTTTTGGAAACTGCATCATCAACAGGGGGTTGAACCAGTGGAGATCCTTTGCCACTTGGATGGTCCAATGATGACAGAATCAAGACCATGGCAAGGAGAAAGAGGGGGGCATTAAACCTTTAAACTTGCTGTGGTCTCAATCAGAATCACCCCCAATGCCTGTTACATGCAATGGAAAGAAATGGGAGCTGTCCTCTCACTGCAAATAGAAGGGGGGACGTTTCCAGTCAGGACCATAGCAGGGATAATAGGTGAAAGCCCCCCTCCCACAATGGCCCTGATCAGACTTGGGACCCCCATGTTGGTTATTTGTGTTTAAAAAAAGAAGCCATACAAGGGCACACCACATGACAAACATCACATCTTTTTTGACTCAAGGTTCAGTGGGATTTGCTCGCGGGGGGGGGCATAAGATTACATATGTCCCAATGATTGTGCTCACCTATGCACACTTAGAGATCAATTGCTTTTTTGAGTACGTTAAAAGGATACAAGGTTGCACCCTAATGTTCTCTAACTCCCTACAGAGGGGGGGAAATGATATAATTTTACGAGATTCCATATCCATCGCATTTCATATTCAGCCTAGTGCTCCTAGAGAAAGGACGAGGGTCTTATTAAAATAACTCTGTTTACTGGAAGAGACAGAAGTGCTGAGAATGCTAATAGATCCACTCCCTTTTAAATGCAATATCACTGCCAACTTGTAGCCTTGGCACTGTGAATCTGGAAAGAGCACACCGTTTCAGTAAGTACCTATCAGTTCGGGACAGCGAAATATACTTTGCAAAGAACAGTGGTTTGCTTACCTGTAGCTGCATTTCTTTGTGTGGTCATCTGTGCAGCCACACATGTGAATTTTGTGCCTACACATAACTGCATTCAGGAAAATTCCCTGAAGCTATTGCTGTGGCAGTCGGAAGAGGATTGAGTGCAGAATGTGGGAGCCATACCTGCTGAGCATGTGATTGGGGGTGGGTTAGGTTCTTTCATGACAAAACTCTAGCCAAGCTATAGAAGCTTCCAGAATGGAGCTCCGTACAGGCGCAGAAACTATATGTGAGACTACAGAGAAACCATGAAGAACTTGATAGTTAATTATTTGAACATTACTGGACATGAAAGGAACAATGCCAGTTATGACTTTGTCTACTATGGATTCAATGGAAGCTAATTCTTAAATAGTTTGGGAAATAACATCATCAAATGTTTGACAGAACAGTGAGGGGTGGACCAGCGGAGACACCTTGCCGCTTGGATGGTCTAAACTTTAAAAAAAAGGTTTTTTTAATGGCTACAAGAGCCATGCATATGACTCTTTGGATCCCATGTGAAAGTAATCTTCTAATGTGCTCTCTTGGAAAGTACCAGGTAGGAAGTACTGGAGGAGTGCCAATCAATGACCAGCACTGTGCTATATTCTGGTCCAATCCCCAGATTCTGAGCCAGTGTATTATTATAAGCAACTATTATTTATGCTAAAAAACTTCATTTTTATCTTCCTTGGCAATGGTGACACAGGAGCATTTATTCTACAATTCCAGTCTGCAGATAAAAATCAAGCATATAGATAAATGGGTACAGTTGCACACTTTCTGTTCTGTTTCTGAACACTATGCTATACTTATCACAGCAGGCAAGATGGGCCCTTTCACTGCTATTAAATCCTCTAAAAATGAAAAACCTAAAATATTTCAGGGCAAACAGGATACCCACAATAATACCGTTTAAGCTCCGCATGCACATTTTAAATTTGTTGTACCTTTGCTGTGCACAAAGGTTAATCTACAGCATGGAAAATTCTTTGCCCATCACCTGAGTCCTTGAGCCAACTAATCCACGAGATAGGAATGATAATCCATGTTGATCTAATTTTGCAGAGGAAAATGGCTGCTTCTTTTTCTTTTCTTTTTTTAAACCATCGCCGCTCCAAAAATAAGGCTGAGTATCCAAGTTAATTTTTTTTGGGAACAATTCCTTGTTGGCAAGGAGGAGTGAAGCTCCTTTTTAATAATAATAATAATAATAATAATAATAATATGCATGAAAGTGTATTATAATCCAGACAATGACAATTTAGGGTACCAACTGTCAGTTCCCTCCCGCCCCCAGCCTGAATTAAAATTCTGATTACTGCCATGCACTGTGGAAAAGCAATGACAATCACAAGCCTCCAGCAGCAACGCTGGAGGATAAATCTATTATCTCAGTATTGTCTGAATGGCTGTAATGGCTCCTCTCTTTACAACAAATTGAATAGACATACTCATCCCTAATTATACACAACACCCCCACAGACACTGCTATTTGAGCCTAATTGTAAAATAAGAGACCTCAAGTTTAAACATAATATCCCCGCTAATTATATTTCAAACACATTAAATGATGCAGAGAGCAGGAAAAAAGAAGATACTGATCTGTTTTATGGGCTTAGTTTACAGTAAAACAATGAAGTTACCATACAGCAGAGACCGTCCTGAGATTTAAAACACTAGCTTCTTTCACCATGCAACAAAGAAGCCTGGGGGCGGAAAAGAAGGCTAAGAAACACAGTGATGCTTAAAGTACTTATGTCTCTTTGATCATGTGTTATTTCAGATTTGGGTTTTAAACTCTGGCTGTTTAATCTGAGTTCAGCCACGTGCATTACTAGCTGTGGAAAGGGATAGCTAAACTGGAAGCACTTGAGATAAAGAAGTCTTAAGCAAAGATCCTTTATTTTATGCCAACTGATAGGTATGTATCTCGTTGTACCTGTCTCCTTTTGCTCTTTCACAGCTGCCAGGTGCCATGCAGCTCTGCATGTGACAATTATGCAAAATCTTTAATGAACGTCTAAGCAGATAATTTGCATATAGCCCCACCAATCTGCACAATGTCAGTCATCTGAAACCACTAGAGATCACCATTACAAATGGGAAATTGGAAAAAGTGATAAGGCTCAGGGACAGGAGCAACTTCCAACCTTCACCATCGCTGGTACTCAAGAACATGTCTCATTACAGAACCAAGACAATTGATCTATCTCAGCCAGTATTGTCAACATACCCTGATTGGCAGCAGCTCCCAGTTTTTCAGTGAGGAGGCTTCCCAAACCTTGCCTGGAGAGATCAGGGTTTGTTTTAAACCTGGGGGCCTTTTGTACACATAGCATGTGCTCCCTGAGCTACAGACCACTGGAGGCTGGTGGCTCCGATATCAGTGGGGCGGTGAACCATGCCAAGTTTTAGTCAGAGTCAGTCAGGTCCTTGGATAGCTAGCCAAGGCATGAAGCACTTTGGAGAGCTTCTTTAGAGTTCTGATTGGTTCTGACTGAAACCCGGAGCGGATTCACTGCCCCACTGACAACGGAGCCACCAGCCTCCACTATTATGGCCCTTTCTTTAAAATACCGCCATGGCATGAACTGGCTGGATTGGAATTAGAAACGTACTGTTCTATGTGCAGCTGCCCCAGAACTGTAGCAGGACCCTAACAGGGAACTCTTTTGGTCATCTCCAGTTTGTCAGAGGAGGAAGAGGAAGAAGAGAAAGATGGCATAGACACATAGTGGAAGAAGCAATAGAGGCAGCTTCTTGTATGCTGTTTTTCCCTTTTCTACCCCTTTTTTGACATTGTACCTATCTCCCATGCTCAAAAGACATGGTTAACTCACTCACATAGATTTGAGGAAAGGCAATGCCATCGTAGGCTCCCTTATCAGCTGCCTCAACCTTCCATTGGAAACCTCAAGGCCTTATAAATGCCCTCTTTTATCGTGAGAGCTCCAGACTATGATTTATTTTGAGCTTCACCATTAAGAACACCCGTGAAATTGCCAGACATGATGTGACTTAAAGGGTCAGCATGCCTGTGAGTGTTGTTTGAGATGCACAAATGTAGGTTGCTTACCTGTAACTGTAGTTCTTCGAGTGGTCATCTGTGCAGTCACACTATGGGCTCGCGCCGACGCCGAGCCTCACTTCGGAACTTCTAAAGCTCAGAAATTATTGGCGGGAACCCCTCCCCCCTTCCGTCCTATCGCGCATGCCCGGGTTCCCGCCTACCTCAGTTCTCTGAGACCGTCTTAGCAGTTCAACCCTGAGGTAGTGTAACTAAACAAACAAGACTTGTTAATTAAATAAAATATGGCATGGCGATGACACTCATAGACCACAACAAGCGAGGTCTAGAGGGGACGGTGGGGGGGGTTGTGTGACTGCACAGATGACCACTCGAAGAACTACAGTTACAGGTAAGCAACCTGCATTTCTTCTTCGTGGTCTCTGTGCATCACACACTATGGGCGAGTAACCAGCAATCACTTACCGGAGGTGGGTAGACTCGCTTGTCCATTATTACTGTAGAATCGAGGATAGGACCGCACGTCCAAAGTTGGCGTCATCTCGTGCCCGGACGTCCAGTCTATAATGCGACACAAACGTGGAGACCGACGACCATGTAGCAGCTCTACAGAGTTC
The DNA here is from genome assembly GCA_029215795.1 of Anniella stebbinsi. Classification (NCBI taxonomy): domain Eukaryota; kingdom Metazoa; phylum Chordata; class Lepidosauria; order Squamata; family Anniellidae; genus Anniella; species Anniella stebbinsi. The sequence goes on along the minus strand of JARDYH010000002.1, from coordinate 202,405,576 downwards.
TGGAATAGAAACGCCCCTAGAGAGCGCTGTAGATGCAGCCATCGCTCTCGTGGAGTGGGAACGTAACCCCATCGGGAGCTCTCGTTTCGCCAACTCATAAGCCAAGGAGATGGTGTGGGTAATCAATTTGGCGAAGCGCTGTGACGACACTGCCTGTCCTCTTGTTTTCCCTCCATAGGAGACAAATAAACGTTTGGATACTCGAAAGGGCTGTGTTCTTTCCTTATAGTAGGCCAATGCCCTTCTAACATCAAGAGAATGCAACCTTGCGCCCACGGTGTCGGTGGCGTCCTGGAAAAACGTTGGGAGAACAATGTCCTGGTTTACATGAAATTGAGAGATAATCTTTGGTTTAAAATCTGGTCCCGGTCGCAGGACAACCTTGTCCCTGTAGAACTGTGTGTATGGTGGATCCAGCATTAGCGCGCAGAGTTCTGATGCTCGTCTAGCGGAGGTAACGGCAACCAGGAAGGCTACCTTAAAGGATAGTAATCGCAAGTCTATCATCGCCATTGGTTCGAATGGCTTGTTGGATAATGCTGCTAAAACCACCGATAAGCTCCATTGTGGGACTATTCTCCTTGTTGGTGGATGAAGATTAAGCAGACCCCTGAGGAAACGTTTGGACAATGGGTGAGAAAACGCAGAATAACCCTGTATAAGGTCATGATTTGTTGATATCGCTGCCAGATAAACCTTTATCGACGTCTGTCGTAGGCCTCCCTCATGTAAAGACGCTAGGAAAGATAGAATCTCCTCAATCCTGCAGGAGCTTGGGGATCCTCTTCCTTCGCCGTAGAACGTTTGAAAGCGTCTCCACTTCCTATCATACGATCTTCTCGTAGATGGCTTTGTAGCTTCTTTGAGGATACTCTGGACAGGGGTTGGCAGGTCTAGGTGTTGCCATCTTGCCAGATTCTCCACGCCGTTAGCTTTAGCTTCTGCGGGTTTGGATGATGTACTTTGCCCCTGTCCATTGTAATGAGATCGTCTGCCCTTGGCATCTGCACGTATTCTCCGTTGGCCAGATGAAAGAGGGGAGCGAACCATGCTTGTCTCGGCCACCATGGGGTAATCAATATGGCGTCCGTCTTCCCTAGTCGCAGAATTGCTACCACTTTCGAGATAAGGGGGAATGGGGGGAAGGCATAAACAAAGTCCGTCCCCCAAACGGTGCTGAATGCGTCTCCCAAAGAGCCCTTTCCAGTCCCTGCCCTGGTGCAGAAGCGCTCGCAGACGGCATTTTCCGCAGATGCGAAGACGTCCATGCTTGGGGTCCCCCATCTTCGGAATAGATTCGAAACAGCGATGGGGTTTAGCTCCCATTCGTGCGCACTGGAGAAATTCCGGCTGAGCTCGTCCGCGCGCGCGTTGTCTGTTCCCGCTATATGGACCGCGGATAGACGTATGCCATGCGATATTGCCCAGTCGAAAATGATCAATGTCAGGTCGAGGAGCTCTCTGGAGCGTGTCCCTCCCTCTTTGTTTATGTACCAGACCACAGACATATTGTCCGATACAATCCTGACGTGGCTGTTTGATACATACTCCTTGAAGGCCAATAATGCCTTTCGTACGGCTAACAATTCTAGAAAATTGATGTGTCGCACCCTGTCCTTGTGGAGCCACTCCTCTTGCACCGTCAAGTGGCCGCAGTGCGCTCCCCATCCCAGAAGTGATGCGTCTGAGGTGATTGACTTGGACGGGCCTGTGCTCACAAAAGGTAGCCCTAAGGCTAAGTTCTCTGGAACAGTCCACCAATGGAGTGACTGGTGTAGTGACTCCGGGATGCCCACCCGTACTGTGTTTGACTGTCGCAACGGGTCGTATACTGAGAGGAGAAACATCTGTAGTGGTCTCATCCGTAGGCGTGCCCACCTTACCACATGAACTGTGGAGGCCATGAGTCCCAGCAATTTCTGCAAAGTGATTATCTTGTAAGGTCTGGTGTTCAGCACCCTCTGCGCCATACTGTGTATTCTGTGACGTCTTTCCTCGGGCAGAAAAGCCCTCCCCACTGTTGAGTCGAGGAGCGCGCCTATAAATTGAATCGTCTGCGTGGGTTGGAGCACCGATTTCTTTGTGTTCACTACAAGTCCTAGGGATTCCAGCAAGGTCGTCACTGTTGTAACGTCCTGTACCGCTTGTGACTGGGATGGAGAGACGATCAGCCAGTCGTCCAAGTAAGGATAAATTTCTACCCCCAGAGGTCGAAGGTATGCGCATACTACGGCCATGCACTTCATGAAGACTCTGGGGGCAGTCTTCAGACCGAATGGCAGGACATTGAATTGGAATATCTCTGATCCTATGATGAACCTCAGGAAACGTTGGTGGGACTGATGAATGGGGATGTGGAAGTAGGCATCCTTTAGATCTACAAGGGTGAACCACATATTTCCACGGAGTAGGGGAAGAACCAATCCTAGAGTGACCATCCTGAACTTTTTGGGTATCAAGAAATCGTTGAGTAGCCTTAGGTCCAAGATGGGACGTAGGCCGCCATCTCTCTTTGGGACTGTAAAGTAGCGGGAGTAAAAACCCCTGCTCGCCTCTGAGATGTTGACTGAGGCGATAGCCCCCTTTTTGAGGAGAGAGGTCACTTCCTCCTGCAGAATGGCGGAGGCAGGTGTGAATTTCAGTTTCCCCGTTGGAGGGATGGTGGCGAACTCGATACGGTATCCCTGTCGGACAATCTCCAACACCCATTTGTCCGTGGTAATTTGTGTCCATGCTCTGTAGAAAGGGGCCAATCTGTGGTGAAAATGTAGTGGTGTTGGCTGGTGGAGTGGTAAGTCAAAGGCGTTGTTTCGTGCTGGGTTCCTGTCTGTTACGGTTTTGCCGTGCCCTGTTTTGTGGGTATGACCTCTGGGAGCGAAAGGATTGTGACGGCTGGAAACGCGGCTGCTGCTGCTGACGGAAAGAGGACTGGCGTGGCTGATAAAATTGTTGCCTTGGCCAACGTCGCGGACGGTAAGTATGAGATGGGGCTGGCTGGTAGAATCCCATCTTTTTGGCCGTCATCCTCGCCTTCTGGATGGTATCCAACTGCGTGTCTGTCGTAGCATTGAACAGACCCTCCCCATCGAATGGCAGGTCCTCTATTCTTGCCTTTGATTCTTGCGACAAGTTTGAAGAGCGAAGCCACGCATGCCGTCGCAGGGCTACTGACGCTACCATTGATTTAGATATACAGTCAGCCATGTGTCGAGCTGTGCTAAGCTCCTGCCTTGCTAACGCTGAGGCTTCCTGTTGGAACACTTGCGCCGCTGATCTTATATCATCTGGGAGGTGCGCGTGCAGTGCCGAGATCTTCTCCCATATAAACAGGTGATAGCGGGCCATAAGGGCCTGGTAGTTGGCGATTTTAACCGCTAACGCTGCCGAGGAGTAGACCCTCCTACCGAACGCGTCGAGCTTCCGGCCCTCCTTATCCACCGGCGCAGAGTGGGATTTAGATGTTCTTCCCTGGGCCGACTCTACCACAACTGAATTCGGTTTAGGGTGCTGCAGAAGAAACCCTGCGTCCTTTTGTTGGATCTTGTACAGGGCGTCTACACGTTTTGATACTGGCCCTGTGGACGCCGGTGTATGCCAAGATACTTTCAATGTGCGTAGCAGCGTTGGTAAGAGTGGCATGGCTAATGCAGAGGTGGCATCACCATACATTACGTCATAAGCCACATCAGCTGCGGGTTCTTCAGATTCTGGGACCTCAATCCCCAAGGACTCTGCCAGGCGTTGCATTTGGTCCATAAACGAGACCACTTCCACCGATGGTGATGCCCGCTTTTCGGTGCCCACGTCCTCACTCGGCGAGGGCATAGTTGGATGCGCCTCTGTTGACTCCTCCGAAGAATCAGATGCATAATCCTCGTCGGATGTAGGCTGCGGGGCTCTGATGACCATGTCACCCAGAGGGGGTAATGGAGACTCTGGTCTTGGTTCGGTCTGGCATGGTGCTGAGACGGACGCTGATGGGGGTCGTCTAGGTGGTAGCGGTGGCAGAAACACTGGGTCCGTATGTTGAAGCCTCTTCCCAGTATACTGGTCAAATAAAGGCTTCCTTGGAAGCGCCTGGGGCTGCGAGGACCATGACCTGACAGATCTGGGAGAACCCCTGCCCCAATCTTCCGCCGGTATCGGCGCGTATGGCTCCGAAGGCTGGTCCATAAGTAGCTCCTCTGCTGTTCCCTGCGGAGAATGGTGTGGAGGAGTCCAAGTAGCTAGTGGGTCAAAGGGGAATTCCCCTAACTCCGACGTTGGAGGAGATCCCATGCGCCGCGTTGATGCTGAAGGGGCCTTCGGTATTGGATGTTTTATCGTCTTCGGTACCGAATGGAGTCGATCCCTACGTGCCGGTACCGGGGGGGTCAACGTCGACGGCCATGCGACCGGTATCGACACCGATGCCGCTGGTGACGGGAGTGATCTGGCCATCGGTGTCGGTGAAGCAGTCGGTACCGACGCAGCTTTCGGTACCGACGCAGCCTTCGGCGTCTGTTCGCGACTTCCTGCCGACGCCTTCTCCGCCTGCGGGTGTCGATGTCCCGGGTCTTTTTTCTGCCGCTTCGCCTTGCCCGCATCAGCGGGAAGGGAGGGCTTTGATTTCTTTGGCCGCGAGCTCGACTCCGTCGAGGGTTCCGCGCACGGCGTCGGGATCGCTCTCGGTACCGAGCCCGGTACCGAGGTGGGAGTGTCCACCGTTTCCAACGCTCGCTTCCATAGTAGGGCCCGGAGCTTGTTAGCTCGATTTTTCCTCGTCTGTCTCGAGAAGCTGAGGCAATGCGGGCAGGATTCCACAATATGGGCTTCCCCTAGGCAAAGGAGGCACTTGGAGTGTCCATCTGAAAGCGTTAGCTTTGCTTTGCAGCCCGTACAGCTCTTGAATAAAGAAGTGTGCGCCATCTTAGAAGCCATGTTTTGGCGGGAAGAAAAAAACGCCCGGGAGGGGTGACCCCTTGGAGATTACTCCCACGGAGGAAGCCCGGTGATCCGAGGGCCGCAAAGGCGGACCACTAGCTATATATTAACTAAGCAATATATACACTATAAAAATACTATGAAATATATATATATATCTATAAAAATTGGAAGATTTAAAATTTTTTTTTTTTTTTTTTAGGTTGAAAGAGAAAATAAGAAGAAGAATAAGAAGAAGAATAAGAAAAGTGCAGAAGAAGAGTAAAAGATTCAAATTCTAAGCTACGAACGGATCAGCGAGTTCCCTGTGAGGCAACCAGCAAGGCGGTCGAAGAAGAACTGAGGTAGGCGGGAACCCGGGCATGCGCGATAGGACGGAAGGGGGGAGGGGTTCCCGCCAATAATTTCTGAGCTTTAGAAGTTCCGAAGTGAGGCTCAGCGTCGGTGCGAGCCCATAGTGTGATGCACAGAGACCACGAAGAAGAATGTTTGACAGTTATGATCATCACCTCACAGTGCAGAAATGTGGCTGTACAATTAAGAAGATGTCTCCATTCCTGCCAAATGCAGATGTTAATCAAAGTGCAAAACTCTGCAAACTTATCTTCTGCTTTGACCACAGCTTTTGTAGAAATGTTCTTAGAAATTGTATTTATTACAGATGGGAACCCACCAGGCTGCCACTGTGAAACAATGAAGAATATAAGCTTGATAATAAATCCTGTGTTTATGTGTAGGTACCAGTCTGTAGCCACATTTTTCCCCGCTGTATTGTATTGTCTGTATTGTATGGCATTATATGTGTGAAAACTACACTCTGATATGCACAGCCATAACTCAGCAGCACATGCTTTGTAAACAAAAGATCTAAGGTTTGTCCAGTTAAAAAGTTGAGGTGGAAAAGGCCATTCTCTGTCAGAGACCCTGGAGAGCCAGTGGGGCTTTTTGCATATAATGACGGCAAATCATGGATTAATTAACCCAAGATTTGCCATGCCACATGCCGAATACATTCTGAGCCTTACTACTGTAGGTTAACTGTGGATTGTTTAACCCATGTAGTGTTTGGGTTTGGATGTCACATAGCATCCCTGATGGAATATTCAAAATGGCCATGGAAAGCATCTGGCATGTGCCACGGCAAATCACGAGTTGACAATTTGCCATTGTTACATGAAAACCAGGTCATTGTTCCAGGTTGGGAAGGATTTGCATGTTTAACGCCCAGCCATGGCTTGTCGTGTCATGTGAACGTGGGTTATGCAAGAGTTAAACAACCCTCACAACAGCCCACACATGATACACCCTACTGTGGCTTACATAATTTGTAGCAGAGTTACTGGATATCAGGCAAGGATAAAAATAAAGCAGTTGAAGGAAGCAAGGAGGAATGGGTGATAATCAGAGTGATATGTTGAGAAGAATGAGAAATCATAGGTGGATAGTGTAATCAAGATACAGATCTAGTCTGGATGCTCATAACTTGACTTAATAGGCTGAGATATGAAATTTGTGATGTTGGACAACTATTTAATTAAGAACAGAATTGCAAAAGCAGAAAAAGGTCTACAAGTTTTGAGTTAGAGACTTCAAAATGTTTTGTGCGTTCCCAATCATCCTTTAAATCACCCATTTTTCATGCCTCAAATAAAAAAGTAATAATACGTATCTATCTTATAAATGCCCACTTTTGTGAGTGGGTGTGCTCTGAATTTCTGTAGCATCTTGCATAACTAAACTCACCTCGGGGAGTAAGGACTGTTAGAAAAAGGACATATGATGTGCTTTGCTAGCTACATGAAAATAAAGCTTACGCTCTAATTCTTGGTTTTCCCAGTTGAGCTCCAACTCAATTATAAAGCAAAATCTGGAGCCACAACGCAAGACTAGATACAGCTCTGTGTGCACAAGTAATCAAGTCCAATTCCCTCTGCCCAATTTAATTACAAAACAACATTTGGTGTAACGGCTAAACGCATACCAGGTGACCTCTTGCTTCAATCTGTCTGAGCATTTACAAGACTCCTGGCTCTGCCGTGTGACTTGCACTGTCATTTTTATTTTATAAACAGTTTGGAGCACGTAACAGTATTACTATCTCAAAGGTTTCCTATCGCAGCCTTTACACATGGCTGATGCCCATGCAAAAATAACTCCACAAACTAAGTATCTATCCAGTTGCATGTATTCAGAGAGCCTTGAATTTTTATTCTTGTCATTTTCTTCTCTTCCCCTTCCTCTTTTTCCATTCCTTTGGATGGTGCTATGCTGAAATCTGCCCCCTATTTCCAGGAACTTTTTCTCTCCTTGCAAAAGAGACCTTGTTTTTTTCTGACTCTTTCGCAGGGAGGGGGGAAATTCTGAGAATTTTCTCCTTGAGGAGGGGGACAGGGTTTCCACATACCTCTTTTAAGTGTAGCCGATTGCTGAGGGGCTTTCTTCATAATTTTTCAAAAAACAACAACACCCCTTTCTTCCAGCATTTGGATGAGCCCAGCAGTTCTTAGTGAATGTCTACTGGAGACCATGTAACCTCGCCCTCTTCAGTAAGCATCCATTAAGCACTCCTGGGTTCTTGAAAATGCCGGAGGTGTTTTTAAGAAAATTAAAAGTAAGAAAGAAGGCCCCTCAACAACTGGCTACATTTAAAAAGATATGTGGATAACCTATTCCCCTCCCCAAGGAGAAAATTCTCCAGAATTCTCACCTCTCCCAGCCTCTTTCACCCAAGTTTTCATTTCCCCCCCCCACCCCCCACCCCCCACAAAATGCTGAAAATGGAATGGTCGAAATTTTTGGCACAGCACTACCTTTAGGGCAACATTTGAATATAAGCATATGTTGCTTTTATTTACAGTTTTCTTCGATCCATTCCCTCTTCCATTTCAACACCAATCACATTTTAAATACGGGACAGTTCAAACACAGCATTTGTCTACTGGGGTCTATTTGCCTATTGGGGTGGAGAATAGAGAATAGATGGAGTCAAAATGAAAACAAAACCAGCTACTGGTGTACACTTAGGGTTGTATCTAATGGACAGTAGCCAACTGTATCATTCTATTAGCGCAAATCATGTAGCGCTAATGGAAACTAGGTTCTGAACTAGGCACATGAGAAGAATCCAACTAAAGTTATGTTTGCATTATGCTTGTGCATAATGGCTCGCACAACCGGTTGCACAAGCATAAGGGGCAAGCACTTGCACAACGAAAAGATCCAGTGGAGCTCTGCTAGCGCTATTTGAGTTTGCCGAATGACACCATTGGATACTACCCAATGTTTGTCCTACTTAGAGTCAAACCACTGAAATGAATGGGACTTAACACTGGATACAACCTTCAGCCCCTAGTATACTCAGTGGATTGGGGCAATTTTTTGGGTGGGGAAAATCCAGCTCCCTTGAATAAATGAATGATAAACCACAGAAAACTGGCAAATCAACCTACCATCACTGTTGATACAGACCACCTGAGGAACCTGAGTACCAGGCCCACATTCCTTCTCATTGTCTGGAATGCATTCTTCCAGTCTTACTATCCTCCAGTCATAGCAAGAAGGTTCTTCACATGGGATGGCTTCAAGCAGATGAGGGCAATTGCCAGTGCCTCCTGTGGGTTCGTTTGTGATGCGACGTTTTCTTAGTTTAAAGCCTTAAGTATAAGAAATAAGAAACAAATAGCACAGCCATTTTTGCGCATCAGGTGAAATCACTATTTTCTATTACTATTTTAAATTGTAGGAACATTGCCATGTATTTCCTATAGCGATATTGAAGTGCACTGACAACTGTTGGGGCCCATAGACACATATCATATACCACTTTCATACCGCTTTCATAGCGCTATATCCTGCTTGGTGTAGATCTGGCCTTAGTCTCAACTCATCAGGGGAAAGCCTAGTGAAGGGAGCTGGCAGGATGAGTGTATGAATGCTAAGAGGAATAGAAGCTGTCTAGAAGGCTACGGTGAGTGCAGGGCAAAAACTAGAGTGGGAGGCCTCTCAGTGTCAAGGTGTATTTTGTTTAGTATATCTAGGATACTTTCTTGCCTGTAGCCCTTCAAAGTAGGTAACAATGAAAACAAAAATACAATAAAATATAAAACCAATAATAGAACAAAATGATGCGAGACCAACAGGAAATTCCCTAGTGGGGGAAAGAGTGAATCTGGCTAATATTTAAAGGAATTCAATAACCTATTTTTTGTGTACAATGCAATAATCTGAGAATGGGGCAACCCAAAGCTCTGACAATTGTCAAGCTTGTTTGATTCACTCTTTCTTTCTTTCTTTTTTAAATGCTTCTTTTATCATATTGGCAGCAGAGTAGTGATTTTCTATAAGCTACAGTCAATGTTAAAACAATATATTTTCCCCTAAACTCTATTCCCACACCTCTGAGCAAAAAGGCTGCTCAAGTAAGTTTCTGATTACCCCAAAATTCAGAAAATGCTGCTGTAAAAGCAAAACCATAACAATTCTTCAGGACTTTTAGTAGAGAATATATTCAGGCCTCAGCTCTCATTCCTAAGAATATGTGTGTATTCGGATGACACTTTAGTGTGAATAGACCACTCCATGGATGACTATTTACATGCCACGCTTGTGCGACACAGAAGTAGTATTCACACTCCGTTGTGCAGTTGTCACTCCCCCTGCCCTCCCCACTGAATGGCGGCACTGGTTCCTGTTTACCTTATCGGGGTGCCGTCATTCCGTGAGGAGGGGAGTGGGGGGAGGAGAGACGCAGTGCACAGAGATACACCGTGGCCATTGCTAGAGCGATGGCAGCACATTGATTCCACCTCCTGTCAGGAAGTGCGATGCCTCTGCCACCATGGCATGATTTTTCCCTGACAGACAACATGTTAGTCAACAGGGGACTATTTAAGCAATGGTTGCTTAAATAGTCCACAGTTGGGTAACGTGTTGTCCGAACTGACCCTATGCTTAGCATTTTCTGAGGTAGCTCTGAGGCAAAAGGTGGGCCAATGAAAAAGATTAATTGAATCTGAAAGAAAAGCAACAAAAAGCAACAGTGATGTAGGAGTAGAACAGAAACAGAAAATATGGATAAGAAGGGGAAAGGAAAGAGAAGGAAGCCAAATTATGAGGGGGAAAAGGGATGCCTCTCCATAGATTTAGACATTGTCCCCCTTTCCTGGTTCTTTCCTGTATCAGGGCCAACCAGGGAGAAGCTGCTTAAAAGCTACAGAGTGTGGGGAAGTAAGGTAGTGAAGGAGGGATAGATTTCACCTCCTCCTATGTGTACCTCTCCTTTGGTGTAAGGATTAGGGCTCCCACCCCTTCTTTATATTTGAAGCTGGCAAACATGTGTTTAAGATACACACAATTGTTCTGCGTGTCTATTTCGGCCACTTTGACGTTGTCCATTTAGCTCCAGCTAAAATCCTACTGTAAATTCCTGAGGCAAATTATTTTTATGTGCAATAATTCACTATAAGGAACACTTTTACTCTGCACACATAAATGGTTTGAAGCACAAAATATTTTGCTGGAAGTTAAATGTTTGCCCATTTTCTGTGCACAAATCATTCTTGATTAATAGTATCAAAACTGACAGGAATAAATCCATGACAATTTCTTTTTGTGAGTGAAGGTGACTTTCTCCGCAAAATAATTTCCTTCAGTAAACTTATCCACCCTGCTTTCTTACTTGCACTTACTGATCCAAAGCACTGCAGTAGTCTCTTAACACTCTTCTGTATACATTATTTGCATGCAATTTTAGTACACTTATCTTATGGAGTAAATATTTTGCAATTTAGACCACTATCCACTTGAAGCTAAGCATTATTTATAAACAGTCTTTCTCTTTATACAGCTGCGAATTGACACTCTTTTTATCCCATTTTTTTTAAATTGCATTTACTTCCACCAGCGTATGTATTTCTCATTCTCTGACACTGTGTGATTCCTTGTTTGCAATACCTCTTTCTGAGATGACACAGTTTTTGATTCTTGTGTACAGCAGGACTAGGGGAGGCATTTGCTATGAAAGTAGATCCTGGTGTGTTTTTGTTAGATGCAAAGTGAAATTCTACGAGGCACAGGATATCTATTAGTCCCAAATCATCAAAAATCCTAATGGCTATGTAGCCGTTATTCAGTAGAATGTTTGTGGCCAACCATGGCTATATTAAAAGAAAGCACTTGCCTTTCTTTTAGAATGGCCTTTACATTTATCTGTGTACATAAAAATCAACCTAGAGCTCAAATACTAAGGTCCTTAGCTCAGTATAGAGGAACAATAGCTAACTTCATTAGAAAATGTACATACCTTTTTTGGCTTGTTGGTCATCACAGCTTTCAAACGTGCATGGGCCCCAAGCTGACCAGGTTGACACCTCACATTCTATGGGGCACGGGATATGGCACAATTGGGTCGTGCTAGGAATAGGGCCTGTGCACAGTTTCAAGTCCACAGGTTTGGATGCTATGGGGAGGAAAAGACACAATGTTTAGTTTGTTTTTACACATGAGTGAACCTTGGCTAAAACTCAACACTGCTCCCCATCATAAAGTGCCTTCTCATCTCTTCAGTCCAATGAAATGAAGTTAAAGTAATTGTCTTGAAAGCAGCTCCTGTTTTTTTAACTTGGAATTTGGCCATTGTAGCACTCTCTAGCAGTTTGTCACTGAAAATTGGCAACGAAGCAGTAATTAATTTTCTGCTGTCACTGCCACCCCACAGAATTCCACAGGGTGGCAGTGAAAGGAGTGGCCTTGGGAGAGGGGGGTGCAGTGGAGAAAATATCCCTCAAGGTTCCTGAAGTTGCCCCCTCCCCCGGTACATGCATCTACTGGTCCACAGAGTGGAAGCAGAGGATGTCTCTTTAGAGAACCTCCCTACACTACTTTTGAGGTAGGAAGAGCACACAACATAAAGCAATGGTATTGAAGAATGTAAGAATTCCCTTGCTGGATCTTTCTCCAATAATAACCAAATAGATGTCTTTTGCAACCTCATAAATGGCACATAAATAATGAGATAGCTATTCCAGTGTTGTTTGTCTCCAGCATCTGGCAAACTGAAGTATACTATCTCTGGACGGTAAGCTTCTAAGTCAAAATTTCCAGCTGCTGCCCACTGTAGCGATATCTCTAGCCAGGACCATTGAGGAGCATTGTATGCTTGCACATCTCTACCATATCACATTTATTGAAGAGGACCACCTACCTGAAGAAGGCAGACTTTTCATCTGCTGAGAAAACTACTTTACTCTAGAAACCAAGACTGCAATGAAATTGCATAACAATGACACGTTTGAGTTAAAGTACTCCCCTGCCTCCTGAATTAAGGTTTTTAAGCTTTAGAAAGCACAAGTCACAACATTTTATATGATGCAGGAAATTAAGTTCACCAGGAGTTTCTGGTCTGAGCATGTATCACTAAGTGCACTCAAAAAAGAATATGTTAAATGAATTTCCAATTTATCCATCTTTATTATTCAATGCTAAAGTTTAATTATTATGCTCTTTTATCATCCTTTTTAATATCTTGAACTTTTTAGAGTGAAAGCCCACAGGTTCAGAAGCAGAGGAATTATTTTATAGAGCTGTGTGTATTCTATACAGCTGATACAGTTCTCTCTCAATGGAGAGTGTGTCTTGAGACACATTTTGTCTGAAACTTCAAGTTGAAGGCCTTAATTACATACCTGTTATTTCAAAAGTGATGGATAGAAGTGGTGCAGCACTAGCCCTCGATGTACTCTGTGACTGACTTTCTGAAATAATATGGATAAAGACCGCCATGAATACAAGAGAATGAAGGCTCTTAATACAGCCTAAGACAGGATTAGTTGCTTTGAATACACAGCTTATGCTGCAAATATGGGAATCTTGATGGCTATAGTGTTAGATTTTTGTTTTTTGTTGTTATAATTCCATAGTTTAGCCACCATCTTTCTAAAGACATGCCTTTTCCCCTCTTCCAATAATACATAGAGATACCATTATAGTTCTCACTTCTGACATCTTCCTGCCCGCTATAACTTTGTAAACTAAACCTCAATCTCTCCCTTTTAACTAGTTGGAGGGCTATAAAATGCCCTTGTGTGTATGCATCCAATGACTAGTTGTATTCCAATCTGCTTTCTTGTGCTCAGAAAGTTTAAATATTCAATAGGCTCTCTTTTTCTTATCACATTCCAATAAGTATATATTTCATTCCATCCTATGCAAAGAGAGATGTCACAGATTATTAAAAACCTGATCCCCCACTGGAAATATGGACCTGTTGCTGATGACTTATTAATGCCTTTCCTTTAGACAAGAGTTATTGTAATCATCTCAATGGCACCAACCTTTCAATTTCTTCATGAGATGACTGGCCAGGAGACCTAGATTATTAAGTGCTATGTGTTAAGCAAATTATGCAATTCCATCATTATTGGGTGGAAATGTGCACCACCATCAGAGGCCTTAACAAGAAATACATTGTTTTGATCCAAATAATTGGATCAAAATGGGCACGTAGCTATCTAGTCTTCTCAAGTTATGCTTCCATGTATAATGAATCACATGTGCATGGGCCATGCTGTGGGTTGGAGCACCATTCATATTGAGGTGAAACAAGTCAAGGACACCTCTGTTCCTGGAGTATGTGGCTGTATTTCTTTTGAAGTCAGACTAATGCCAGATAATATTGTGGGCATTTCAGGTCATTCCGAACTATGGGCTAGAATGATTTATTTAAGTTTATTTGGGTTTTATTAATTATTTTAAAGTTCTAAAGAAAAAGACATACAATACCACCTAGCCACGTCACTTATTTAAGACCATTTCACTTTTTAAAAGTTCTCTTGTGCAATCCCCATTGAAATTAATAGGGACTGTACAAGAGGAAATTGTCAAAAGGGTTTGTGAGCTTGTACAATTCCCATTTCAATAGGAAGCGTACACCAAGTTTTTATACCTAATTTTAGAGGGATTAACCTGATAGAATATGGGTTCCATGCAAGGTTGGCCCAAGACATTTTGCTGTCTGAAGTGAAAGACATGTTGATGCTGCACACTTTTAGGTTGGAAACACAGTTGATCAATTCAGATAACAGTGCCGCAGGCAGACATGTTATGCCCATGGAGACTACAAAAGAAAAAGGGTTCCTGAATAGCTGCCTCTTTCAGTAGGCAGAATGAGGCCTCAGGGGGCCTCAGTTAGTGGGTGGGGGCAGGCCAGCAGGGAGCAGCAGCAAGGCATTGGAGGACAGAGATGTGTGTGCAGTGTGGCCTGCCCTGTGACCCCTAAGCTATCCTGCTGCCCTCAGATGCAGTGGAGGATGTTGTGTGGCCATCACTGTTGAAGCATGTACATACATAAGTACAATGGCAACCTCAACGTGTCTTCCACTTCTGGCAGCAAAATGTCTTGGGCCAGTTTTGCATGGACCACTCTTCTCATGGAATCAGTCTTCTATCAGGTTCTTAGATGGCAGGAATTCAGATAACTTCTGCCTGAGCTCCTGAAAGCACTGAGTTAAAAGATGAGCATCTTCACCCACTGGATTCATGAAGCAGGTGGGTATTAGGAGCTGAAATATTTCAACATTACTTCACTTCACATGCATCATATACTTCAAATCCTTATAATAAGCCTGTTCAGTAAGTTATTATCCCCATATCGCAGATGGGGAAAACTGAGGGTGAGAGGGAGCAGTTTGCCTAAGGTCCAGCTATTGAGTTCATGGCAGAGGTAAAATTCGAAGCAGGGACTTCCTAATTCATAGCTCAGGCAGTATACTACATGTTCCCATGAATGCCACAACTCAGAAAACATTAATATCTTATAACCACAACATGATTTTAAAATAATGGAAAAAAGATATATTGAAAAGCTTGGCTTTTATGCTAATCCATTTGTCAGTGATTCAAACATACCTTCCTTTTCCTTGAGAGTATTTAAATAGGAGAGGAGATTTTCATTAGCTTGCACGCAATATACCTCCCGCGTCTGAATGCCACCTCCACAAAGAGCAGTTTGATTTCCTCGTCGTTTGTCCTGTTGGCTCAGTAAAGGGTCAATGCGACATTCTGTCCACTCCGTGGTTCTCCAGCCATACCTGAACCAAAGAAATGGTTGATTGACAAACTAGCCATTTAAACAAACAATAACGTAATCTCAGTTAATGTCATAAG
Organism: Anniella stebbinsi; assembly: GCA_029215795.1. Taxonomy (NCBI): domain Eukaryota; kingdom Metazoa; phylum Chordata; class Lepidosauria; order Squamata; family Anniellidae; genus Anniella; species Anniella stebbinsi. The sequence continues at coordinate 202,390,492 of JARDYH010000002.1, read as the reverse complement.
CAACATAACCTACTTTTTGGGGGGTCTAAATTATTAATAGGGATACAACTCAAACTATAAGGGGTTAGATCCAGATTATGTTAGTTGAACCCAGATCCTATTGAAACCAATGGGGCAAGTTAGTCATGATTAATGTACCATTAATTTCAATGGGAACACCATAAAACGAACTATCCTATGCACATCTACTCAGAAGTAAGCCCCGTTTATTTCAAAGGGACTTACCCCTGAGTAAGACTGTATAACATTGCGGCCTAAGGCTGCCTTCCTGTGCACACTTACCAGAGAGCAACCCCCACTGAACCCAAAGGGACTTACTTCTGAGTAAACATTTATACGATTGAACTGTTATTTGGGATCCAACCCAATTTTTTCTTACATTTTGGGGAGATGTTTTATTTATCCTAAGTGAGAGATATTTATTGAAAGAATAGACATACAATTTTTAATTATTATTATTACAATTTTTGCAATAAAGAAGAATGCTGCCTGGAAAGAAGCAAAATTAGGTGTCTGGGTAAGCTGATGCCATGATTGGAAGTTAAAATGATACACTGAAAACATAAAGAAATCCAAGATACGTATGTTTTGAAAATATTAAAAGTTGCATGGGGAAAAAAACAGAAACTTCCAATTTCCTTTCGATAAGAAGCATAAAAGTTTTACACATCAGTGCACAAATATACTTTTTCTTCCTAATACTTCTCCTTCCTTAAATACACACACACACACACACACTTTCTCTCTAATACAGATCACTCTCCTTCTCTCTGTCTCTCACATATACATAGATATAGATATTCCTTTTTCTTGTCAAGATTATGTTGGTTTCTCTGAAATGCTCAGGCCTCCCTGCTGAGCGATGATATATGATGAGAAGTTGTGAGCTTTCCAATCAGTCAGTGCACAGAGAAAGAAGATCTGTGATTCTAAGTTAAAATCTCAATCAGCCTTATAAAGTGAAAGAAATGTCACAAGATAGTCCACTAGACGACCCCGTTTAAAGAGATCTCAAGGGAACTATTTCAACAAGCCAGTGGAGAAGGGGAATGATATTTCTGTTCTCCCAGGAAAAACAACAATGTCCCACAATCAAAGCCAGAGTACTAAAATAACATCAAAATAGTGCATCTAAAGCTGCAATCCTGTATGCAACTACCTAGTAGTGAGTCTTAGAGAGTTCAATGGGACTTACTTTCAAGTAGACATGCATTGGATTGCTACTGATTTCCATCCAGGACAATAAAGACAAGGAGGAAGAGGAGGAGGAGGAGGAGAAAACCAAGATGGTTCCTTTGTGCGGTAATATTAATCTCAATTAGAAGCTGTGAACTTAAGAAATCATTTGAATCTAAACTACTTACTGCCATATCTTCTGTGCTCTAGCAGGACTAATTTATTTACTGCCGCTTTTATATTTCTCCCTACTGACCAGTTGCTGAAGATATTGAGATGCTTAAGGGATATTTATCAGTTTTGTACACAGATCAGGTATTTTATTCCTCTGCATGGAGTTCTTCAAGGACTGAGATCCTCCTGTAAAATCTTCTGTGTAAAATACCACCCTTGTCTGGCAACTACACTGATATCCTACCAAAATCAAACTATATACTATACTGCCAGTTAAAAAAAAAGAGATTTCATTTCCTTATATAGGGCATATTGAATACCTAGAACCAGTGGTTATTAACTTATATAAGAATACGGTAGTGTAAAGCTTATTACTAGAGATCTGCCAGATTGATTTTGTTCATTTTTGTTTTAAACTGAAGCTTGAGCAGTGGAGACATGCAGAAAATTTTGAAAGTTTGAAAAAATTCAAAGCCAAACAGTATGTTTCTGTGCTACGGCAAGGAGCCTGAGGCGTTTGGGTAACTACAGCTCCCATGTAGCTCCGTACTGCACAGGTGCCCAGAGAGAAAAACACAAAGGTGGGGACGGAAGAAGAGCCTTTCTAGATGCCTCCCTGACAATAACTTCATAGCATTTATTCTAAAGATTTAAATCTGAACCTTAACTGCAGTTTACAAAACTCTTCCCACCCCACAACCGCACACACAGTATGACTTCGAATTGCGTTTTAAAGCCAGGTCTCTCGAGGGCCATTCATTAATACTCAAAGGAAGAACTGGAGCCCTGATAAGTGGTGATGATAATGCGATGCTATTTTCTTTCCAAGTGTTACACAGAAGGCCTGTTAAGTGGCAGGGGCCAAATTGGTCTTTTGTCTTTGGGGAAAAAAACAATAGATTGTTTTGAAAAAAGGTCAGGGTGCCTACTTATTGGGGGGGCACTTAGTTTTATGCCATTTACCTAGTGAAGTAGATTTCCCCAAGTGGGGAACCTTTTCTAGCTAAAAGACCTGATTACCACTCAGGAAACACCCTGGGGCTGCATGCCAGCAGCAGGTGAAGCCAGACCGCAAAGTGAGTAAGGCTCCCCACTCTCCTTCTCTTGCAGACATATACACGCCCCATTCACACACACATACCCCTATAAACCCATATACTCAGAGATACACTCATACACCCATGTATACACCAGTGGTGCAGTGGTAATTTTGAAGTGCAGGCATTTATCATGACAGTCTCCTTAGAAATACCCCCAAGGAGAGTCCAAAAGTTGAAGCAGGAGTGTTGATCCATATCAACAAATCAGTTTTAGCAGCTTTCATCTCCACCAGTCATTCATCTCTTGTAAAGCTAATGGGTCTTGATTTGCATTACAACAGGGAACAATATATTGTTGCTGGGAAAATTAATTCCCCACCAAAGCTACTGTGAAGATTGCAAAGCTCAGAGGAAAACCAGGGTGGGTGATGGGTGGGGGAGATGACATCAGCATCCATGCTAATAAAAAATGCTGGCACTACAGCCCTGTGAGCCCTGGCTCCACTACACCACTGATACCCTCTGTCTCTCTCTCTTTGTCTGTCTGTCTGTCTGTCTGTCTGTCTCTGTCTGTCTGTCTGTCTGTCTGTCTGTCTGTCTCTGTCTCTGTCTCTGTCTCTCTCTCTCTCTCACACACACACACACACACACAAAATGAAATGCACATAGAGTCTTTAGGAGCCATTTCTTCAAGACACCTGCAATTCCTAGAAGTGGCAGCTCCCAAGGAAGCTGACTTCATGCACCAATGGGGAAAGGTGAGAGGCATGTGAAGCCTCCTTGGGGAGGGGCTCAATGGAGGCCCCATGAGCCAAGTGGGAAGGGGTTCCCACTGTTGACCAAGTGTCACTCAAGATGCATTCTGGGGGGAAAATGGTGGCAGATCATCAAGTGCTGCCACACTTCAAGCAGCACTTTTTGAAAGAACCACAGAAGCACCCCTAACTGCCTCCTTCCTTGGTCCTCAAAACAAGCCTAATCATTTTCCCTTCCCTCATAATTGTTGGAATCCCCCCTGCCCCCACAATCTGTGAATGGGGTGGCTGCTTCAGATAACTGCTTTTCTATCCATCCTATTCATTTACTTTCTTTTACTCTAAATACATGATCTTGATTGACACAGATATCTGGCCTTTATTCTGTATTAAACTTTTAAATACACCCCAGGAGTAAACTGGAAACTATGTCTTTACAAATACAGCTTGAACTAAGGCCTGGTGTATGTTATTTTGCTGGCACGAAAGCTTCACCAGCAGCACTCCTTCCTGTAACATGGGGTAATGTGAGAAGCCAAGGGCTGTGTAGGACAAGCTCGTGCCATGGCTCCACCCCATGTCACGGTTAACCCTGGAGTAATAACGGCCTCCTCCCATTCTCTGGGCTTCTCACATCCCCCTGATAGCAGAAGAAGGAGGGGCAATGCAGTAGCTCCTGTGCTGCCAGAATAACACGTGTGCTGCCCTGGGCCTATATAGTGCTGAAGATTTAGGGATGTGTTCATACTTACGTGATACACGGAGCCACCCCATCTCCTTGAGACACACACTGCTCTGTTTCTCCTAGCTCTGGACACTCGTTTTCACTGCCAACAGGAAACTGCTTAATGGTCCGTGTTCTTGTACGATTACCTTTAGGGGATGTCATATCAAAACATGTTTTGGAACATGGACTCCATTCAGACCATTCTGAGACCTGGCATTCTTTAGCTATCACACAGGACTGGAACGTAATTGGCAACTTCTCTTGTTGACAAAATCTGAAAAAGAGCATTAGGACACTCATTTGCTTATGACTCCCGAAAGATCTATTATATCCATTGCACCATAAAATAGACATGTTTAGTAAAACACCTAGATCTTCAAAGAAGTGTAGATTACTTCATGAAACACATATGCCAATACTTCATTTTGTAATTTAAACTCAAAAAAAAAATTGTTAATACTTCTGATAATGAACGAGCGTGCAATAAAACGCTCGTCTGATGGAGCTCTGGCTCTCCCAGTGTTTATGTGTGTTTAACAACATGTTTTAACTATTTTGAGCAATTCATTGCCTAACAGATATAAACAGATAGTTCACGCCAACATTGATTGTTAATCTGACTAAAAATCCAGTTGCCGAGGCCAAGCAGTTTCATCCCCCTTTAGTCTCTCATCTGGCAGGGTTGAAGACTCTTCAGCCCATTCCTTTCCAGAAGTGGGCATCTGAATAAGCATACGTTCCCACCTTCCAATGAAGGCTCCTATTTGTCCCCAGGGAGGGAGGGAGAGAGAAGAGAATGGGTGATAAGGCTTACTGCCCCCTCCATTTCCCACTTCCTGTATTGCTTCGCTGTGTCCATTTTAGATTGGAAGGTTCTTCATAAAGTGCCTTGTACATAATGCACCTTATAAACAGATAAATAAAATAATAGTAGTAGTATGTTGAGTGGCCTGTGGGGACTCTGACCCCAACCTCTGTCCGACCAATTGGGGGTAGGATTATGAGGGTGGGTCAGAGTGAGGACCACTCCACTGCAGGCCATGTCTGGAGTTTAAAAGGGACCCCCGGACCAGGCAAGCTCTAGCAATAATCTTTTGCTTATCCACTTCTCACTTCTGGAAGACATTACTACCCTTTCTTTTCTGAGGACTTTGGCTGGTTTCCAACTGATGGAGCTAGAAAGGAATTTTACGAAGCCTCCTGACTGGCAAATAACAGAGCTCAGGTTTTTGCTTTCCTCGTATTTAAAATGACCTTTCTTATCTGTACATGGACCAGCTGGTCAGATAACGCTTGTTATTCCTTTCTCAATGTCACAGTTGGCTCTTGGGCACTGGGCAGAGACCATAGTTCAAGGGAAAGTGGACAGTGGGCCTCCTGCAAGCCCTCACTGCGAACTTCTTCATGGATCTTGGGGTTTGGGCACAGAGCCCAACCCATGACAAGGACTGCTTCTAGCCACACACCCCAGGAGATCAGCTATAGGTAGCACAAGTAGAAACATAGGAACCTTAGGAACATAGGAAGCTGCCTTATACTGAGTCAGACTATTGGTCCATCTAGCCCAGTACTGTCAACACTGACTGGCAGTGGCTCCCCAGAGTTTCAGACAGGATTCCTTTCTTTGCCCTGTAAAGGGGAACAGATAGACTGTGCTGGTTGGAGGAGGAGAACGAGGACTTTGGGGGGAAAAGTAGCGTTGGTAGGAAATAGGCTTTGGTAAGATGGTTTCATATAGCTGTAGAGACATTAGAGAGACAAACGGCCCTGGGGTTGCCATCTGGGGAGAGATAAGGGATTCAAGGACTCCAGAGCAGGAAGGCCGGGGCTATCTCCAGCTGTAAACTTCAAGGCTGGCGTAGGAGGTGTGAAGAGGAGAAGAGTTCTGGCGCCGAACTGGGAGGGGGAACATTCCAGGGGAAGGGACAAAAACCCTGGCTTGAGAGGGGAGGTTGGTTCTTGGTGGGGAAGGTGATGCCAAGTTTTAGCCCGCACGGTAGGAGCTGGCCGCTGTTCTCGATATGGCAACGATGGGCCTTGCTGTAGAGAAATATTTTAAACTACTGAACCTGTCTTTTGATGAATAAAGCTGCTTTGATAAATACGTGAGTCTTGGTTTGTGTCTCTGAGTTCTGCACACTCCCGACAGGAGATTTGCTCTAGGGCATTTTTCCCTTACATGGTGGCTTAGCGGTGGGATGTTGTGCAGAAGCGGAGAAAACAAACAGTAAGTTGCAGGGTGAGAAGCGGCGACAGCAATGCCCGGCAAGGAAATAAAAAAGTTGCAAGGTATCGAGACAGTGGAGCAGCTGCTGCCGGTTATCGGGGGGGATGAAGGGGCCATGGGGCCCGGCCAGGCGACCATCGAGGAATGGGTGGTGGGCGACGTCTCAGGAGGGGTGACTGAGCTAAAGAAAAGAGCAGCAAGTAAGCAGGCCCCTGTGGCGGTGTCGGCCGGCGAGAGCCGAAGCGGGACGCGACCCAAGGCGCCGCTGCCCCGGAGTGGAGACAGCGGGGAGGCAGAGAGGAGCCTCGCAAGGGAAGAGATGGATCAACAGGAAAGACGGATCCGGCAGATGTATGCAGATTATTTGGAGCTGGCGACACAGCAGATGAGGTGGGCTAAATTGAAGGAGGAGAGAGAGGAAGCCCTCCAGCAGACAATGTCCACCCCAGCGCCGCCGACCACACCGCGCTTGGATAGACGGATGTTCCCGGCGTACAAGGAAGGGGACGATGTAGTGTCGTTTTTTACGGTGTTTGAGGCGGCATGCGAAGAGGTGGGAGTGATCGGGAACCAGAGGATGGGCC